>VZTE01006298.1:2846899-2916660 GCA_013397775.1 Eulacestoma nigropectus | reverse complement strand
TTTTTTTTATGGTCTGTGTTTCCAAACACTGTTACAGATTATTCCTTGGGCAAAGAGATATGTCAGAGTATATAGCTTAAAAATTGGGAAGATAGTAAGGAAAGTATGGTGAATCATTTTCTGTTTTATTTCCACTGTTTTTCATCTGTTACCAGTCTGAGAAAGGAAGTAGGAGTATGCAGGTGAGGTCACCAAGAGGACAGGACTTGCATTAGAGAAGAATGTTTCCATGGTGTATTTAGTTTTGTTTTAAGATACAGGGAATGGGTTATTATTTTTATCCACCCGGACTCAAGCATTGCAAAACCAGAATGACATCCATGGCACCAGATACCAAACAAGATAAGCATGGCTGTGCTTGTTCACCAAGTCATGTGAGTGACAGTGAAGATGCTCATGCCCACCTCAGTTAAAGAATGAGTGACATTATACCGAGAGAGAGGTGTGCACGACACCTACCATGTTCCAGGCAGAAAATCACGAAAAAAATAGAAACTTGAGGACTTGCCTGGCATTCTAAGGAAAGCTTCTCAATTCCAGTCCTGTGAATATATTTCCTCTGATTGCCACGTTTATGGGAATTAACAATGCTGGTTTGTCTTGGTCAGATATCTATTCATCTCTAATAAAAATTTTGTGTTCAATATTTCATATGAAATATTTGGTTAATTCTAAGTAGAATATTTTGCTACAGAAAAACTTTGAAGTTTTTTCCTCATTGCCCATTTCAGAACATCTCTTGTACAAGGCTTGCTTCCATCTGTTCTGAACAGTTGGTTCCAAAGAGATAACAATTAGACTGTGTTTTAGTTTCTTTTCATTTTGGTGATGCAGTATTTTTAATTTAATCTTCAAGTAAACAAGCATTAAAATACCATTGTGCTTAGGCAAAAGTATTGTTACAGGTAATTACTTTTAGCATAACTTTTAGCATAAATTCCAAATTTTAAAGTCATCATTTAGCAAATGTCAGTCATAAATCTGACCATTTCCAAATTTGGATAGATTGAGATCGCTTCTTTTCACTTTCTTTTACAATATTTTAATTCCCCCATGCACAAGAATATTAAAATAATAATTTAAAACAATGAACATCAGCTTATTCTTGTGTTAACTGCTGCTCTGGGGTTTATTTTGTTTTGGTTTGGTTTATTTTTCATTTCAGCACCAGGAGAGAATTCTTCTGTAACACAGAGCATGGGTGTCACTCATTCAGATATTCTGCACTATTGCCAAGTAGTGGTTTCACAATTGTTTCTCGCAGCTCTCTCAAGTGTCTTTCATCTATGCTGTAGGTTTATTTTACTAATTGATTTTGATCTTTTAAGTCCATCAAGCCAGATACATGAAAATTCTCATTGGCAAGTTTTAAAATATTAATGTATTTGCTTTTCTGTTCTCTCCAGTGGTTTTACTTACATTTCTCATCCTTCTGCAAAGTTCTATCACCTTTATCTTAACAGGCTCTGGCCCTTGAAAATTCAGAAAAAGTGACCAAAAGGGCAAATAGTATCCCCATTAACTCTAAAAGATACTGTTTGTTTGACAAGTTTTCATAAAATAAAATATATTATGGTTTTACTCTAGAGCGAAGCAGTGCTATTCTCTGATTTTATGTCTGCCTAGGGGATTAATTATAGACTAACCAAGCCTCATATAGAGAAAACTTTGTGAATTACAGGATTTTCCTCACACTCTTTGTATGCTCAAAACAAAGATATATTATACACTACATAAGAAAACCCCAGTATGTATCTTGTTAACGTGAATGAGACTGAGCAGCCTGGTCTAAATGAAGTAGCAGATATTATTATGAGCTAAGTTCATATTTGTTTGCATTCCCTTCACAATTCTGTCTACTTCATTATTTGGGGTCTAAGCTGGCTTAATAGATGTGCTAAAAGAAACATGGCACTAAATCTGTTATAGCTTGGCTGTCTGTGACTTTGGTATTGCCAAATATACTTGGTGTTCACCTGCAGTTCTATGGAGCAGGGAAATGATGAGGGCAGTAGCATGCATGCAGCCAGGAAGCGTGGATCAATGCTGCAAATAGATCTAAAACTCAGCTTTTGCACAGTATCAAAAAAATATGAGGAACAGTTATAAACTCTTTCATTCACTATAGGGACAGAGAAGGGAATAAACTATTCTATTTTCTTGCTGTGAGATCACCTAGAATGGAAAACATCTCTCTGGTCAGAGTTCTACTTGGTAGACAGTCTCTACTTGGATACCTACGAAAATCTTGGCTCTTCTCTAAAGCAACTAAAGTACCGGTTGCTTTGCTTTCTACTTTTTCCAGGGTAGGAATTAAATGCATTAAAAACATCTGTTGCATCTTAATTTTTTCTTTTGTAAATATGTATGAAAGGAATCTTACACTTCCAGCAGGTTATCAAGTAGAGTATTTTTCTTCAATACCCAGATATTTGGAAATAAATTCCTAAATTAGAAATCCTTGCTTTCCTATTAGACATCATAATATCATTAAGGTTAACTTCAGGCTTTTGGTATATTCTAGAAAGATTTTAAGACCAGTTTTAACCAGTCAAAGGAAGAGACAGGTTATTCTCCTTAAGGTGAGTTCTAAAGTGTGTGAGATTTCACTGAAGCTAGTTAAAATTCTCCTTGATGATGCAAGACTAGTACATTGGGAATTTAATCTCCTTGGGACTCAGTAATGAAATGAGACTTTTGAATTTTCTGGGAAAAAAATTAGAAATTCATACAGTTTGGTTCATGATGAAGATGGAAAGGCCTGTTGGGCTCCAGAGCACTTAAGTTAGGGAGTGAAAATCTAGCATTCTGAAGTTTGGGAGGGTAGGAACAGAGAAAAAAAAAATTTTAAAAAACCCCAAACCAAAACAAAGAAAATTAAATAAAATAGAAGAAGGTGACAGGGTTCTCATACAGATTTCATGAGTTTTAAATAATTTCATAACAATTTAAAAATTCATATGGCTTTAATCCAATGCAAATTGAATTTGTGCAGCTGTGAGCTGGATCAGACAGAGCACTACAGGAACCCAAAAAAATTGTTCTCTTCCTTATTCTCTAAGTTTCTGATATAAAAAACTGAACAGATTTCTTGAGAGAGTATGTGTCCAACTCAACAGTCAAATACTGGATATGCCTTGCTTTTGGTGAATACACTGTGTGTATTTCCTGTGTCTTTTGCAAAGCTGGTATTCCATGTGTGGAGGAAAAAAAGAGCAAACCAAGGAAACTCCCTTGTCTCTACAACATGCCTATTACCATGTTAATGTAAGATGGTCTTTTATGTTGCCTGGTTGTTTAGGGTTTTTTTGAGAATAGAGCTTATGCTACCTCCAGTTCTTGAAAGCAGTACATTTGGAAGAATATTGTAAGATAGGGTCCTGATCCAGTTTACAGTTACATCCATGTAGCATTTATTGCAGAATTATGAACCAAGTATAACATAGAGGTTATAAAAATATCTTTACAATTTAGAAAATTTCCTCTGTAAATATATAAATAAGAGAAAGATATTGGTTTGAACATATTCTGAAGGACAAACTTCTGATTTCACTTGTGAAATAAAAAGTTTATGCATGTTAAAATATAATCTAGAGGACAATTTAAAAGGTGGCTTGGTTTTATAAACTGCAATTTTTCAAGAAGAGCTAAGACATTGCAATCTCTTCCTTTTTATTCCTATTTTTCCCCCCCCAAAGACTGAAACAGACTTGCTGGGAAACAATGAAAAAAACAACAACAACAACAATCACTCCCACCTCCTTCCCCTGCAAACTCCCAAGAAATCCTCTGATTGATAAGCAGAGATGTTACAAGATATAGGGCCTGCATACATCTTCAGTGCAGCTTTGGTCAGCTGTCTCACAGCATTTTTCTTCTAACTTTTGAACATGGGTTTGCTCATGAACCCCTGTTTGCAGTGCCGTAAAAATATATTGTTTCCTCAAAGGATGAAGTACTGTATAAAAATGTATAAATAACAAAGATATTGCATATTCAGTCACTTAGATCTCAAATTAACTCTGTTTGATTTTTTTTGCAGCATGAGAAATATTTTTTCATGTTGCTCATTGTGAAAAATAATCTTCAAAATGGTAGGAGTTTCAGTTCAAATATCACCTTGAGAACAAGATGATTACCCAATCCAAGCTATCTATACCTCTTGATGTGGAATTTAAATCTCACAAGAACAGAGAGGTTAATGAAATTTCTGGGGCTTTTCTTTTCAGAGGTCAGAGATACCACTGTAATACTTTATCATTATATTTGATATTTCTATTCCACTTGGATCTGAAATTATAGAGGAAAATAAAAATTAAAACTTATGTAAAAGGAAAAATCAAAAAATGACCCCAGCTTTTTGAAGCATCAAAGAAACTCTCACCAAGTTCAGGTAATTCTCATTTTTATTGGTGCTATTTTAATTATTTTTTCTCAAGCAAAACATTACAGATTTTTACACTCTTTAATAATTTATAGCATATTTTAGGAGCTGTGAAAACTTATATCAGGAATTTTGAAAAATGTTTACAAAGAAGTTGCCTGGCAAGTCGTCTCTTGAAATATCAGAAAGTCTTCAGGTAATGAGATACCTTGGAAAAAAAAAGGAAATTTCAACAGCTTACAAAAATTTACAAAAAAACC
This sequence comes from Eulacestoma nigropectus, assembly GCA_013397775.1. Taxonomy (NCBI): domain Eukaryota; kingdom Metazoa; phylum Chordata; class Aves; order Passeriformes; genus Eulacestoma; species Eulacestoma nigropectus. The sequence continues at coordinate 2,912,016 of VZTE01006298.1, read as the reverse complement.
CCAAGCAAAATACAAAACCAAACAAAAAGCTCCAAAAACATGAAAAGAGAGTGATGAAGCATCCTGAGAAATTGAATTTGGCAACTGTGAAAAGTATTTCAATAAAATTTCAATAAAGTAAAAACTTTGAGATTTCAAAACCTGTCTTTGTTTTAAATACGAGCAAAAAACATAAAGGTTTCTGTATTTTATGTCACATGGAAAAATATAATATTAATCAACCAAAATGTATTGTTTTACTTATCTTAATCTTTTCATTATTATTATTTTAAAATAGTTTGCTGTGAACTTAAAGCAAAAATTATATTAATCCCCTAATTTTCTAGGTCCAAAAAAGTAATTGTTTTTTTTCTATGTTTTCAGAATCTTCTTTGTGTCCAAAAGACTCTTAGAGAAACCAATATATCAATATATTTTAATACTGATAGAACTAAAGTTATGGATGAAAAATGGTTCTATCTTTTCAGTCATATCTTTTATGATATGACTGCATATGACTTCTGATATGCTAAACTTGCTTAACCTAACAGAAAAAAAATCAATGATATCTTTTGAATAATTTTTGAGCTTTCAGATGAAGTCTAGTGGAAGCTGCACTGAACATGAAAAAGATTTTGAAAGATAAAGTATTTAACATAAAATGGCATTCTTACTTTCATGGCATTTGGCTTTTCCTACTGTTTTCTGTGCAAAGCATTTTCATTTAGTGAGTAAAACCCAAAATGATGTGTCCTATACATTGTAAAGAAACTGAAGTTACTTGATGAAGAAGCCAGAAGCAGTAATGAATTGACTGGATAATTCTTGGTTTCATTTGTGAATCTTAGTTATTTTTGCCCTTCCAGCTGCCACCTTGTCTATAGTTAGTGAACTACTTAATCACACACTTAACTGGCAAGCAGTGGGACAAGGGAAGGTGCCTAAATGCATGTTTAAGGACTTGGTGGATTGAGGTCTGGTTTATATTGAAAATATGCAGTCGAACGTCATCATTATATCAAGACGGTTTTCTTACAATAATACAAAAATGTTTAGTCTACTAACCTCACTTTATGTGGGAACAATACCATAGGTCCTATTTTAAGAAGAAATGCTGTTGTCAAGTTAGAAACTGCAGCTGGGTATCTCCATTAATGTTTGTTAATACAGTTTTGAAGGCAAATCAGTGTAGGTTGAATTAAAGAGTAAAGTAAAAAGAAAGGATGAGAAAAGTACAAAAAAAATCTAAAGGACAATGGCAAACATATATGGAAAATATTTCGTTCCTTTCCTTGAAACATCTAGTCTTGCTGCAGGAAGGTGTGAGTCATTAAAAGTGGGCAGTGTTTCACTGAATATATTAGAGCACTGTATCTTTTGGAATCTTTAAGTAACAGAAATCTTATAGTGAGGTTCTTATTATCTTCTACTATGACAGACAGGTGCATTAGATCTAGTTCTGAAGATGGACAGAAAGTGAAAAGACAGAGAGATAACAAAAAAGTTTCTTCCATTTTCTGCTGGAATTAGAATGTAGGTAGCTTTACAGAGAATAAGACAAAATTAGATAGTTGTATTCACACACCAACTACTCCACAAATGTATTATGTGTCTTTCAAGGAAAAAAAATATAACATGAGACGATAATGTTTTTCTTTTCAAATTGATTAATGATGTATGTTAAACAACTGAATCTACAGACGAAACTATTATTTCTATTGGTTTTTAAATGTAAGTAAATGTACTTTACAACTGCACACATTATGAAATGCAGTATGTGTATTCGTTTATTATATATTCATTTATTTTACTTTGGCAAAAAACGTTTATACTATTTTTGAATATTATTTTAATCTTTAGATTAAAAGATCAAAAACATTGAAAGTGAGTGTGTTGAGAAAATACCTAGAAAAGTAGTTCAACATTAAAAGGAAAACCGGTCCTGTTCAGAATTTTTTATCAGAAATGGTCATTTAATTAGTTCTCTTTCACTCTATTTGATACACTTTTCCTTGATTTTTGTAATGAATTGTCTATAAATTATCCACTTGCCCTACAAGAGAGACACATGCATTTCCCCATTCTTCCTAAAGCATATCTGGTAGACAGTTTTCTTTCACTTAACTTACATCCTAAATACCTTTGCTGTGATTGAGGATGGTGATATAGCATACATCTCATGCTAATATTTACACAAAGAGAACAAACCCATTTCAAGAAAGAGACATAATTATAATCATTTCTTGAATATCTTACTTCCAGATGGATTACCTTAGTAAACCACATAAAAGGCTTGTAGTAGCACATTTGAAGGATAAAAATGTTTGATCAATTAAAAATACTTTATGGTGTCAAAGTTCCAAGATAATGATAGTCCTCTTGTAGGATAGAATCACAGAGTAAGCTGAGTTGGAAGGGATCCATCAGGATCATCAAGTCCAACTCCCGGCTCTACACAGGACACCCCAAGAGTCACCCCGTGTGCCTGAGAGCATTGTCCAACTGCTTCTCAAACTTAGTCAGGCTTGGTGCTGTGACCACTTCCTTGGGGAGCCTTTCTAGTGCTCGACCATCCCCTGAGTGAAGAAACTTTTCCTGATATTGAACCTAAAGCTCCCCTGACACAACTTCATGACATTCCCCCAAGTCCTGTCACTGGTCAAGAGAGTGAAAGGATCAGTACCTGCCCCTCCAGTTCCCCTTGTGAAGATGTTAAAAGCTTATTAAAGAAAATTTATGTTTCTTTAACAGTAATATATAGCTGGAAAAAAAGAAAAAGAAAAAGAAAAAAGAAAGAAACGAAGAAACTCAGGATTGTTACATGACATGTTTAAAGAAAATAGTGGTGTATAACTGAAGTAATTCTTTACACTTCCAGGATTCAGTGGATATTTCATCTATCCATAAAGTTCTGAAATTGTTGAGTTTTAGTCATTTACACACTTGTGTTTCTGTTTATGCTTTCCACTTCAGCTGGGCCACACTTCTTGTTAGAACTGTAGATCTAGGACACTAACAGTGTTAGGTTGTTTATGTCTGGTTAGTGACATAAGATGAGATGTGCTACTTCTGTAATCCCATGATTCTTAGGGCTAGGTCAGGCAGCTAGAGCTAGTAATAAGGATCTGTCTGGTATGTAAATGAATGTGTCTGAAGACCTATTTGACAGTGTTACTTTAAATGGTATTACACTTTCACTTTGCCTTTATTTCCCATTTCTGCAGAAATGGTTCAAATATATAGGAATTAGTATAATTTTGTTCCCTTATAATACTGGTGAATGGGGTCTGCGGCTTGGGGGCAGAAGTATGACATAGATGGTCCAGAAAGCCAGCCTGAGCTGTACCATTCCGTTTAGGCTGAGCTGGTGAATTGACACAGCCTTGTACCTTTTTAGTGTTCTGTGACATGGGACCACCCACGGTACATATGTTGCATAAGGATTTACAGAGGAGCACTTCCAGCTGAATACACAACTCCTTTGTCAAGGAGTCTTCCTTAACTTACAGCAGAGAACTGCACATTGCTCTGGTCCTTTGATCAAAGTTAACTGTCCAGGCATTGAGGCCTCATCCCACAAATCGATCGTGTGTTTAGAACTGCTTTACTGAAGAGATTTTCTTTCAATTGTATTTTAGCCTCTATATTAGCCTCTATCTACATGGATACTAACTGAGCTTTTTTCACAGCACATCGTATTAAACAAATGTTTAAGCGTTTTAAGATTCTGTGTTGAAAATATTTCAAAAGATAACAATAATGCACTTCAGCTGCAGGAGTTGCTAAGTAGAGTGTAAGATGGGGAAAGGAAAGGAGTTATTTGAATCCATTAGTCCTCATTTCAAATACCTGTTTGAATGTTGCACTTCCTGGGCTGATAGAGTGGTTGAATTTTTCCCCTAGAATAACTGATTGTTATATGATTAAAGGCATACATTCCCAAAATGTCATTATGCCTTATATTTTCTTTGGTGGTAAACTTGGGTTAAAAATTTCTTTAAAAAAAAAAAAAAAATCCCCACCCTGACACAGACTCAGGACTAGTCTTTCCTGAAATATCTACAGTTCATCATCCCCTTGGTTTTTTCCTGCATACAACTGTTTGTGGGACTGCTCTGCAAAGCAGATCATTGAAATGAACCAAGTTAAATTCACAATATGTTTTTGGTAGTATGTCTGTGTGTGTGTGAGTTCCACAAAATTGTTTCGCTGACTGTTTGAAGAGAGGTCCACAAGCTGCTATCCTGAGAAGATTCTGCAGGTAGCACTCTGGAGAGCAGAGAGAAGGGATGGTGTGTTGGCCAAGACTCCTTAATGTAATTCTTCTGAAGAAAATATGCACCTGACCCAGTGGTTATGTCATGAAATGAGGACTTGCTGATGTCTGTCTCTCACATTTTATTTACAATTCTACCCACGTAATTTTTTTTTTTTATTTAATATATCTGCTAGAATTTATCCTTGGTTTACAGACACGCTTAGCTGTATGTTTATCCATTTGACTGTCCAGTGTTTTCAGGTTTTTGATGCTCAGTTTAACAAAACATTTTTCTAGTCTTTGTCTAATCTGGACATATCATTAAAAGAACAGATAGGATCTTATAAAACTCCATATAAATGTGAATTACATGGGGGGAAAATGATTTATATTTTGCATCAGCTTGAAAACTGCTTTGATTTGTCTGCAAAATGTCAATGGTTAAGATACTGAATTAATGTCGGTGCTCATTGTTGTTGTTTTGCTTTTCCAATCTTAAACATCACCAGGAGGATTTAATGGATAGTGATTCATTCCTTAGTCATTTTAATTAATCCACTGTTCCTGAATTTATCAAGTGCTGACAATTGTTTCTTCCTGTCTTGTACTGTCTGGGACCTTGCTGTGGTGGCGCTTCATCCTGTCTGATGCTGACTGATGGGATATTGCATCTGACTGCTACCAGTCTGTTACTGTGTGACACTGTCCCTCGGATCCATGCTGTTGACTGCATGCTTTGCCATGCTCTTCCTCCTCAGGTCCTCCAATCCTTGCCACCTATACTTGTCACCCTGTGTACAGTCGGGATGAACTGTGATACAGAGATATGGGGGACAGTATTGAGCCCTAACTGTAGTGGCATGACTCTTTCAGTCTATTCCTCTTCAAGCTGAGAGTTGATTTGGTATCAGATTCAACCACCTTTTACATCTGATGTAACTAATATACTTTCCCTAAAGATCTTCTGTCTTTGTTATGTGCAGCATATTTCACCAAAATCTATAATAACACAAGGTGCAAACAAGGTATTAGAGCTTCGTGGAAAGAAAAAGTTTTATAATCCTTTTAAAAACTGGCAAAACCCACAAACTTACAAAATTATTTCAAAGATTGTAACAATCCATTCTATAGGATAATTTGAGGTATGACAAAATGTTTAATTTGCACAACACAGAAATGAGAGCGTATACTGGCCTTTTATACGTTGCAGTCAGGGTTTCCCTCAAATCTACACACAAACACACTATCTTCTTTTTTTTTCATTCCTACACAATTTGTATCTTTCTTCACAGAAAATACCATCTTTAGCTTGCCACACAGTCATTTCTGTGCTGTGATAGCACAGAGGAAAGAGCAAAGGGGTAGACAGCCAGGGAAATCCCTGACACCACTCTACTGGCTCGATGGAGTTCTGCTTGCAGACTGCACTGAAGAAGATGAATTGTTTGCACAGAAGGAATGGACAGAGAAGGTCAGGAAAGCCGCAGAAAACTTACTATGCTTTGTCCTCTCAAAGCAGGATGGGAAGCTGCTATGCAGATCTTTCAGGACATAAATCTGTAAGGTACCACTGCAACAGCTTTCAGCAGCAGGCCAAGCCATCGTTTTTACAGGACCCCTTATCTATCCCGCTCTAGGGAAGGGACAAAAGGTAGAGACAGAGCATATGTGTGCTACAGAAGCGGTGTGTAAGGACAGGTGTGTACTTCAGAATTCTGGCTTTACAACTGCCTGAGAAAACACAGTACCTCTGGATTTTTTTTTGCAGAGCAAAGCTCTACTCCACAGGACCAATAATTATGTGTAATGTAAGTAAAATAATTTCACAGGATAAAAAGTTGGAATAGTCTAGAGGGAGGTAGTATTACCATTTCATAGGCAGTACTCCAGATATTTTTTTTGTTAAAAATATTTTATCCAGAAAATGCTGCATCAAGTAGAAACTAGGCAGCGTAATAGGAGGAGATTATTTTAAATTCCATCTGAGGGAAATGAGATAAAAAAGACAATTTATTATATTTCTGTTCAACAGAATAGATACAACTCTAAACTATCTGGGGGGAAAAATAAGAATTCAAGACGCCAAATGAAAATGTCTGTTGTTGCAATTAGTATTGGATAAAAGCTTCTTTGCACATCAATAAAAGCTCTTTGAGATTTTTTTTTCCTGTCTTCCTTACTTGGAGAAATCCTTAGAAATATTTTGTCAGAAAAATAACTCTGTCCAAAATAACTCTTGTGGTTTCAAAACATTTACCTGTGAGTGGTAGGGGTAGATGTAAATACTTTTTGTGTTCCATGCACATTAGGTCTCAAATATTCTAGGTGAGAAGCATGACTGACAATCCAAGAGTTTGGATTGTTGAACTTTTTGTGGAAAATCTCTATTTTAAACTTGAAAACTTTTTTTGATAAGGTTTTTGGTTTTGTTTTTTTTAATTAAATCTTCTTGAAAAAGGTTTTCCTAAGAATGATTAGTAATTCACAAAAGAAAGTTTGGATGATAATATCTTAGCCAGCTTTCAATGCAACATTTTAACTATTTTTTTATGTTTCTTCTTGGAAACTAAAGATTTCTGCTTAAAGTCTTCTTTTTTTCCAAGGATTTTGCAATTTTTGATTTTTTTTTGTCTTTACAAACTCTACTTTTTTTTTTTTTTTCTGGTAGTTATTTAATTAGATCTTGGTCTCTATACTGCACAGTAACATATAACGTTTTGAAACAGATGGAGTTTCTCAATGTGTGTTCATTACTGTGACCTTAGGAGCTTCATCAGCAACACTAGGATGTTTAAGAAATGACAACTTTAAACTTGCACATTCAGTGTCTGATTTGCTGCTTTATTTTGATCTTTTAGTATACCCATCTATTATTTGTTCTTCAGCAATGTTTCATAATAAGATCTAAAAAGGGCAAAACAATTATTTTCTTATCTAAATAGTTCACAGAAACTGCAATAATTGTAAATGAAATTGAATTGAACATGAGGAATAACTTCAAAATGCTCTGAAACAGAATAGAATCCATCTTGCAAGTTTTATACCAATAATATCTCTTCAAGAAGCTTATAAATATACATATTCAAATATAAGATCTTTCTGCTGATTTAATGATTTCTTGTCTATTGCTATTATTAAATAAATTTAGAGCATATAAAATAAGTGAGGATAGAGACAAAGATAAAGATGTAGAGAGATCTGCCTGGTTGCAACAAACATTCATATTTAATGAGTAGCTTTTTGCAGTTTCTTGCTGTAAACAACACTATATGACATTTGGGATACTAATTATTTCTAAACAAACCAGAAAATAACCGTTCATTCTGGTAGAACGGGTGAGGAAGGATCTTCGTGGCCCCAGGGGAATGCCTGTTCTGCAAGGAGGGCAAGGAGGGCTGTGGTCCACTTTGAAGCAACAATTCAAACAGCCAGGACACAAACTGGCAGGATACCTAATAATGCTTGGCACAGCCTGATTATGCCTCATGTCTAGCACGCTGAGAGTGGAGGTGGAGATCACCTATCCTCTGCTACATTTGTGTGAGCAAATACACTCGTGGACATCTTGCACACCCACGTGCTTCTTTGTTAGAAGTATCAGCTACCACCTCTAGGCTTCCTTAATGTTAGAGATGCCAAACCAAACATTCTCAAAAGTCAAACACCCACAGTGGATAATAAGGGAGAGATTTGCTAATTTATTAAGCTAAGTACAATATTTAACAATATTACCTACCTTCACGTATTGCTAGAGTGAACCTCTGCTTATATTTCACTATACTATTCACGGAAGCCTTCTTTGCTTTTGAAACATTATTTTTCATTTCTTCTCTGTGCTTTCTGTAGCTGTAATAGTAGTGACCTTGAACTGTGTCTTCTTGGTCATTACAGAACACTGCACATGCAAAGTAGTTAATGGGTATCGCTGCAGGTGTTGTCAGGGTGTTTCAGATGTCAGGTTACCATGATAAGGATTAAGCCAGCAACCAGCATTCAACAATGTACTGTGAGTGCTGCCACAATGCTGGCAAATTAGCTTTGAAAACAAAATGTGATTATTAACTAGAAGTTTCTAGGCACACTTTGCATGTTCTAATTACTGAAGGTCTTTTGTGTTTGGCTGTTTCCATAAGGCAGTTTGTCATACTTCAACACATTCTAAGAAAATGCAGATCTGGTGCCAAATACTAGGAGAATAGAAAATTATGCTTCTCTCTTGCTTAAAAATGTATTTCCTGACTCTCAGAACATATTCCCATTGAACTTTACTTCGCTTTTTATGCAGCATCTTATCACTCAGTGACTAGCAGGTGCTATTTACAGTCCCTGGTAGTTTTTTATGTAAGAGCCTCGTCATTAAAGAGACATGTCCTGATAAGCTGGATTTTTAAGGAAGTAGGTTTCTTTCCAAGGAATGTAAGAAAATTTCTGAGGCAATAACAGAATAGGCCTGCGGCTGACATACTGCAGTAAATAGGATAAAGGACATATAAAAGAGAGGAGAAGTCCAGTGAATTTCATTAGTTTCTAGTCTAAACTTAGTGACTGCTACAGAAGTAGTGACACTACTTATATCTAAGCAATGCTGTCTTGCAGCAAATTCTGTTTCAGCTACTGAGTTCCATGTTAAACACACAAGCACTCCATGCTTGGGAAACAAAACCAGCGCTTGCAGCAGCCATATTCAGGTGTGCAACTCTCATTCTGGGCCAGTGAATGGAGACGACGCACCTTTCTCAGGCCCAGTCCCAATCTCTTACATTAAGATCCTACAAATCATCTATTTTAAGTTTCAGTTAGGCTGAAGCCTTTAATTTTTGCTATATGTATTTTAGGTGTTAGTGTTTTAGCATTTGCCTGCTTTTTGGGAGCAGCAACTATTAATGCAGTTAATGATACTTGTAAGGACGTGACATTTACCTTCAGTAACAGAGGCCTGTTAGTTATCATCATATTTAACTTCTAGGATTCTATTTCCACAGTTTTACCTCATATTCTGTACTGGTCTCACACCTTGCTTTATTTTATTTCTATTCTAGCTTTTGGTACTTTCCAAGCCCTTATGGTCTCTCTCTCAGCTTCATATTTCTTTGTATGCCCAGCGTCTTGGAACATCTGTTCTTTTTTTGCCTCGTTTAACTTGGCCATGTGTATTTCTTCTGCTTCTGCTCTAAAATTTAATATTTTGATCAAACCTACCCAGGGTATGTGAAGTTATAACAGAAGTGTTGCTTTAAAAGTAGTCCTGTTCATTTCAACTATTTTTAAAACTGATTTTCCATGTTAAAAATGCAGTTTTTGACAAAAGAACGTGTAGTATGCCTACAACATAATGTAGGGTTTTCCAACATTGTTCCAGCTTCAGTTTCTCGGTTATTGATTAATCAGTAAATAATTAAATTAGCATATTCTTATTCTTATTCTAAAAGAGGGTCACAAATATCTGTACTTCTGTATATTTGTTTCTGGCAAAAAAAAATTATTCTCATTTGTCAAGGTTGTGGGTTTTTTAACTTTTCTTACTTTTTTTTTCATTTTTTAATTTGCATGATCTTCTAAAAATAGTGTTACACTTACTGCTCCCATGCTACTGAAGTGATTTCGTTGGGGGCGTGCAGCATTCTCACTTTTTCCCTGCTGTTTGATCAATTTCTGTGTGGTGTTAGCCTTTCCTTAATCTTTTCTTTAATTTGAAAATGAGTGCTACAACAGAAGCAGATATAGCTTTTTATCAAATGATTACCTCAGAACTATAGGATTACACCCTCAAAGGATTTTATAATGGGATTAGGGAGTATGTACCTGGACATTTACCATACAGCATCTGCTTTGTATATGCTGCATTTGATGTGCGTCTTAGCCCTAGGCCTAGCCCTAGGTGAGTAGTGGAGGGGGCACTCCTGTGGGAGGTCAGAGGTATGAATTTCAGCTCATTTTGCATGAGGAGGGCATTGCCTTTTGTTTCCTTAGTAACTGCTGTAATCTCTAGTCTATTTTAGCATTTGCTTCTCCTCCTTCTCCTTTGACAGACAGGTTTTAAGTGAAAAGAGTGAACCAATTTTCCATAATCAAAGGAGTTTAAGTGCAGGTGGGATTCCAGGTTGTGAATCCCACTTTCAGATAAGCACATAATTTGGGCTGCACTTAGGCAATTAGAAGTGGGAGGAAACTGCAGATAGTCTCTATCTATGAATTTTTTTTGTTGGCTCACCTATGCATTTTTCTGCTTAGGATGCTGACCACTGGGAATCCTACCACCAGGCACCCATGTCTCTGTTCATATTACATTGTACTGAGGCATTCAGCTCTGGTTCATGAACTCCTCTCACAGGAAGAAGAAAAAAATGACACATAATCAATGCATATTGTTCCTTTAGTGGATCTGAGATATCTGCCTTGGCTTCTTAGAAGTGCAGAGAGGACTTAATGTGTTTATATTTAAGCTACAACTGCCCCCGATCAAATTAGGAGACTTAGTACACCAAAAATCTCAGTTAGTGTCCAGTGATCTTCAGCAGTCCATGTGTTGGGAACTCAGTCTTCATTTAAATTTTAGGCTTCTAATTATCTGTGTGGTTTTGCTTAACAGAGAGCCTTGGCATTTTAGGAATACTTGAACGCTTCCAAAAACTAAAATTATTGCTTTAGAAAATATAAACGTTCTTTTTCTCCTAAATGGACTTTTCCTCTTTCCTACTTCTAAAAAAATATCCCCCTTTAGGAATTGATAGGATGTTTCTTTAAAAAAACGTTTTTGGATAAATTCTAGATAATTTCTAGTTGCTATCTGACTTGGCAGGGGTCTTCTACATTACCTGCTACTCTGCATAATAATCTGTTGTGATAGGCAGTAAGTAAAGACTAATTTTATTCTCTTGGGTTCTGAAATTTCTCCTAGTTGGCCTTCACAAAGGCCTCTTTTATAGCTATACTTACTTGTCATTAAATTACAGTTTTCCTCAAATTTTTAAAGAGTCTCTAAAAATCTTATTGAAATCTTGCCTCTTGTGCACCTAGAAATCTTGTCAAACACAAGGGTAATATCCTCATATAGGGCTATTTTAAACCTGACCCCCTCTTCCTTCTGTGAAACAGTTCACAATCAGTAGGGAAATACTTAGTAATCTTGCTTTCTGAAGTGAAAGAGAAAAATCCAACCACTGTATTAAAGCAACCTCAACAGCTAGGAGATAAATCACAGTGAAAAAAATTTCCCCTGTGCTTTGTTGTTTCCTCATTTGCAATCACAGGTAAAGTTTTTTTAAGCACCTCAGTAATTTAGGCATCTAAATCCTCCTTTACAACTTAGAGTAAGCAGTTAACCTCTGCTTCTTCAATCCTTAAGCATACGAGAGATCTCAGTTTTTCCTCCATTTATCTACTTCCTTCAATAATCTTTGGATTCTGATTTTTATCATGTATTTGTAGGTATTTGGCATAATGGGGAATGAACTTTAATTGGGGCCTCAGGCACTATTGTAATACAGGTAATAAGCAATAATTATAGTGACAGATGTTGCCAGCTTTTAGTTCCATTCTCAGATATTCAAACTCCTGTATTTGAGATTGCAACTCTTCAGCAGGAGGTTTTATTTGTGTGTCCCTAATAGGCATTTGGTTCCTTTTTGGAAGCATACATTACCCCACATGATTTGTATTTTCTTTACATTTCAATCTGATTACATTATCTTTTATGTCACTATATTTTTCACAGGTTTCTAAATATTATACTCCTTTCAAGCCATACCACCCTGGTTGCCTTTATCCTAGCATGTTCTTAAAACTTTATTTTTTCCCTCTTCTGTCACCTCTATGTCTGAAAGATGCAGCAATAGCAAATCCTTTGAAAACATCCACCAATTAACTGTACTTATCTATAAAATAGATGCAGTCATTTCATCTACTTCCTAAGACTTATTTTTCAAATCCTATTGAAATCACCTAGCCTTCTCTTTGAACTTTGCTAAACCAGCTCTTTAATGTTACACCTGTGAATTTCATTTCTCATAATGTCCCACCTCCTCCGGATACATATTCCACACTGATATTAAAGCTATGGCATTCTGGGCTGCCTCGCAAATGTGCTGTGTTTAACTTGAACTTCTCATCAGATATGCTTCTGCTTTTCCTCATACTTGATTCTTGACCCTCAGTGGCTACTCGGAGACGACTAGAAGAGCAAAGAATCAAAAATCATTTACTATGGGTTGGATGCAGCTTCCTCTGCTTCAAGTTTTCCTACAGATATACAAGTGAAAATTCTTAAATGCTGTAACAGGAATTGTGAAACAGTTACTGAAGAGCAAATTTGGTGATTATGATGGATGTGACATTCAAGCCCTGCCTCTGAAAATAATTGTGCACAAGAGAATACGTATTTAAATATTAGCAGACGTGGTCTCAAAGTAGTTCATGGTTAGTTTTCTCCCTCTTTTGCTTGTGCTTCAGGAAGAATGAGGAAACATTTAATTTTCCTCTCCAGTGGTTTATTTGCATGTAGGACAGTATGTATACGGATTCCAGCAAGCTGAGAAAATGAGTGGATTGTCTTAAAAATAATGTAAGGAAGACTGTCAGGACAACGGATAACTGCAGAAATCAAATGAATAGATGTTCTTGTTTGAGTTTCCCATGAACTGAGTGCTTTTGGAGCAGAAAAAAACTTCAGGAGCACCTCTCTGTTCATGGTGTCACCATCCAGAGAGAAGCATAAAAAAAGACTGCCATTGCTCTGACAGTATTATTTACCAAACTATGGCACATATTGCATTGCATGCTGCCTTGTCAGTGGCTCCCAGTTGGAAGCACTGTTGCTTGGTTAGCTTCCTTTCCTGGGCTTCATTTTCTCTGGGGAAAAGAATGTTCTCTGATAAAATAAAGGAAAAGTTAAATGGTTGGTGCTGTCTGATTTGTTTGTTCCCTCCTTCCTTTCCTTCTTCCTTTTCCATTAACTGTTAATACTTAAGGAAGGACAAAAGAGAAAATGCTTGGTTTCAACACTAAGCTGTAACAAAGATGGATGGTCCATACAGATGTCCTGAACGCTGGGGATAAAGAGGGAGTATCTGTAAGAACTAATTTACTTGAGAAAAGGTCAACTCTGTGTTCCTCTGGAAGAGCATAATGCAAACCATCTTTAAACTAGGGCTCTAGGATTTGTTATTTGTGGCAGGGATGACATTTGCATAGATAAATTTGTGTGATATTACCTCTGTTTGACAAACTTAAATTGCTCTAATGGTATAGAAGCTTTCATTCTTCTCCTAGTAATTTCTTGCTCAATGCAGCCAAAAATATGGTTGGTATTGTGTGCACTTTTGAAAGACAATACAAAATCTCCACTGCAGTTGCATCACTGAAGATGAAAAAGATTGACCACACAGTGTCCTTGTCTTTTTTTCATTCCTTGACAGCTTTTAATAATTTAGAAATTATTGGGTGGATGCATGATTACAGGTAAAAATACTGTACAAACTATGAAATTGGGGGAAGGCAAATAAAACCAGCAGTCTTCAAACGAAATTTATGTTACTACAAAAAAAACCCCTAGAATCCTGGCAGCTTGAAAAATGTTTATGTTCAGATTATAGATTCATGACTTACTCTTTCCAATATTCATGAATGCACAGACCGTTTGCCTTAGGCATGTTATAGTAGCAAGGCCTTGAAACTGGCAATAATTGCTTTACACTGAACAATATAATTATATATTTTTGAGCATTTTAGCAATTGATTTAAGGATATATATGTACATTAAAAAAAAGTAAGTATGAACTTTTAACAGAGTAAAACTGCTTTTTCGTCATTTTACATTTGAAAGCTGAGTTGCCTCCAGACAAACCACATTGCTTTCATTTTACATGCATAGACATTTTACAAGTCTTATCGTTAGTGAACCCCATGCAGTATGGGTTTAAAACTTTAATCAAACTAAAAACCACGGTCCACTGATGTTCTATAGACCTGCTGGGTTTAGAGCTGTTACAAGAAGAAATTTTCCCTTTGCATCCATAGAAAGTCAAATTAATTATCATAAAGTGATTCCTTCTGAAGAACAGAATTGCTTGAGCTGAGTTTAAATATAAACATGTAACTTAATATCTGCATTAGAAGATTTTTGTTTTGTTAAATGCCATTGTCTGGTTTTCTTTGTCAGCATTCTGTGGAGAGTATTTCATTAGAAAAATTACTAAATTAATTCATTTAGCATATGAAGATAGACATTTGTGAAAATAAAAGATAATTCTTCAGGACTTGGTGTGAATCCAACTTCTATTTATATATTTTTTACGAATGGCAAATGTTCATGGAAAGGTTTGAAAATGTTTGACACTAATAGCCGATGTTTAAGAATTTTTTTTTAAGTTTTAGTCTACATTATTGATGCTTCAGTTCTTCCTCAATAGGAAGGAGCATGAAAGAAAAAGCAAATATATACTGTGGTTCTGCTAGTATCTAAATAATTGGGGTAACCTATTATTGTGTATGTTAGCAAAGGAAAAAGAAGAAAGGAGGGCCTTACAACATAATAATGTACTTAGTGTAGGAATATTTAAAATATTTGTAACTACTATCTTTTACTTCCTTTAATTTTTTTTTAATAGAAATAAAATATTTAAGAGTAATAGGGGAGGGCAACAGCTGTGTCTGTCACTTTCTTAGTGGATTTTATACAGCTGTAGGGCTAAAAGGAATATATCCTCTATTCTAGAAAGGTGGGGGTGAGGAAAAAGAATGAAATTTCAGTGCTGGATGATGTAGCCAGGGAAGGGATCATTTTTCT
Source organism: Eulacestoma nigropectus (assembly GCA_013397775.1). Taxonomy (NCBI): domain Eukaryota; kingdom Metazoa; phylum Chordata; class Aves; order Passeriformes; genus Eulacestoma; species Eulacestoma nigropectus. The sequence goes on along the minus strand of VZTE01006298.1, from coordinate 2,896,996 downwards.
TCATGGGTAACTTTTCAATGGCTATAAGCTTAGCATCTCCAGAGCTAGTGAATTGCTGTAAATGTTCCTGCTTAATCTGGCACCCAAACACTTACACACAGACACACACACACAGATGTGCACAGGCACATAATACCAGGGACTTAGAAAACCCTATCCATGTTCTCCATTTTTTTTAATGTTTTATGGAAATGGTATACATTCAAATAGAGGGAATCTGTAAATATTTCAGAGAAAAAAATAAAATGCTGCATAAATAAATTATATTTTTCAGTAATCAGAATATGGTATTTTAAATGACTTGAAAGAATTATAGGAAATGGGATATTTTCTTCAAATACCATGTATGTTGATAGATGTGAAAGTGTCCTGTTCTTAACTGCTTGGACCCTTAAAATGTTTATTAAAGCTAAGTAGTATATCTTATGTATCTCATTGCCATCTTGATAAACTCTCAGTGCTAAAGGGTGTAATAATAATGTAGATTGTAACAGCTGCTACACTCACTGGTCTTTTCAACTTCAGATGATTTATTTTTGAAGTTTTATTTCTAAAGGCTTCCAGTTAATTGCTGTGTGCTTTAATTGGGCTTCAGTATGCTCATCTTTTGATCACAGTGAAATAACACGACACCATGTTTGGATAAATCTTGAGGGTATCTGCAGCTTGATGGATTGTGTATGTGAATCTCTCACTCCTCGGTCACACAGGATGCAGATTCAGTTATTAGGACAGTGCAAACTGCAAGCAAATTACAGAACCTAGCAGTGCTACTAGTAGGTCTATGCTGTGTCATAGCTTGAGCATGACTTTGAAGAAATTGAAAGGAGTAATAACACCATTGCCCTGATAGTTTTTAGCCATTAGTTCCCTAGGTAAAAGATGCAGCTGAGGAAAACATGGTGTTGAAATTAATTTGCATTCTCAGGCTGTTTAACCAGATGATTATATCCAGTCTTCAAAAATTAGATGGATCTCTATTCATATGCCTGTTTTCAAACTCGGATAAAAGTGGGAAATTGCTTGCATCTCTAGCTTACAATGATTATGAACCTCGACAGACTTGAGAGGTAGGGCCATGTGAGCCTCAAGAAGTTCAAGAAAGCCAAGTTCTGCACATGGGCCAGGCAATCCCAAGCACAAGTACAGTCTGGTGGAAAATGGGTTTAGAATGTCCCTGAGGAGAAGGACTTGGAGGTCCTCATGGACAAGAAGCTTGAGATGACCAGACAGCAAGGTGTACTTGCAGCCCAGAAAGCCAAACATATTGTGAGCTGTGTCAAAAGATGCACGGCCAGCAGGTCAAGGAAGGTCATTTTCTCCCCTTCTACTCCACTCTCCTGATACCTCACCTGGAGTGCTGCAGCTCTGGGGCCCTCAGCTTAAGAAGGACACGGACCTTTCAGATTGAGTCTAGAGGAGGGCTGGTAAAATGATCTGAGCACCTCTCCTGTGAAGACAGGCTGAAAGAGCTGTGATTGTCCAGACTGGAGAAGAGAAAGCTCCTTCCAGTACCTAACAGGGGCCTGTGAGAGAGCTGGAGAGGGACTTTTTACAAGGGCATGTAGTGATAGGAAAAAAGGGAATGGCTTTAAACTGAAAGAGAGTTGGTTCAGATTAGATATAAGGAAGAAACTCTTCCCTGTGAGGATGGTGAAGAACTGGAAAAGGTTGCCCAGAGAAGCTGTGGATGCCGCATCCGTGGAAGTCTTCAAGGTCAGGCTGGATGGGGTTTTGAGCAATTTCATTTAGTGGAAGATGTCCCTTCCTATGGTGGGGGCATTGGAACTAGATGATCTTCTAAGTCTCTTGCAACCCAAACATTCTTACAGTCAAACTTGTTAATTTTATTATTCACTATATTAATATGTTTGTGTCCTTACCATTAAAATGAACTCCATGTAACTGAATTTGAGGTTCTTTTCTAAAAAAAATAAAAAGTACAGCTTTCAATGTACTTTTGAAAATCAGAATCACCAAATGTAATAACCTTTTATAGAAGAGTTATTATAGAAAATTTGCCTATAGCAAATCCTATGCTATGGGTTTAGAAACCCGTACAGGATTCTTGCCCTGATGGTTTATATACCATAACTGAGGTTATTCTGATCTTACAAGTTCTCATCTTTTCTTACTATTAATTTATTTCACCAGTTATTCAATCAAAGTGTAACTTCCAAGGCAAGGTTTATTACTGTTGATCTGTGTCTTCAAAAGGTTTCTTTCATTAGTTGTAGATCTGATTCTGGTTTTATTTTGTAGTTCCTTGCTGGAATTATAAGAAAAGGGAAACATTGATAATTGTTTAGCTTTTAGCATCTTTTATTATAGTGTAGTCTCTTTTTTGTCACCTTCCACTTGTGTTCCTTCTGCAATCTTTTCAGTCCTTCACTCTGCTAGGGTGACCTCACATGTTTAATTATTTTTTTTACCATTACTTGAAATTTCTATTTTTGTCAATTTTTGTTGTGTGGTTATCTGTTTTGGCAAAAGTGTTTCAGTAGTGTATGTGCATGTACGCATCAAGACATATAACACAAACAAAATATAAGTATATATGGTTATTTATACAAATATATATATGTATTTACATGTTTTTGTGTATATAAAAAAATATGTATGTTTATAAATGTGTGCATGTATGCATACACTTGTACATGCACATATAAAAATATACATGTATATCATGTATGTTTAAATACATAAAAATGTGATTCTATGAATTTTAATACTATATGGGTTTTTATCCTTTTTTCTTACACACAAATATCTTTCTCCCTTAATTTCTTTTACTTGAAATGTTTCTCCTTCACATATATCTAATTATCTTGGGAAATAACATATTCATACAAAAGATAATACTTCAAGGATTTCTAGAGAATATATAGTATAATCACATGCAACTTATGTTATAGAATAACCAGAAATTTATTCGTTCTTTTCAGAAAATATACTGTTAGGGTGAATTAAATATTAAGTTTATGAAGTGTGAAATTTATAACCCTGTATGTCCAGACTGGGGAGTGAGAAGCTGGAGAGCAGCCCTGTGGAAACATGCAGCTCAGTGAGTTTTTGAAGCCATAGACACTTTTTCCTTCCTGGAATCTTCTACTTTTGCCTTTTTCTTCTAGTATCTTTTCTTGTATTCCTGGTTAGATGTTTAAATGAAGTAATGCTTCCTCTGCCATCATGTAGCGAAAATTCTGCTGCCTGTATCTTCAGCCCTTGCCACCTTCTTTTAACCTTACCCACAACTTTGGGCTTCTTCATTTCTGTCTTTGAGCAACCAGCACAAAGTCCATTTGGATAATAAGTTCAAGTTTGGAATAAAGGATGATTAAAATCTTATTTTAATTCCATTTTTTAGTGTATAAAAATACTTACACAATCACTTTACTGAGTAAAGTTTAGATTAGTTTGCACTAGAAGATATACTTTATTAAAAAGAAAGTCTAATTGCTTTGCCATAGAAAGGACTCTGAAGAACTCGAAGTGATCCCTATCAGATTCCTCATGAGTCAGTAAGGTTCCTTACAAAAAAGTGACAGTAAAAAAGGGCATCCCCTCCACTTGATCTGGTTGGTTGTAGATGCTTATATATTATTTTGTGTAAGATTAATGATACATGCCCGGAAATCAGTAGTACCTGTCAATTTATTGTTGGGGACATAAAGTTTTCATAGTTACTAGATATAAGTTTGAAAAACAATTCTAACTTGGGCACTAGATCTCAGTTTTGTAATATCCTGCTCAGAAGACTATGATCCACACCTGTTTATGTGTAAATCTTGGAATTTAACATTCAGCCCAGAACTGAGCTACACTTCTGTCTTTAATTGAGACATAAGACATACTTGTCAAGACATGGATTTCTGGGTTTTTTTATAAGCTGAATAACCTTATTTTAGGAGTAATATTAGTGAAAAATACCTGTCAGTGTAGCAAAGAGTGACTCTCACATGACGATGTATCTTTATCTTCAGAAGTGATTAATTTTGTAAAGAAATTTTTTCGGTAAATTACAAATATAGTCAAACCAAACTCCAGCCTCATCACATAATACACAATGCATCATGTAGCACACATCATATAATACAGTAGCAGGCTGCACAGAGTGGAGAATTGCAGCAAATGCAACAGGAAGGAACAGGAGCCTTAAACCTGTCCCATTTGTTAAGAATTTAAAACAGCTGGCGCACAGTCCAGACAATGCTTTTGAACATGTGTTCAGAACCAATTTGTGGCTAACCAGTGTAATATTCATAGCAATTACAATGAATCATCTTTATAAAAATATATTCTGTATGGCCTATATGAAACAGTCATGCATTTTTTGTTGCTTGCCTCTTATCTGACATCACAAATAAAAGAAAGTCAATTAGTACGTTTTATTGCTGGTTCTCACCACTTTGACAAATGTGATCATAAATGAAAAATGACTAATTGGAACCTTACATGTAGCTTGAAAAATTAACTTTGTGTGCCCCATATGAAATTGAGTAAAGAAGAGTTACACGAAAACATGCTGCTGGGAATTAATCTAGCATGTCAGTGGGTCAAACATTTCCTGTATGAGCAATGGGAACAAGAGCCCAATACCTCAGATGTTTCCATTTATTACAGTTCCACCCAAGAAACAGCCTTATCTCTCTCTTTGGAGTAGGTGTCAGAAATGACCTTCCCACACTCCGTTTGTTGTGTATATACACAATGGATTTATTTCACCCACTGTTTCTGTGGTTTTCTGCTCTTTTTGTACTGTCACACCTCCCTTGAAAATGCGACACTATTGATACAATACACATCACTGAGCAAAACGCCCACATGTCAACCCTGGGTTATACAGAGATTGATAGGAGAACTAGTCTAGGATCATACTGACAGCATCAAAGTTGCTTCAGGTTCACTGAGGAAATGAGGTTAGATTATTCTAGAGCACAGCCATGTACCTGGCATCAGATAGACCGCCTCCCCTCCGAAGCCATCTCACTTGCATCAGGTCTTCTCTTCATTGCCTCAAACTGAGGTGGCATATATTTCCTCCAGCTCTAATATTTTATTTACCTTTAAAAATACCTAAATTACTGTTTAGCATTTTTTCACCTGTTTTTTTGTATTTTTCCTCTCTTCCTTTTTTATTTTTTTCCCATTGGAAGAAATTGTTGCCTAAACTGTTTGTGGTGATTGATACAGAGTGCTTCCAAATGCTGGAAACATATCTAGTAATTACACTGTTCAGACATGAAGATTGTATTACCTCAAATTGCCTGGAATGATGTCAATTTATCAAACTTCCTGTGAGAAGTTTATCTCTGCTGTAAAGTGATCACTCCTCTCTCTGTTAGCCTGATTTATCTAATACAGAGGGTCAAGAGGGGATTTATCCACTCTTTTTTTCAACCTCATCCTCTTTTGGATTCTACTAGACCAGTGGGGAAAAAATGAGAGTGTTTTGTGACTGCCTTGTTTATTTTATCATCTTTCAATGCAGTGGAGGGAGAGGATGTATAATTTGATTTGAAAGCCCAAGACCGTTCAGCAACAAGACTTCGACAGAGCAGCAGTAATCATGTCTGCTTACTGAAGTAAAACATGGGCTGTTTGTATTCCAGACAGAAGATTTCAATTATGCTTGTTTAAGACTAACATATTAAAAAGCATGAAGATTCATTTCCTATTAAGCACTGCCTTGGCGAATCCTTCAATGCAAGCATCAAAGTGTACTTCCTGAACGTTTTCCTGTCTGTTTAACGTTGACAAGAAGGAAGAAATCACGTTTGTAACATTTTTCTACACATTAATGATCAGAAAATGTCCTACAAAATTATTTTTACCTTTTGGACTAGCAGCAACAGAACAATTAACTTATAGTTAGGTGTACAAATGTAGTATTCTTAGCCTTTTTTCCATGGTAACATTCCACTGCTTTCAGATTAGCTGACCTAAAAATAATGTAAGGTTAATAGGTGATTTGTCATATTCAAAGGACAGCTACTCAGTGGCAATCTGGACTGGTATCACTCAAAGGCTAAAATGAATCATGATTCCTTAATAACTTCAATTTATATTTTTTTTCATGTGTTTCTTTCTGTTCTTTGATAAGGACATATATTTTTATATGATTCCCTCCACCATTCAGATCTGTGTTCTGTCTATTGTGAAATTGATGATTTCCCAGTGTACAGTTTGTCATGGAAATGTGAGCCAAAACCTGAGCTTTTGAACTTATTTCTGTTTGTCCTCTAATGTTGCAAAAGTACTAAAAAGTTCTAAGAAGGCCATGATCACACAGCAGACAAATCAAGCTAAGCAACAGTACATCCTAACTAAGAAAATATTTTCTGAATTTCTCATCTTTTTACAAGGTACTTGTTGGCCAAAAGAATACATATAGCAAAGTCACCAGCTATATTCCTTGACACACCTTAACCTTTAGAGAAGAAGCATAAACGGGACCATTTCAGTGGCTCCAGTACCCTCTATTTCCCCTTCTCAGTAGTGGAACCAAACTGTCTTTAATATTTGAAGCTTATCTATACTCAGTTGCTTCCAACGTTTCACCTCAATGAGAAAGTTCCAGCTGGGAGACTAAAAAAGCCTTTTGTAACTTTATTAACTTTACTTAAAATAAAAGGTATGCTTCTTTGCTTTGTATTTTACAAAGACATAGAGGCACTTTAATCTTTGAGGTACCACGTCCAGGTGATTCAACTAATTAGGCAAACCCAGTGATGCACCACTGAGTAAGTCTGGCAAAATCTCCTATCCTGGATGTGTAGTCAAGAGCACCATTGAAATAACTCAGTAAGTGCACTCATCAAAGGTCCTGTTAACAAGGAAGGAAATAGTTGTTAAATAAAATCCAAACCAGACTTAGCAATCTTTGATAACACTTAATCTTGCAGTTTTCATACTGCATTGCTGCTACTTCTACATCTTACACTCTCTGCATTTTTTTATGCTATGAAGCCTATGCACTTCATTTTTAAATTCATAACATTTTTTCATGGAATAACTCAGGGAATAACTGTAGGTATAACTGAATTACTTAGAAAATTTAGCTCCTTAATTCCAGGTTTTGATTTAAGCTTACTGTTTAGCGCATATATTCTCAAAGCTCTTTCCCAGAAAGCACTATTATAGATGTAGACTATAATCTTTGAACTGCTTGCAACAATGAACCATCTTTTTATTATATTTACATAGGCAATTACTATGATTTCATGTCCATGGCTCTTTAGAATCTCTCTAATAATACAAGTCTACAAAGTTACCTGTTGCTTCCATCTTCACTAACCAGTTTAAAGACTATTCCATTATTTGATGTCTAGATTTTGTTTTTTTTTAGTATGCTTTTACTCTTTCTTTTTAATGACCTAATGGACTAGTTCAGACATCCCCAGTACAGACTGTCTTGTGTTGCCTTATGCCAGAGAGAAAACCTGCTGTTACTGTGCCTGCTGTCGCTATTAGATTACATACCATGAAAATCACTGTCCACTGAGGAAGATCACATTGTCAACACTGTCTGCCAAAGAGACACTGAACAATTTAGGTCCTATCTCCTACTGTGCTGTACTCCAGGAAGGCATTCAAGGAAAATAAAATGACTGTGGCTTGCTGTCAGGCTTAAGAATGTGTTCTATAAAATATGCCGTGAATAATTCTCTTCTTCACCATTTCTTTACAATTCTAAGTCTCTCAGGGAAAGATGTGTATAATTTGACAGTATTTTGCTATTGTGAAATAAGAATTTTAACTCTATTGTCAAATTGTGTGCATGAATATCTGCTAATGCTTCCCTTTTTTAAGTTAGTATAGAAAAACTCTGAATCCTTTATCAAGGAAAAATATAGGCTAATACAGACCTAAGCTTTCCTGTACACATCTCCCTGTCCACTGCTATTTGCAGCTCAAACTGTTTTCTAACTTTGTACAATTAAAGCCACATAAACCTGTATCTGGACGTGATAAAGATGCTAATCTTGGAAAAAACGTACATATGCATTTAATTTTATTCATACAGCAAGAGCCCACTCACCAGTGAGATTTCTGGTACCACATTAATTCATAATGTATTGAGAAATATATCCCAAATTATTTTTTTAATATGCATACCTCTAAGAAAGGTACAGTCTTTTGTTTTCTTGTTATAGTTGCTGCTGACATTGTTTATAACATTTTTACAGTATGGATTGGTTTTCAGTGTATTGGATTAAATGTCATAGTGCATTTCAGCCTGAAGCTTTTTTAAGTCTTTAAAGTCCTGACGGGAATTTAAAGGGGCAAGTGTCATTGCAAGGTAGATTTGATTCAACAGCTGGAAACATGACACTACTATCTTGTGTAAATTCTTTTTCTTCATTCCATTTTGTGTCACTTCCCCATCTCCCAATTTCAGTAGAATTCAGCTCAAAAAGCACAAATGTATGTCCACATATACAGATTCCTAACAGGCAAAAAACTCAGGATGCGTTCAGTTCCTTCATAGTATAAACTCATTTGCATGAAAGTGGGTTTGATTTTGATAAAATGTTACTTATGGCTGTTTTCTTGCCTTTTCAGCATGGCCTAATTCATACTCCCTTTTCCACATACACAGAGATGTTTATACAGCACTCCAGAATTCAGATTAGTGAGATTAAATGCAAGCTCGTAGTTAAGGGAGTGCTTGAGAAGGAAATGAGGAAAATAATGTGATTCCTCTTGAACTGATGATAGATGGCGGCAGCAGTAAAAGTTAAACACAGAATTTAAAGTCCTCCCTCGATGGCAGATCCCAAAAGAGGCAGCTCAGGGCATTGAACAGAACGTATAAAACCAATTTAACAGCAGTGGTGTATAGTGGCAAGGGAGTGAGTAGAGATTTTCATGCTAGTAGGGCAAGGGGGTAAGTAGCTGAAAAAAATGGAGAAAGAGACACCATCAGAGGCTCTGAGGAAGGGCTAAGAATCAGGAGGCTTTTGGAGAATTTAAAAGCCTGAGAAGTCTTTTTTTGTTTGTTTATTCCCCCACCCTCTGCTTCCTAGGTTCCTAATGTAGCTTTCAACTCCTTCACTGATCTGAACTTGAAGAGGTGATTTGATGCTGTACCTCAACCTTGTCCTCTTTTGCCTTCTGTTCCTGATTGCAGCTTGCTCAGGTACCTACGCGGCATGTGGGAGGAAGGGGGGAGGGAGGAAGGAAAGGAAGGAAGGAAGGAAGGAAGGAAGGAAGGAAGGAAGGAAGGAAGGAAGGAAGTCATATGAGTGAGAGACTGTAAATAACTGCTGCTCTTAGAAAAGGTTTCCTTCTATTTTTCACCGCAATCCCAGCTACAGTGTGTGTGGGATAGTAAATGTACCAGTTTGAAACATATGGGCAACTGCGATGTGATTCTGACCTTCAAAACTCTTGCTAAATTGGCCAACAGACAAGCAAACAATGGAAATGTCATTATTGTAGTGTTCTTACCAGACATGTGCATAATGTATGCAGAAAGGGAGGGAGAAAAGGAAAAAAAAGGGAGCCATGAGAGGCAGAAATATTTTTTTTTGTTGTCCCTTTTCTTCCGTAGCGTAAACTGAATATTGAGACACTTGGGAGAGTCATTGCAGTGTAAACATTTGTCGAGGAGAGAAAGAATTATTTTTAACATTAAGATTCTACATTTAAAACCACCTGGCATCATCACTTCTTTAGTACCTGACATACAGAAAGACCACTAACAGGCAAATTGCTCCTGGGGAAGGAGGGGGAAGCAAGAAGGAGCAGAAGGAAATCAATGAACAGACATTTTTGTGGTGACTTTCTCATCATGTGCGCTGGAAACTGGAAGCTTAAAATGGTCTTTGCACCTTGAGTCATCAATAATTTTCAAGCATCATTCTCAATAAAAGATTTGGGCTTGATGGATGGTGATGGAGTACTGATTTTAAGTCTCCTCTTGGCTGAATTGCTTGTTGGCACTGGCATTTAAAAAAAAAAAAAAAAAAAAATTAAGTGTCCTCTGCACCCCTACCCCATTTTTTTTTAACCAGCAAGTATTCTAGCATGAAGCTTTTGAATATTTTATATCTAGAGTGCCTTTTTCATTAAGAGTACACTTTTATTTCTTGACATTGAGAAAATGGATCAGGATCATCACTTTAAAAAATTTTGTTTAAATGCAGATTTTGAAATGCTGCCAGGGTTGAATAAAGAATCCCTGCAGAACAAACACTATAAAAATCAATAGTGTTCTTTCCAGGGAGGTATATTTATCTAGTCATGTCTCCTTGCATTTCACTGTACCACTTTTTGTGGTTTTAAGCCTTTTTTTTTTCCATAAAAGTGATGCCTTGTACCTAGCTAAACCAAAAAGGACTGTTGCACTTTCTGCGCCTTAAATAAAAAACTGATCACCATACTTAAACAGACACTTCTTCTTAAGGTTTCTTTTTTTTAATTTTCCCATTTTTATTATTACAAGGAAGAACTCCAAATTACTTTTAAATCTGTTCTTTAACATGTTGTTGGCATATATAGATACCAATATAGATATAGATATAGATATAGATATATAGATATAGATATATCTATATGAATAGAACCACTTGTGCATGTCCTCAGATTTCTCTGTAATTCCCTGAATCTACACTTGGGGTTTTTTGAGTGAAAGAGAGCTAGTTAAAATGAAGAATTAATTTTGGGTAAGGGGCTTGATGAAAGCCCCTGTGACTCCTGATCTCTGCATCCAACTAGAGCTAATCTTATTCTCCTCCTTCTGTCCATTCAGGTCTTCCAGCTGAGATACTCTTGTGACCGCTTAACTTGTTTCAGATGGAAAGACCTACAGTGTAAGCATTTTAAACTAGCTCAACTAATTTTCAATGCAATGGGTTAATAAAGATGTATCAAAGTTCTCAGGAGATAGCATCTAGCATCAGGGCAGTGAAGAGCAAGGGACTGCATAGGAGTAGCTACTCAGCTTGGTATAACCACAGTCAAAAGAAAAGTCGTCAAAAAACTCTTAGAGAATTTATACCCATGGACTGTAGACGCTGATATTTCCAAAATTTTGAATCTCAGGTACGAGGTATGTATAGCTTTCAGCAATTAAAAAAATAAATAAATAAATAAATAAATAAATAAATAAAGCAATATAAATTCTATATGAAAAGAAAAAAAAAGTTGTCTTGTTCTGCATTGGTTCAGCAAATCTATAGTTAGAGAAATAGATCATAAATATTTCCCTTCACACATGGTATGTAAGAGCCTTATTACATGTGCATAAAGATTTTGTAGCAATGGTGCCTTAGTCTTCTGATTACTGCGCAGTCTTGGCAGGGAGGAAAGGAGTTCTTTCGTGACAGAGGATGTACTGGATTAAGTGTTCCTGGAGTCTTCTGTAAGTGCTGAAAAACAATTCTTGAGCAAGTGAAGACTAAAATACACAAGTTATACTGTCCACCATAGCAGTTTGTTGTCTAAAAGAAAAAGTTGCAATGCCAGAGATAAAATACAGTAGAATTCCTGAGCTACTATAAAATATCCTGTCATGCAAATGTCAGTGCTCTATTGGGTTTTATAAATGATGTACTTCTGCCAGCTCAGATGCAGCCTGGCAGTCTTGCCTATTACAAAAGCTTTGCCAAAACACTTAAAAGTGCTGCAAGTATTTTCTGTATCAAATGGTGACATATTTTAAAGTCAAGGGCTGGATTAATCTGTCTTCTATTTTTTTCTCAGTTCTCATCAAGTAAATGTGAACTGTTGGATGATTCTTAAGCATTACAAATTTGGGTTGAAACTCATGTTGCCAATATCAAATGCTAGAAAATATGGCAGGCTTTACAATTTTTGTCATCAATCGTATTTCCACTTCTATTTTGTCCTCTAGGCATAGCCAGGTACTTTTATATATGAGATTCAGATAGTAGAAGGAAGGCTTCAAGTTTGTTTAAGCATCCTGATTGTGAATGCTATTTCAGTCAAATTAGATTGCCAGAGCATGACAGCAATGTCATTGATTTATTATGTTTTGAAGTCCTTCCCAAACACACATTTCATTATTTTGTTTTGTTTGTTTCTGCTTTCCTCTTTGCTTTTTTTTTCCTTCCCCCCCGCCAGACCTACACTTCCTGGAAGGATTCTTTGTTTTGGGCTGGATAAAATTTGTGCTATGCTGTGATCAGTGTCCCTCTGATGCTTTGCACAAATGACCAAATATTTATATCCCACAGATAAAACTAAAAGTGAAGGGATTCAGAATTATCACATGGAAAGGGAGCAAGTCAAGACTTGCAGGTCTTTGGTCTATGACAGGAGAGCAAATTCTTCCGCAGCTTGTATCCCTCCTAATTCAACTGCAATCCACCCACAACCACAGGTAAAGACAGATTGTGGTCCATAAGTTACAGGAAAATGCCCCTTTTGATCATTCCATTCTCAATTCTATATCTCTTATTGTATACTTTAAAGTACATTGAAGTAAAATGGTAACAGACTGAACAGTGCCTGAATCCTTCAGGCATGAGAGACAGAAATGTCTCAGAGACAAGGCAGATTAAAGAGCTCCTGACACCTGTGCTGTGTGACTGTTACCCCTTATTGGATGGGCAGCAGACTGGATCAATGAACCAACAGGTCCGAGTCATTCTTAACAAAGATCAGTTCAGTAGATGTATTTACTTTGTAGATCTCCAGAAGCTGGAGTGGCACAGCCAAGGCAGAGTAACAGAGATGATCTAGCTGAAACTGAAGTGACTTAAAGAATTAGGAACCAAATGGAAACCCTAAAAAAACTCCAGTATCTAACAGCTTATTTTGCGAGCTGTTTGATGTCTCTGGTGGCACATATAATCTTTTCCTAATGCCAGACTGTGCAGCTACATTAGCAAGGAAAAACAAAATTTCTCACTCAGATGAACTTGGTTTAGATTCCAACTTGAACACTCTAAGCGAATGTTCAGGGCTAGGCAACGGCCCTGATATACAAGTCAAAATAAATTACACTGACCTTTTTTTCTTGTTGAACGCTTCATATTTTTAGAGATACTTAACCCTGAATATGCTAGTCATTTGCATGTCAATCTTTTGAAGAATAATTTTCACTAACCAAGATAATATTTCTGCTTATGAAAGCACCTGCCTACATTTCAGTGACTTCAGAGAGATGTAAGTATGTAAGAAAACACTTCAGCTCATACTTGAATAGTTTTTTTTTCTCAAGTGAGAAATTCAATTAATAAGCATTAGATATGTCCATGGATACAATTAGACATGTTTCTAAATTTGTAATGAATAAGTTAATTGTTCTTTGATATAGTAAAATGATCCATTACAGAAACTCATCCCTTGAGTACTTTGAAGATTTTTATTTCAGCCTTTCACAATACCAGAGCATCCTAAACATTGACTGTAGTTTATGCAGTGTTTTCCCTTTTATTACTAAAGAGTCTTTACATTGATTTGGAAAAAAAATTCCAATGCAAGAATGATCTTCTTATCAAACAATTCATTCATAAATAAAAGGAATAAAATTATCATTTTTTTTTCAGAGAACAATGAAATTTAGGCAGAAATTATACTTTCTTCTTTTGAAAATACAGACATGTCTGAGCAAAAGATGCTTTATATTATGCTCAAAGTTATGAAGACGACTTTCCAGGTAAACAATAACTCTTATTTGCTTATTTTATATGCAGGTACACTGTCTGCATTTCAAATATTAAAACCAACAGCTGTATTGCTGATGTGTTATTGTGAACCAGTGCATTTATACCTGCATGAAGTTAAATGAAATAATTTGAACTTCTTTGAATACTTGCTGTCTTGTAACTGCATATTCTTTTTCATCAAAGAAAACAAAAATATTCCCTTTAAGTTCCAGACCTTAAAAAATTATCAGGTCAATGAAACGTTTATTGAGATGCTTGTTCTTATAGATTAAGATTTAGTTTTTTCAGCACTAACTGTAAAAAGAAAAACTTCCCTGTATTTCAGGATGTGTATTTCTGTGCTCATTTATAATCACGCTGAAACATCTGCCTGGGAACAAGTTTTCTTTAAGGTTTTAGTTGAACAGCCAAAACCTATGCTTTTATCTGTGTGCTTTTCTCCAGAAAACACACTAACCAGAAAGTGAAAGAAAACACATGCATGCAACTACCTGATTTTCAGGAACATTATTTATTAGCAACAGAGGGGAAAAAAATATGTTCAGGTAGTCCATTTTTTGACTTCTGATGAGACGGGAGAGAATTTTTAAAAACATTTTTTTGAAAGAATGTGTCAACCCTTCCAAAATGGGCATTTCTACACATGCATGTGTTATTTAGATATGTATTATTTTACTAATACTATCATACCTATTGTTACGAAGGAACTAGACAGCTCAAAAATGCTAAAAAAATAAATTTGAACTATAAAAGTCTTCAGTTAGATGTAATGAAATATTGTAAGCTAAAACTATTAAGGTAGATTAATGTAATTGAAAATACAAATGATGAGTGAACAGTGAATTTGTCAACTTCTTTTTACATACACACACATTAGAGTGCAGATGAACACGAAACACATCTAAATTAAGAAAATAAAGGCTGATTAATACTGTAGTTGCTCTTTATAATTTAGAACAGTAAAGTTTACTGTTTCAGAGAATAAATTTATTAGGAGCTAGGATCAAGAGGAAATTACTGTCAATAGAACACCACACGTAAAAGCATTATGTGGAGGTTATGCTTTATGGTGTTACATACTACCAGAAATATTTTACTAGATTTGATGGACCACAGTTTTGTTCTGTCTAGAAATCCCGATGTTCTATGTAATGGTTACCTCAGCCATGATGCTTAGCAGCACAATTAGAAAAAGAGTGATAATGGCTTCTTTGGTTTCCCTTTTCTACTCTACCCCTCTGACATCTTAACCGTAGAAAAGTATTGTGACCCTTGAAGAAACTCCTTAATGCAGTAATCAAATCAGTAACTTGTTCAGCTCTGAGAACAGAATCACTTAACATTTTGCTTAGGCATTCATGATTTCTGGTTTTCTCTTTTTTTTCCCCCTTTCACTGAAGTTGCTTCATGGCAGGTAAAGTGCCTTCTAAGATCTCTTCTGAAATATATTCTTGCTTTAGGAGACAGCTTTCCTGTCTTTCCCAAAAACAAAGGACAAAAAGTCTTTGAACTCTTGAGAGACATGCACATGCTTCCTCTGGAAGCGATGTGAGTATTAATGAGAGAAAAAAAATTGAACCAATTGTGTTTCAAGTGAAATGGGAACCTAAGAAATATCTCCCATGAGAAAATAGGAGTCCATTTAAAAACAGGCTAATACATATAGCACTCAAAATCAACAAAGGAATAAGAAAAAAAAAATCTATCTAGAAAGTCAGACATCCAAACAACAGTATCCTAACATGTGGATCTTCCTGCAGTCCCAGATATCAAAGCCATCATCCACCAACTGCCACTCCTCAGTGTCCTTCAGCTTATGCTAATGATACATTGAAGGCTGATATTGGGAAAACAGAAATTCAGACCTTTAAATGTCAGACTTTTCATGTTGGAATACTTTACTCTTCTGGTCTTAGTTACTCCACATTATTCTGTTAGTTTTTGTAAGCTTGTTAACCTCAGTAACTCTATTAGGTAGACCATGGTTATGGGGATACTCAAAACTCTGGATATAGGTCTCTGGTCATTTCTAACACAGGACAAAGTTGATGCGAACCACAGCCCCAGTCAAAATTTAAAATTACTCCTCATTTGTCATTGAAAAAATAGATTTATTTAGAAAATTCTAGTTGCAAAAAGGACTTTTTCTAAAAAAAAAAAAAAAAAANAAAGATACTTTTTAAAAAAAAAAAAAAAAAAAAAAAAAGAGAGAGATAATAAAAAAGGAGGGAGGATTCCATTATGACAGGCTTTCTTAAAGAAAGAGAATCTATCTCTGACAGCTCCAGCAATAATCCTGACTCTGCCAGCATAGTGGTGATGAATCCTTGTGTTCTCACCAAGAGTCTCTTTTCAGACATGCTGTCATGGGAATTGGAATTGTTAAAATGAAGGCGTTGTGATAGTACTTTTTCTACTGTAACCATCACATTAGGTACATGCCTATGTAAAAGCAAACTCAATGCTTCTGGACAATTACTAAAGCAGAAGAGATATTAATGCCTGCTAATCTATGCTTTTTGTGTGGGGGAGTCTAACCTGCAGCTCAAACTCAGTTATATACATTGAAAAAGCACTGAATGTTTTTAAAACAAATGCTTTGTGAGTTTGTTTCTTCTTAATCTCTTAGGTAATTTTTATGATACATGATTTTGAAGGTTAAAGGATCCCAGCCTTGTTTGCATGCCATAAATTAAAGCCATCAGTATACAATTCATGACTTCAGTTTCTCAGAGTGGAAAAAAGGATACTGTCATAGTTGCTGTCCTTTGCAGGCCAGAGTTGATGTGTAACAGCAGGTGCCTTTAAAAGAAATGTTGTTGGCGCTTGTAAAGGCAGACTGCCCAAAGCTGCATCTTTTTTGTTTTAGCGAAAGGCCATTGTTTCTTTTGTTGCACTCTGTCAGGGAGAATCTTTGTAGAAGAGCTCAGCCAGATTAAATGGCACAAAAGGTTTAGGAAACATGTCCACACTCAAGTTCATGGCCATTACAGCTCAGTGGTCATATTTAAACATGCTCATACTTGAATACTGCCCCCATAATTATCTAAACCTAGCAATCCTGGAACTGTAATGTAATCTTCAGCTTTAATACTGATTTTGTTGAGATTTTTTTTGTCTTATTTGATGTATTATTTTTTTCATGTTTCAGTACATAGAAGTATAAAACACATTTTTTTTTACACACAAAGTTTTAGTAACAGTTAACAGTCATGGTGAAGCAGATGAAAAAGAAAGTAACCTGAAAGAGTTAGCTTTAGGAAGCTCTAAGGCCAAGTATTACAGTGGACCTTTTTTGGTTTTAAGTTGAAATTCTGGAAACAAGGTTGTGTACATGGCTAGTTGCAATCTCTGTGATTGTGTAAGATTGATAGCTCTCAAATTTTGGAAACAGATTTAAATCCTGTGCCATTTCATATAAAGCTGAATTATATCCTCTCAAAAACTAGAATTTCAATGCACCATTTTGTGGAGATTTGGGTTCTATTTCTGTGTTGAAGCCGATGTCTCTAAGCAAGATTCAAGGTAATTACTACTTCTACTTGCTAAATCTGCAAATAGCAGTATTCAGTCTTCTAAGTTGCATCAATTAAAAGAAAGCCTGCATACATGATTTGAAAACACCAGTAATGAAATACTGGCGTTGGGATTTTTTACCTGTGTCACAGCATTTTGTTAAAATCCTTAAATTTCTTCACGACTTTTCCAATATGCTAAAATATAGTTAATTTAAACTATAATCAAATGTAAAGCATAAAATTTATACAAGTACCATTAAATATCTCAACCTTATCAAAACCAACTGTTTTAATACCTATATAAAATGAGAGATGTTTGATTTTTTTTTCATTGCTGGTTTTTATGTAAAATTAGCACTTTTTGAGAAAATAGTCTTCCAGCAACCAGTTTTGTCAATTGTCAATTGATAAATATTGTCAATGGAGCAGAAGATTTTATCTGTTTATAGTTTGCAGCTTGTTATCTAGGTTATCTAAGTACCTTTAGTCCTCCGTTTTTCAAGTGAAGAGTCTCAGTTTTTATCCTTTGGTCTGTCCTTATGCCCACCACACCTTTCAAATCTCTCTACACTTAAAATTGTGTTCAAAGAGCGCAGCGGATGTGAATGACACTTCTGATGTGCTGTATGTCCAAAGTCAAATTGCAACAGAAGACTGTCTCATTATATGGAAAAGAGAATATAACACCTAGGCCGTTTTTTTTTTAATGGATCGGGAGTCAGTTCTAGCATCCAGGATTTGTAGAAAGCTTTATTCCTTATGCACTGCTGCTGAGCTGCCTTCAACACAAAACAAAGAAACCTCACCTTTTTCATTAGTAAGTGCAAAGTCAGAGGTTCAGGCAGAGGGTGAAATATTTATTGGAAATGAAATTGTCAGGATTTTTTGATGTCTCTCTTTGAACAACACTTGGGTGACTTGGGAGACTACTTCAAGAAGAATAATATTTTGTTAAAAAAAAAAAATAAAAAACATTAATCTAAATTAATTCTCCCTTTTTCCTCTGCCCCCCAATATGAATATTGAAAGGAGGGATTATTACAAGATGTATTCAATTTGCCTTTGATTTGTTTGAGTAGCTCCAACCCAAAACAGTCAGTGCTTTGTGCTTCCATTCAGTATTTTAGTTGTCAGCAGATGTTCAAAGGGACCTGCAGTTCCCTGTACATTGTAGCTGACATGAGGGAATATGTTCATAGTTATATATAATAACATCATACAAGAAAGTGATATACAGTGACTGCAAACTGCCTATCACTGCAAAGCATCAGGCTTTGGAAGACATTTGTTTGCTGGTGTATTATACCTCTCTACATAAGATGATAATCTATGATAATTGGGTTGCCTGGTACATGCTAGAGCAAAAAAAAGTGCTCAGGGAGGTGTTCAGGTATCCTTCTTTCTCTGCTAGTGCTAGCAGGGCATTTAGGATCCTTTTCGGCACAAGGCCTTTGTTAGTCAGAATAAAGCATTCTCTAAAGCTAAGTTTTCTCCTGAAAAGCGTATTGCTAGCTGGAATGCTGTTTTTCCCTGTGTAACAGCTCCTCACATGAGGCACTTTCCATAATCAGAATTGGACAACAGATTACCACAATATTAAATCCATGGAATGGCTGCACCTTATTTTAGAGTGCAAAAGGACAAGAACAGTGAGTTCTCGGGACAACAAAAACATAGACATATCTATTTAACCCAGCTCAGATCACGCTAATCCCACTTTCTACTGTGGTTTTCATTTGTGCTGTTTTTTTATATACCAGATGATGCATTATAATCAAACAGAAAATCTGTTTTTGTACTTGATGGTATTGCTGTAGTCAAGGACAACATTCTGGTGAAACAGAAGTTGGAATTGATTCTGACCTGATACTTTAAGGGTTTGAAAGTTGTCAGCCCCCTGGAATCCAAACTGATATGCTTAGCACAGAAGGAACACTGCTGCATGCATCACTGCCCAGCACCTTGACAGGGCAATGACCAAGGCTAACAAACATGGGGGAATTGGTTAAACAGCACTGCACATGTAGACCCAGAAAAATGAAAACATGGCAAGATGTTTTGACATGTACTTCAGGATGATCTTGGCAGCAGCAGAGAGCCCAAGATTGCTCAAACAAAGGACTGAGATGTCTGATCTGTTTCTGAGCTCAGTCCCAGCCCTAGTTACACACCTTCTCTTCAGGCACTCAGCAGGCTGTGGTGCAGCCCCTGTCATGCAGTGGCTTTGAGTGGTGAATAGTAAAGAAAGTCACGGCCTCCAGTTAGGATAGAGCTGTGTGCTGTGGAGACAGAAACCTTTTCCCCACTAACCTCCCAAACTGGCTCTAGTCTTGACCCTGAGGATCTTGTTGTATGGCTATCAAGACTGTTTTAACCTAAAAAATCATGGTGAGAAATACAATTTCTTGTGTAGCCAATAAATGAAATCCAAGGCTTTTTGTGAATAGACCTAGACTGTGACAAATTCCAGTTAAAAGACTTATCCATATAAAACAAAGGTCTTTTTATCATTGTCACTACTCAAAAATTGGAGGAAGTGTTTTCCCTTCCAGACTTGACTTATAAAATAGTTTTTCACAGTATGTGAGGTAATGTGAAAATCTGCATATTGACAGTAGTATACATTCTCATGCTTCTTAATGGATGATGAAGACAAGGCACCTGCAAAGTCTTTACCAGACCACTGAGAGATAAAATGGAGGAGGAGGAAGGGTGAAGACAAAGGACTCCCATGTGCAATGCCTACTGTGTGTTCTCTCAGACTAATATTTTGTCGCCTTGTAGGTTATGGCAAGTAAGTGTAGCACAACATAAAAAAGAAATGTAAAATTATAGTTTATTCATAAAATAAATTTATTTAAATATGGAAAATATTCTAGAGACATATACACAGAAATAAAGAAAAGGACTGTTGACTTACTCCCCAAAAACTAGGACCCTGTTCACCCTGTGTACTATCCTATCCAAAAGACCTTCTATCTGTGATTTTTAGTACATCTGCAGAACTAGTGATTTACTTTTTATCTAAGCGTCACAAATGTAGATGTCATTGGTGGGGGTCACTGCTTCAGGCATGCATATAGTCAATTATGTTGAATACAAGGTGAGTTTTACTCAGGTTAAAACAAAACTTCAATTATTTTAGGATGGTTTTGTTATTCTTAATTTATTGAGACTTCGTAATACCCATTGTCATATTAACTCTTTAGTATTTAACTAATCTATTGGAACCTGATGAGCTATTTTGAGAAAAAATAGTACTTTTAGCCTGTACTGTATTTTTGTCCACCTATACTGAGCCTTACACTTCTTTTCAGATGTACCCTGATCACCCTTTATTCAGCCACGTAGATGGGATTCATTCATACAACTTATTAATTACATGTCAGAGGAGCTAGCCATTGATCAGTTTGGACAGAGGAGAAATCTGAGATAATGGCTTTGTAAGACAGCCGTTGAGAGGCAACACTGATGACATTGATCACAGTGTTGGTAATCTTTTTTTCGGAAAATAACATTTTTTTCCTTAATAATCAGATACGACGATTTTCTTACTCCTACAGAAGGAAAGTAAAACCAAACAACCTGTTCTCAAATCAAAATTCTGCAGTGTGATATTAAAGAAAAACCACCTCAAATAAAAGGCCATGCCAAATTACCATATTTTATTATGGAATGTAACAGCCGCATTTCTCCACAGTCAATTCAATATTTTTGTTCAAGTTTAAACTGATTACGTGGAAAATGAATGAAAAACATTCTGTAAATTGAATTTCAAGGCAGCTGGCTGCTTAACAGGAAAGCTGAGTATCAGACTAGTACTGCTTGAGAGGTTCTCCAGAATCTTGAAAGCATCCAAAAGTATGATGATTATAAATTTCTACAAGTTTTATGTAATTATGCATGACATTTAATAGAAATCTTCCAAAGTGCCTAGATGAAGCTTATCTGAGCTCAAGTGAAATTAACTGTTAAGCGTACACTTCAAAATGAAATCCTCCTTGTTTTGCACATCTCATATTACAACAGTAATTTTGACAAAGATAGTCGAACTGTAACTAAAATAAACTATGAAATAGAAGCTATTTTTAATTAGCTATTTGGAGGTTGGATTTAGTTATATTTTTTTATCCTCATTTTGCTTTGTTAGAATCTTAGTACCTTTGATGCAGGTACTCTGTGCTTTGATGATTTTCTCTCCATGCTTTCTTTTCAAAGCATTTGATACAATAAATCATGCTGCCTGATTGGATCATTTAAAACTTAAAAAAAAAAAAAAAGGAACTATTTTTATCAGTCTTCATTATTTTATTGACTGAATAACAATGGACCAGAATGAGTCTACAGAAATAGGTTTTACATTCAGTATGATTAGGTAACAGAATCAAAACACCATTTCTTTATGCACATTTTTTTGCACTCAAAATACCACTAGGTATTTTAAAACAGAGTTGTCTCTATCATAAAAGGAAAGAATTTAACCTCAGACAGGGCCTATCATTTAATGACACAAAGATGTTACATAAATTTAAACAAAATGCCGGAAACGCAAATAGTTGAGAACTTCTTATTGATATCATTCTTTAATGAGTTTGAAGCAGAGATTATGTACAAAAACCACTAGTCTGCATGGATGACCTGGGGTGACTATGATACTGTATTCCCTATCGTCTGTCCTATGCCAGACATGAATCCTGTGCCTTCCTGTGTCTTTAAGCTGTTTCTCGAGAGAGGGGGGAGAGAAGCCAGGCAAAGCTTTCAGAGCGGTTTGTGCTCAAGGACACACACACTCCCCGGCGTTCCTGCTGCTACAGAGCCAAGGAAAGTACCTTGCTACTTTTTCCCAACTCTTGGCTCTGATCCTCGGGAGAGAGACGGAGAATTAAAACTCTTTGCTTTTTAGCTAGCCTGCTAGCTGAGCTGCTTGCCTCCTTTGGCAAGAACTTTTCTTGGGACTGTTCTGCTCTGGCCCGGAACATCATCACCGGGAGGCCCCACACCACGGCCCGGAGGGGCCAATGCCGAACCTCTGCTCTGGAGAGGGCAGAGCCACACCCACAGAAAGGACTCTGAAATTTACCCAGGTTTCTCCTCCACAGCGAGAGGTTTTATTATTTAACATTATTCATTCTTTTTGGTGCCTGCGAGCACCCTGCTTGTTAAATAAATAGGGTTTTTTCGCTTTCCTCCGAGGAATTTCTTTCCGAACCTGATGGGGGAGGGGCTGCTAAAATCTGTCTTCTAACAGAGGGATGTTCATTTCAGATATTTTCCTCCAAATTTGCCTCAACCAAGACAATGCAGTACACTCATGAAGATTCTACATAACCTTCTGTTCTGTGGCAATGGAACAAGCTAAACTATTGAAAGCATTCCTATTCCCTTTCTTCTAATATTCCCATAGCAAATTCTAAACCTAATTACACAGTGTAAACTGTTTATTACAGCTCTTAGTATTTCTTGAATTTCAATGGGAGAAAAAAATCAATGAGAAAGTTAAATAATCTAACTTCACTCTGCTTTTAGACACCTTATTACCTTTGTCTCTTAATATCAGCAGTAAAGTCAGCAGTTAGAGGATGTAGAAGTATTAAGAGTTGAAGAGGTTTGAAGGTTCACAGAATGGTTTACTGAAGAAAATCAGAGAAGATTTTATTAAATAGTGATTAAGAATGTAATATGAAAAATATTAAAAAATTGCTAAATGCTTTGACATGAGTCATTAACAGAAGGGATTTCTGGTAATTATATATCTGTACTAGGGAAGAGTACAACTGTGCAATTAAAACAGTCCTTACATGCATAATCACTTTTTTCCTTAGGCCTATTAATAGCAATAGCAGTGACACCTGACCCAGCTAGATTTCCAAGCCTAGTGGTGAGGCAGTCTCCTATTGTGTGTGCACTTATGCCCTATGCATGCGTACAGCTTGAGGAACTGCAAAAGTACGCACCAAGTGTAATGGGACTATGTGGTAAAAAAATCGGCAGAACCCTCCTGGTTCAGAGAATCTTGTTTCTTTTTCACCCTATTCTTCCCTAAACTTCTGTGAAGTTCTGTTTTTCTGGTTATTTTGTTCATAAAACATGAGAATATATTGCAAATGAAAGCTGTGACTTCTACTTCCTAAAGCTCTTGTGCTGAAATTTGCTGTGACACCGCACCACTTTGGTTTGGTTTGTGTAACCATACCAAAGAACAGAAATTTGGGGCCTGTAAAAGGGAGTGATCCTCATTTTCCTCAGGAAATCTAGAGGCCACATACAAAACACCATTAATTTTCAGTTCAGCATTATCTTGCCTTCTCAGTCCATTCTCATTGAAGTGAAGCACATGAGGAATGTGGCTATTTTCTTCTTTTGAAAAATTGTTCTAGATTTTCAGGTCTAGGAACTTTCAGATGTTGAGTCATAAGGACCTGTGAGTGTCAATTATTGCATGAGCCTCCATCAGCACTATCAGCAAGCCTGAAGAAGTTTCTTATAAATTCCAGCTCGGGACTTAGGAGACAATTAAAAAGTGCTTCTGAAACTATTCCCCCAAGGTTTTTTAAATGCCTGGTGCAAATTCAAGAACAAAATCTTGAGAGACTAATTGGTGCCATGGATATACTAAAGCAGAGCAATTCAAAAAGCTCTCACTTGAAGACTCGTAACTTTCATTTAAGGTGCTTCAAACTACTCAAATTTAGCAGATGCTGCTAGTAAACACTAAGTAATTTTACTTAAATTCTTCCTGAAATACATTTATGCAAGTATCAGGTATTTTTTCTGACCCATGCCCATGTTGTGGTTCTAACTAAATATCATCGGCCTCTCCAGCTGTGGCAAATGTTTTGGTTGGTGGGTATTTTTCCGTAAGTCAAACATTTTAAGTTAATGTAATGTTATATTTTCACACTGCAAATTCCTTCTGTGGGGACGCTGGTATTCCCTTGAAATAATATGTGCAAAAATAAAATCTTAAATGAGTTTCATATTTTACACTTACATTTACCTATTTTGTGAGTGTTTGAGTAGACTTAAGACTGGAAGAAGAAACTAAATAGAAGAAACAATGGTGACACTTTAATGCCAACTGTTATGCAGTGCGATATTGCTCACTCCAGTTGGAAAATGCAGCTCTTACCATATTTCACTGAGTCATGTGTACAACTCAAAGCTTTATAAACGTCAAAATTTAAAATTCAAAATTACAATGCAGCCTGGTGTCTGTACTCTAAGACTATGTGCACGGGGTGGGAAAGGGGGCAATATATTTGCAAAGAGGGGTTTGAAAACAGATATCTCAAATTCTGTAAGGAAGACCACTTTCAGATTTAAAACTTGCTTGCCTCCCTCCTCCTGTGATACTGACATGTATTCTGTTTTCTGCCCTAAATATAGTAATTTCATTGTTTTGAATAAATGAATGAATGAATGAACTGAATTAATGTATCCCATCACAGCACTTCACCAGGTTTTCTAGGTTATTTGATCCAGGATCTTTCAGGCTCCTCTTGCAAGAGAAGCTCTCTGCTCCAGTGATCATCAGTGTGGCTCTTCTTTGCTCCCCTTCCAGGTTGTGCTCATGCAGCATTTTCCAAACACTGACTTCAGGTAACAGCACTTCAATCAGATCATGTCCATAAATGGAAAAGAGGAGGAGGATCCTGGGAATAAATTCAACCTCACAGGTCATATGGGTGCCCCTGACCGAGGACTTCATAGCAGTGGTAAGTAGGCTTGCTAGCAGTGAGCTCAGGTTTAACATTCAGTGGAAATATACCTGACATTCAATACATCTTTCTACAACATGATGGACCTGTATTATATGCAGCATTTCAGGTGATATATTAGGAGTGCCTGCTCCAATGACATTAATACTTCCATATTTCTTTGTGAAATACCTTGCCTGAAAAATCCTAGGATTGCTTTTGACATTTTCATGGCTACTTCGCAGAGATGGTTCATAGTAATCTTATAATTGACTAATACACCTAGATCTTGCTCTTCCTCTGACATTTCCAACTAATGACTTTCCATGTGAAGGAGGAAATTCTTGTTATTAATCCTCAAATGCATGACCTTGCACTTTTCTATGAAATCTCATGCCATTTCCTTCTTTCAGTCCTCAAGGTTTTTTGTTTTTTCTTAGAGTAAGATTCTGATCTTTTCCTGTGCTGACAGTACCTCTACTTTACATAAGCAACAGAATTATCAGGCTGGATGTAGTACCAGGATCCTCAATGAGGATGTTTAAGTCAGAACCTAACATCAACCCTTCAGAAAGTTTGTTTGTAACTCTCTTTGAACCTGATATGCCAATTTTTACCGTGAGCTATTGTTTCTCATTTAGTTTGTTCCCTTCCTAAGTTAAATAGATTTTCCTAGTCTGGCAAATCCTTATCAAAGCAATATCCTTGATTTTTTTCAAAGAAAGATATCAGATAAATGTCACAACCTACATGTGCTAAAACCATGTTTGCTTTTCGTTCTGCTTGTCATTTACTGATTCTTTCTCTCAACATTTGTTCTGTAGTTCTGGATACTCAATAAAGAAGTTTGTAACATCCAAGATCATTTATCTAACCTTTCGAAAACATTCTCAGAATGTAAAATGCCATCCACAGTGTGTTTTATTCTCTAAAAATCGTCACTAGTCAGTCTTGCACAACGGGGTGTTGAGAAACATAAGGACCCAAACCATCCTGCAGATTGCTTGCACCAAAGGTTACTTTTGTGCAGAAGTCAGGCTGGTAACATCTCTTAAGGCAAAGACTCAGGAATTTTGTCTGGGCAGTTGTAGCATTTTGTGAGCACTTGGAGGTGAGCTGAGCAGACTGCTTTGCTCCTGACCCCAGGGTGCATAACTGAACAGTTGTCTTTGCTTAAGATGTTTAGGACAAAAAAAATGACTTTTTCATATCTCACAACACGAAGGCTTATTAAAATTCAACAAAAAAATTGGCTTCTTTAAGTCTTGGATGTTCTTGATTACTGCATTTATTATGCATACAGTTCCTATATATGCCCAAAGGATACATTTTTATGGCAATGAGATTCTTGATCACTCACATCTTTATCTTACAGCCAAAGGAAAGGGAAACTCTGGTCTTAGTCTTACCACATAGAGGTCGATTTAATTGGTCCCTAGATGAAATTGCACTAATCAAGATGAAGTGGAACTTGTTTGCACTGCAGTTCATCTGGAATCATATTTGTGTGAAGTGAACCTGAAAAGCTAGGTTGTGAACTCTAGCCAGGAAGTTCTGGATCACTAAAATAACATCATTGGAAGGCATGCATCACATTAAGTTATACTAGACAGGGAAGTAACTTATAATGCTGTTTATTAGAAATGTTTGTATGCTGTATATCCTTTTGTGGGAAAAAAAAATCCCCTGAATTCTTTCACAAGCTATTTTTGTCATAAACAGTAAAATAAGCTTACATCAAAATTCTAAAGAGACAGTATCTGTAAAATGTAATTAGACAGAAACATCTATTAAAAACATTCAGTCTGATGAAGATCACATCGGCCAGTCGTGGAAAAAGAAGCCCCACAAGAAAAACAAAAACTATTGATTTCTTCAGAAAGCAGGCAGCTATGTAGTATGCCTCTTTAGAGCTTAAACAGGCTCTAGTAGAGGCAGAATTTCTGAGCAGAAAAAGAAAGAGTTGAGTTATCCTTAATTGTGGTTTGTTATGTAAATCATTTAAAACATCTAAGCCACTCTTCCAATGGTTTAATGTGCCTGTTTAGGTAGATAATATATTCTCTCTCTAATCACTGCAGTGATATTTCTTAAACATAGGCTTTTGTAACAAGAAATGCAACCAAAGAGTGCATATTTCTTTACTGGTTTATTTTAAGATGTTAAGAAAAAATAAATCTCTAACTGTATTCGTGGAGGGGAAAAAAAGACACTTGCTTAACATAAAAGTAAAACCTGAGCAGGTTTTCTGTTGAGTATACTATTGAAATATTTTGTTATTTATTTATTACTGTTGGCTAATAAGCTTTTATTAAACATCTCAGAAATATAAATGTACAATCCCCCCTCAACCCCCTCCCCGCCTGCCCCAAGGCATCTACAGTTTTTTTTAGGTAGCTATTAGTATTATGGAGGATGACTAAGAAAATTAATTAAAAATGAATATACACCAAGGGTTGTAATTTACAGCCCATCAGCTTCAAAATATTTTTCTTAGTTCATAACATGTTCCATGTGTGTATTAAAATTCAAGAAAATTAGTCTCAGCCCTATATATTACATTTCACTGTTTCATTAAAAAGTTGCTTAAATGCTTTCATTAAGTGGAACATTTATTTAGATATTAAGGGAAATTATGTTGAATATGTAAATGATCTATTTGACATCAAAAGGGGAAAGAGGCAGTAACAATTTTAATTAAAAATTCAATCCTAACAGGGTTTGCCCTCGTCAACTTAGAAATATAGCACAGATTCTTTATTAAATTGCAAAGTATCTGGTTAAAAGCTATTCACTGTGTTATGTGCTAAATCATCCTTCTCCCCACCAGACCCAATTTCTACAAAAGTCAGTGGCAAAACTCTGACTCTAGAAGGTCACAGATTGAGTGTATGACTTCAGAGCAGTTTCCTCCATGGGATAAAATGGTGCATTCTGGCCTTTTTTAGATCTGACTAGATGGATCTACAAGGAAAGAAGAGGAAAGTGACATATGCAGATACACCTCCTGTCCTCTCTGCTGGTCTCTGGCTATCACAACCAAGAGGCAGTATGTACAGGACACATATGCTTTTTTCCCCTCTCCAGAGCTGGTGGACACAGGCAGAAAATGGAGCAGCTGAAGCACTTACATTATTTTCCATTTATGCTGTAATGTATTTGTTTTGCCTGTCTTGTTTTATGGGAAGGATAATACTTTCTTACTGGAAAAATCCATCAATAGCATAATGGCTTGGAGTTAGCAGAGGAAGTGGGAGCCAACCGAAGAAGCTGTAAGTACGTTTGGAAGCACTTGAGTTTTCAGGGATGGAATACAGCTAATGGCTGAGGCAGTAAGGGATCTCTGTTCCCTTGTGTTCATGTGTGGCAAAGACATTTGGGCTCCTTGTGAACATCACGTGGCTCAGACTTAAAAAAGCTGCTTCTCTCCCTTCTTCTACCATTGATCTTGGAGCATGGTCTTGTGTAACTACTTTCACACTTGAGTGGTGGGGGTTTTTTTTCCTTTCTCTTTTCTTAGCCTTTATCTCTCTTTCCATTTGAACTGTAAGGCTTAGGAGAAGGAGTGTCTCATTGTTGCCTTTTCCTGGTCTTAAAGTCAAAAGCCAAACACGTTTAGAGGGAAAAAAGGGGTTTTACCCCGATATTTATTTAAGGATCCTTAGGTGCATCACATCCAGGTGGAATGTGCTGACCCCCCACACCAAAAATGCACACAAAGTTATAGGCCTGGCAAATTAGCATACCTATCAAAGATTCCCCAATGAGAGAGGCTCAAGTGAACCCCTCGTCCGAGGAACCTTCCCCCTGGGTGGGCCTATCTTAGTTTACAGAATGTGTTCTAGACAGGACCTTGGTGTAACTGTGAAGCTTCCAGGATGTTTGGTCTCCCAGCTTAATGGAATATTAGGTCTAACTAAGTTATCAGACTTAAAGAATTACAAGTATGTGGGCTTAACGCACTAAAAATACATAAAACTATATAAAAGGTATATAAAAGAGGTATATATAAAAAAGGCAAAAAATCATCCTGGCATCATCATGACAGGTGTAGTTATACTGCACAATGAAACTTTCTTACTAGCTATGACCTATGGAGTTGTAATATCAATAATTAATAATCATTAACAGTGCCTGGTTACTGATTCATTAAAATTAAATTTATCCTAATTTTAACTGGATCCTGAGATCCCTATAGACAGGCCATACAAACCTACTTAACAGCCCTACCAGCCATTTGACTAGTTCATATTATCACTGGATTTAATCTTTCCAGAACTAAATGACCTCGTGCACACCAGCAAAGGAAATAGGTTGACATCAGCAAAAACTAGGGCAGTGTGAGCTGTACCCGAGCAGGTAAAACATCGTCTGAGGAATTCTTAATTCCTGTAGCAGTTCGTAATGTGGTACAAATTGAATGAAATTGTCACAGGACATGGTAGCAACTCTCATTTTTGTACTTTGAGGGGATGAACCTTTCCTTCTTTACTCAGGCAGTATTGATGTTTCCTTTTGTCTAAATCTCTTAGGAGTAAATCCAAGAGCTAGGAAACACTGAAACAGAGAAAGAATCTGGATGTCTGAATCAGGACACCTGACCAATCTGCCAGATCTTCACTTGGGGAAAACTAATTTAATTTTTTATCAATTAAAATAGGTATTGAGAAACCTCTGCCCTCCTTCTCTCAAGTTCCGAGCTCGCGAGGGTGCTTGCCCTGGCTCAGCCCCGGCTGCCGGGCAGCGTTTTGCCCTCCCTTGCCCAGGCTTTCCCCGGGGCTCTCGCCCGCCCGCCCGTGGCTGAGGGGCTCAGCCGTGCCCTGCGCTGGGGCCGCTGCAGCCGCTGGCAGCGCCTGGGGCCGGCCCGGGCAGCCGCGGCACAGCCCCAGCGCTGCCGCCACCACCGGGGCACCTCGCCCCACACAAGACTCAAAAAAGGTGAAAATCGATCTTGTCTGACGACCTGCTTCGGATAAGCACCTCAAATTTCAGATGATTATATTTAATGACAAAGCACATTGAGGTTTTGGAGACACGTACTCTGTCTTTTTTTCCCCTTTCTTTTGCTGGAGTCTGTTATTAAAATACAACTCCTTTTCCTTTTGACTCTTTTTCATTTGATCTTACGTTGTGGACACTTTTAACATCGGGAGGGTCTTTTCATCTGAACCCAAGGAAAGGACAACATAAAAAAGCATGTGTTTGTTCCTTTGAGCCCAGCCTGTGCTATCGGGAGCTGTGCCTTTTGGGAGATAACCCTGTCTTTGCTTATTAAGCTCCTTCTGAAGGGACAAAGTAGAAGCCTATGGTTTTGTGTGAGCTCATCCTGTGCAGGCAGGGAGTATCCCATCAGGGAACTGCTTGTATGCCGTGTTGGCACTGCTGTAACAGAGTTGAAGACCTAGTTACTCTCTGGAACAAATGTGTGTATTTTGTTTTAGCCATTAAAATTGTCCTGTCCTGTCAGAAGGAATCCTGAGGTTGCTGGTTTAGTTTTCCTCAGAAATGCATCATATAAGCAAAGCATAAAACACAGAGAAAATTAAAATAAAGAGAAAATTTAAAAAGGGTCAAACATAGAGCATGATTCCCCAATGTGCCACATTTTTGGGCAGTAATTTGCATTGATGCACAGTGGATTTAATTTTCAGGAGCTCAAAGCAACTGTGTCTCTAAGGAAACATCTGTAGATGTCCTCTGTGTGAGTATTTTTGAAAATGGAGCCAAAGAAGAACAAAACAACAAACTTAAATTCTGTACATTAACATTGTAATACTTTTCTCTAGCTTCAGGTGCCATATGGATTACAAGTCAGAGCTCATTAAGGCTTGTATTAATTTAGCACTTTGGCATTTAATTTGTGCTAATTTAGACTGAGGAAATAGTTAAATGTTATTCTTTTTCTTTAAAATTTTGTTAAATTTCATTGTGAAGAAGTCTTCTAAGTTTACTAAAAGTTTACTGAGTTTCCTAAAAATCAGACCAGAAGCAAAAGCAGGAAAACTGGCTTAGATAAAACAGGAAAAACATCTTCCAACAATTAATAAAAATATGATAATTTTATATCCCAGTATCCAAAAAGATATGCTGGTGTTTCTACTACTTATAGTCTAACTGAGCAAACAGAATCAAAACATATAGTATGCTTACTCCTTTAATATTTCTTTGGATAGATTGGATCTCTTGGAAGAAAAAAAATAAATATTATGACTTTAGTTCCTCACAGAAACACCATTGAAATTCTGAGCCTTTAGAGATCTTTCTGCCACGGCTTATTAGACCTGGTCAGGCACTTGATAAATGTTCAAGAAGAAAACCAGAAATAGCAAAAAGTAACTGTCAGTGAAGTACAGCCATTTAGCTGATGCTGGTTTTCAGTCTTTTAACAGCTTCCAGTTCAGCATTTCAAAATGTATTTCAAAATGCATTTCAAAATGCATTTTCATCATGAACTGGAATGAAAGGCAGGATTTGGAAAAATCTATTAAAAGTTCAGAAATACATTTGCTGAAGGCATAAGGAGTTTTCTTTTGTGTCACACTTAAAACTTCTATGTATTTATACAGCATTATATATTAATACGTTAGACTTTTATTAGAAGAAAAGTCAAAATGTAATCTAAACTGTAGAATTAGCACAACAAATTTGACAATAATCAAGTAAAATAAAATCATAATTATTCATTTGGAGTCTTTCTAATAAAATATTTCATCAAGGTGTTCAAAAAAAGTGCTTCCATGTGACACATCTTCAGTATTCAACTGTTCCTTCAAGAATATATCAAGTTGTAGAAGCATACAAGCAGCACTTAAGGATGAGGATATCTTGGCCTGTGGGAAACACCTTGCTTCATGTTACTGAAGCAATAGTGGAAAATTAATGTCTCTCTCAGCAGTAATCCAGTCAGAAATAGATGTTTTAAATGAAGAAGAAGGAACGAGAGAGTATATGCTGTGCATCATTCTGATTGCACTTTTGATTTATGACTCACTTCAACCTCTATGCTGAAACCAACATTCATGAAATTTACCACAACTGAAATGGACTTTTCTTTCTTTAAAACTAAGCTATAATTACACTATCTGAGCCTGATATTATAATTACAACAGTTCAACTCCCTTAGGAAAACCCTTTCATTTTAACTTCAAGATGAAGTTAAACAAAGTTAACTTTGGCAATGATCAACAAGTCAATGAGACAGAACTGAAAGGAAATGTTAATGTCACAGGAGCATGTAGGTGAGCATAAGGTTTATTCTGCTGTCAGTAATTAACTAAAAATTTTGCATGTTTATCAGTACCCAACAAGAAAATCTATTATTCAGGAACACTCAATGACGTCAGTAAATTAGAATTTTTAAGGCTTTTTCTTCAGCCTCAAAAATATTGCAGTCATTCTAGTCATGAATGGTTGTTATAAGCCACCAAATATTGAGAAAGAAAGGTGTGTTTGCACAGTTGTGTGCTGATACATGATACATGTGCTTTCCAATGCAGATGAATGCAAGCCAGCTCAAGATCCAAAGTTGTAAGCCATTGTTAGAAAGATGCAGCCTGCTTAGCCAGACTGCTTCTCCACAGATGTGTTGTGCTTCTGGAGCCTGTAGACAAATTGTTCCCTCTGTCTTTTCTGGGAATAGGACACTGAGGAGGATTAGGGAGCGAGGAGAAGAAATCAGAGCACTCCAACCCTTGTTTGGTCTTGCATATTTTTCTTAAGGGTGTGTCTCTTAGAGGAATATCCAAGAAGTGGGAAAATGGTGCACTGCTTTGTGTAAATTGTGCGCGTGCTCCCCATGTGCTTGGGACAGCCTGAAAGAAGTTGTTTCTCCCTAGCAGCAGAGGCAAGACAGCTGTATCTTGCCATTAGACAAATTGTGACTCTAAATGTAGCCCATATTGGACTGTTTTGGAAGTTTTAAGAGATGTGGACTTTGAAAAAAAAATGCTACCTGCAGGGACCAATACCCATAAGGCGTATCAAGTTTAAACTACTTAACTTTAAGGAACAATGATAATTTTCATCATTTGAGAAAAGACTTAAGAACTGTAGCCACCTTAGTAGAACACATGAAATCAGTGTGATGTTAAGTGGGTGTAATCTGAGAAATGCAATGTTTATTTTCTTCCTAGGTGATTGCAATATTAACAGCAGGGGTAGCTTTCTCACCTC
This sequence comes from Eulacestoma nigropectus, assembly GCA_013397775.1. NCBI lineage: Eukaryota > Metazoa > Chordata > Aves > Passeriformes > Eulacestoma > Eulacestoma nigropectus. The sequence continues at coordinate 2,863,969 of VZTE01006298.1, read as the reverse complement.
TGGTGACTCCTGATAGTCACAAAGAGTCAGCACAGAGCTGTAATGTCAAGCCCCTCCACATATTCAAAGTTATCTATGTGTTGAATTCATGCCAGCAGAAGAAAAGAGCAGACACAAAGTCAGCTGAAAACCAGGTTTGATTCCATTTCTCCAGGCAGTGCTTCTGTCATACCACAAGGAGTAGAATAAGATTAATGCCATTACCACCACTGTACATGACCTTCAGCTGAACTACCACAATGAAAAAAAAACCTGTTCTGTCAAGAAATTGAACTCCTAAAATGGTATTTCAAGTTTTCCTCAGTTCTGCTAATAGTAATGAAATTTAATACATGTTAATATTGCTTGATATAATTTTAAAAAAATTGTATAATCAAGCACCATATTTCCATGGCATTAGATTCTCTGGCTATGCTTTTATCACTAGCAACATTTCACTCACATAGAAAATGTAAGCAAAAAGTTTGAAAGGCCGTGTCATTTTCATGTTATTTTTTCAATTTTTTGAAGTTGAAGATAGGAGCACATTTGTTTATGGGCTATGAACACATTGACTTTCTTTCCTTGTGGCTATGCCAGTTCTATAATCAGGTGACTCTTTCACATGTTTCTTACTTCTTGTTAGTCTAACAGGGACAGCAGTATTTCTTTTAATACAGTTTTAATACAGTACATTCCTTTAATACATTAAAATACAATGTTTCTTTAATATACAATTTTGTGCTGATCTATGTCTCAATATTTATTTCTCCCTCAAGTTTCTCTCCATAAAGAAATATATTACCTCTTTGGCCTTCACTGTTGTTCAGGTTTTTATTTTGTCTTCTGTGCATTTACTTCTGACATTTGTTCTGTTTGTTACCTTTGCTGTTCTTTCTGTTTTCTTTGTTCCCTTTCTGTCCCCTCTGTGTGTGTATGGTTTAGTGATACGGAAAAATGCTCACCTGCAATATTCTTAAAGCTTCCCCTGATGCTGCAATTCCTCTTACTTTAAGAGCTTAAAAGTTTATTGGAAGGGTTTGCATATATATTTTTTAAATATTTTTTCAGATCTCTCTTTGCCATGTTCCCATTAACAGCTGTCCTGTGTCTTGGATCACAACTCACTTCGTTTTTTTTGGGGTTTCTTTGACCTTGCTACATAGCTGCTTTGAGTTGCTTCCCATATCTCACTTAGCTCTTCTCATTAATTCTGAACTTTCTTTTCATTATATTGAATTCTAAAAATACCATTCTGTAATTTCACTGCCTTGGATAAAAAATACTAAATGATTTGAAATTATCGTGTGTTAAGGGCAAAGGATGATAAACTGCTGTTCTAGATAGAAAGTTAGTATCATAGTAAAATAATGTTCGACAATGGATGATGTGTTTATACATTCATAATGATGTTCCTATCACCTTCCTGTAGAGGTTTGGGAGACTAGGTAGGAACATTTGTGGTCAAATGTGTATCTATAGAGGAGGTGTACCGAGTATAGCCAATCCCTAAACCAAAACTGTGAGCACGATAAGCAATGCTCCCTAGGGTTTTTCCATTCCTAGGTCCTGATTGTGTATCAGTCAGATGATACAAAATAAAATGTGCTGACTTACATTAGATAAGGACCATATACAGCTGTGTGAATAAAACTGCCTGTGATAGACAGGAAACTGTGCAGGAGCAAAAGCTTTCCCTGTGCCTTTGCCGGTGACTGAGATTACCCTGGAGTCAACCAGTTTCCTTCAGATTCAGGAAGACTTATTCCAGTTTAAGTAATGTTATTACACTACCAAAAGTATTTTTATTGCTTATGCAAACTGTTTCATTTCCTAGCATACTCCTTTTATGCACCCAAGGCCTTGCCGCACATTTTCCATCATTATTTTAAAGGGGATTTACTCCTTCTTAAAGAATAGAGCAAAATTCTTGGTATTATAAAAGCACTGGACATTGAAGCCTTATATTTATCCTTGGGCTTACTAGAGATGGCAGGGAGGTTGAGAACATCTCTATCCTGCCCATGATTCAAACCTGATCTATGGGGATTGTCTTTTCTTTTTGAGAGAGAGATAATTCCGTCTGCAGAATTGAGCTTGACAGAAAATTTTTTTGTCGATTATGTATGAAGCTTTGAGATATAGTATTCTATCAACTAGGGAGCTGGATAAAAACTGCAAAATTCAATTGCTTTAAGGATCTTTAAGGCCTCAAAATTGGACTGGATTCTTTTCTACTGAAAGCCTAAAACTGCATCCGACAACACAGCTTGACTCACACCTGTATTACGAATGATTTACTATGGTAAAAGTAAATACTTTTGTTTTCATGAAAGACCAGGGATCAAGTAATCTGATTACTTTTGGAGTTAGAACCACTTCTTGCAGCAGGATGTTGATTGTTTGGGGGAGTTTTTCCAGCTGTTGATTTTCATATCAGACATCTTTCTTAATTCTTTATTCTGTGCAGAAGATGTTAGCAATCGGGGAAATTTTTAGTTCACAGCCTTAAAGGCATCTATCTCTAGCGTGAATACAATCACGGAATTTTTTCATCAGCCATCACTCCCCAGTCCTTCTCCTTAGGGCTGGTCCCAGTCACTTCTCTGCCCAATCTGTTGGTGTTCCTGGAATTGCCATAGCCCAGGTGTAGGACCTTGCACTTCATTCTGTCACACTTCATGAGGTTTGCATGAGCCCACCTCTCCAGCCTGTCCAGATGCCTCTGGATAGCAGTCACAGACATGATAGAAATGGAAGCAAAATACAGATTCTTTGATATGAGTTTTTCAGAGCCCATGCATTCCCATGTTCCTGCTGTAGCAGCTCTGCAAGGACTGCATTTTCTTACATTGCCTTTATTGAGAAGTAGATGGTTCTTCACATTGTTTTCCTTCTCAGTAATATTTTAAGAATAAAATGGAAACTAAATAATGATGTCTATTTTGGGTAAAAAATCTAGAAGAACTAACTCTGTCTACAATCAAAATGGTGGGAATAGTACAGCAAAACAAAGGTCATGAAAATCCCTATGCTTTCAGCTTCCAAATCAGACATGGACAGTAGTCATAAACAGCAGATTGAAGCAAATGACTAACAAAAAGCAAGTTAAACTCTGACCTTTCATACAAAATTTTCCTAACATGCAAGGACTCAGTCTGAGTCAGGAGGTACAGTCCAAGGATATGCTTTGTAGTCCTGTCTTCTTTAATTACTGCAGTGTCAGTTCAATGATTCTGTGAACAAAGAAAGCTTTTTGCTTTTTGCTTTTTTCTCAAGCTAACTAGCATATCATCTGCCTTGGCCTGTTTACCCTCAGCAGAGAAAAACATGTTGGAGACTTCAGGCATGAGGCGCGTGACATTTTGATGCTTTGATCTGACTGCTGCACACACGAGTGGTTAGGGCAGAAGTAAAATATCTGGAGCGCTCTAACAAAACAATGTCTGTTGTGCCTGAAAATATGTGTGTTTATGTTTAGATGATCATATGCAGGCATATGTGCATTTTGTCTTCAATATATCTTATTTTTCTTTCATTTTTCATATCTTATATATATTTTGGGTCACTATCCATGAAGTCACATCCGCTTATGTGATCGATTGCCCCTCTCAAGTTTTTCACTGGCTTAAGTTTTAAAATTTATATATGAACCTTTAAAGCAACTCAGGACTAGTTCATGAACTGTAGATTTCACCACTGCCAATTTATTCTTTTTGTACAGTTTCTACAGGTTTGTCCCCTGATACATTGTTTAAACAGAATCCTGCATGAGACCTTCTGTGTAGAAGGTTAACAATAAAGAGAGAAAGGATAAGACTATTTCAGTCTATTGTACACTAATGGAGAGAAAGCAGTGAGTGATATTCACCCCTCCACAGGCACCCTTGTGCCTCTGCCTGCAGCCTGGGTCTACCGAGGAAGTTCACAGTTTAAGGTCTTCCTAAAAACTGTAAAAAAGTGCAGCATCTAGGAAGATTACAGTCATGAGACATTAGCAGTTTTTCAGCTGTATTACCCAGCACTTGGTACGTGGTCAGTATGAAGTTCACAAATAGACTTCAAACTGTGTTATACATTTTTAAGATTAGAAAGTGGTTAAAGATAAAGCCTTAGATTAAATCCTAGTGTGCAAATCAGGATAATCTATTAAATAGTTAATGATGATCTAAGCCTTCAGTATTAGCAGCTTATTCCTCTTTATCTAAAACTCAGCTCGCATGTCTGAAATAAGTAGCAGGCTTTTATAACCTTATGCTTGGTCACTAAACAGACATCTTGTGCAATGCATTTAGTATCTTTTAAGAATATTGTCATCATCATGAACAATCATTAAATAATATACGTAGGTGATTATATTTGTGAAGAATTTAACACACAGCTTGTATCTAAGCCCACGAGGTTTATCATAATGTGATACTTTTTATTAGAAAATATTTTGAATTGAGACATTCTCAAACAACATCAGAGTGGATGCTCTAAGCCTTTATATATGTGTTAAATTTAAATATAAAAGTTAAGTAAAATTAAAACATTATGGCCCTAGCCAAAGTAAGATAAAATTAGAATTGTGTGAATAAAGAATAATAACAATTATTTAGCTTTTTATAGGCGTACTCTACAATTAAAAGAGCAAAACGTTGTTTTCCATCTGAAATATAATGATCATGTGCAAAACTGAAGAGAAGAGCTTATGCTGGCTCACACAAACTAACCCAGAGTTGCCAACTTAAGGAACTAGCCTAATTGTCTCCTTTAAATTTGGCAAAGTTGCATGACAGTTACCTCAGCAGAGCATTTTGCACTTGTCTGCTCTTTTCCACTTAATAAACATTTACCTGTTGATTATGTTTTCTTTTTCTTGCTCCTAGGATGGTAAATCTAATACCCTAAAATGGGCAGGCATGTGTCTCACAGTCAACTTTATTGTTTACAGGATTTTGTGAAACTATAAAGCAGTGATGCTCGGTTTCATTTAGTAACAAATGATTTATGCTGGGAGATTTTAATAGCTTTGCATTACCTCCTGACATGAGATCCATTAAGATGTCACAGCTGCAGCTGGGTGCTTATCATCACTTTCACTTCACTTTGTGTTTTGGGGAGGGGGGGCATATTGGATCAGATGCACTCCCAGGGTATGGGATGAGTTTGTTATTACTGGCACATGCATGGAAGACATTTCATTCATTCATTGTTTGATCTTCAGCCTTTTGAGGTCACTAGAAAAACTTCTATTGACTCAAGTGGTGCTGGAGCAAGCTCTCAGAGAGCTGATAAATGTTATCTAGTTCTTGTCAACAGTGGAAAAAGGAAAGTCAGTGTGAGCTACAAAAAACAACTGCTTTTGTCTGCAAAGAAAATTTCTACTTCCAGCTTGTTTAAAGCAGGAAAAAGTTCAACAACCAACAATAATTAGTGAATAATAATAAAGAAATCCTTTTTCCAATCTGCATTTTTTTTCCCTAGCGTCCTCTCTAGATGTTTCTCACTGAACATTTTTTGCTGCCTCTTTTTGTCACTTCTCAGGCTCTTCAGCTAACTTTGAGGCTCCTAAAAATGCCATTCAGTATTTTTTCTACCATTCACAAAAGAGTGTACTCACTTGCCACGCTGGCCCTTCTTCCCAGATTTTTTTTTCTTGTCTGCTTCTACTGCTAATTTTGTATTAAATTGTCTATCTTTTCTCTGTCAGTGGTCACATCAGGTCTCAGAAGTGAAATGTCTTTGGAACACTGACTTTTTCAAATAATTTTGTAAGTAACTTAAAAATCCTGCAACTTCCACTCACTACTATATCATTTTCCCAAGCTGTTACCAGATATAATAGGCAGCATCCTTTTTTAGTAATCTTGTGAAAAGGAGGTGTCCAGATGCTGAGAAATGCTGAGAACAAATTCCTTCTTGTCTTACTAAAATAAATAGGGTTTTGGTTCTCTGGTTATGTATCAGATTTAGCACTGTAAATATTAGCTATAATAGTGGATGAGCATGTCCTATTACACTTTAGTTTATAGTAAAACATTCTTATGTCTTCTGTTTAGTCTAATCTAATTTCCCATATTAATATTTTAATGAATATTAGAGACCTGTAACTTGAGGTTACTGTACATAACAAGTGAATCTACACTCTTTAGCTGCAGTGTCCTAGGAATTAATTTGGTATGCACAGATAACTGGCCCCAAGTTAACCTGGAGGATGGTTAAGAGATAACCCAGTGCCATTAACTTTGGGTTCTTGCAGCCATGGGCCATTTGCTCCCAAATGCAAGACTTAAAAGCAAACAATTACAAGATCAGCATGAAAATCCTATAAAATCTCACAGCATGTAAAGATTATACGGAGATTACCAAGGTGCATATTATAATTTTCTATGAACACACACACACAAACACACAGAGGAAGGTATATATGCTCGTTTTGAAGGACTTTTCTTCTACGGTAGCAAAAAACGGAAGAAAAGGAAAATCTTCTGCATCAATATCTGTAACATTCTGCATTACTTGCCATCATAAAATGGCAACTGGGCTGCACACTGAGCTAGTTTACCTGAATTTGGATGCACCATTAGCAAACAGAAGTGTATCACAGTGAGTCCAATCACTCAAATGTTGTGCTGTTGTGGTGCTGGAACACTTCATAGTCATTGATTATTCTGTCTTCAGCAAGTATTACCATCTGCACATCGTTGCCTAGCTACAGAAAAATTAAGTTTATGCTGAGTACCAGACGTATACCATGGCCCATGCGAGAACCTTGATTCTTAAAGGATCGATAGTGGGAAGCTGTCGGAGCACGTTGTTGTTCCCTTTCAGTCTTGATGGACAGGTTTTCCTTTCCATTTTTAAAACCAAGGTACAGGGATACAGAAGGAGAGGGGTGGGAAATTGCATGTCTGGGCTCCCACTTTAGATACTAATTTACATATAATCTTGGGGATTCAAACCAGATGACACAAGGTATGTTGAGTATGATGGGAAATTGGATGGGTCTCAATCAGACAGCTAGCCTTCCTGCTTCACTGATAGCCATTCTCTGATAGGTTCTATAAACAGAAAATAGTTTAGTGTTAAGACACATTCAAGTGGATCAGACTTAAGCTTTTCTCCTACATTATCATTTTAAGTTAATGTCCAGAGAATTTCCTACAGAAAATATCATTCTTGTCTAGTTAGCAGTTTGTTATGAGAATAGGAATGTAGACCTGCCTGTAGATGCAGTAGCAAGAAATTTTTTTCTTCACTGAGATTTGATATTTTAAGATACTTTTACACTGGGTTAGTGTTCATGAAACGGAAGAAATGACAATGTTCAAAAGTTTTTTGCACCGTTCTGCATGCATATCTCCATCCTGATCACAAGATGCTCTTGTTAAAGGGAATCGGCCAATAGCATCAATATTTTCTGATTGCTGCAACTAAGACTAAAAGGAAACCGTCAAACTGATTTGCACTAGCAGAAACTGGACATAGATATCCAGAATATAACAGCTAACATGTTTATCTTCTGTTTAACATTCTCCAGAGTGTGTGTGTATTCTTGTACTTATGCAGCTTTCTTTTTATATTTCAGCATTCATAAACTTCTTTGGAAAGCAGATAAGAAGGAAGATCATGATAAGCCCTGCTTTGGGTATTAGTGATAGAAATTGGTCATGCTGCCAATATAAAGGTATTTAGAGCCTGTGTACCAGTGTGGTGCTTATGTTTTCTTCCTCCAAGAAACAGCTGCATGAAGCCTCAGATTAACGGAAATGTGAAAACAGCAATCTTTAATTTTATGCAGCTAATATTTCAGAAAATATCAAAGAAGTTGATACAGCATTGACTGAACTACAGAGTGCAATCCGAGTTACTATTGTCTTTCTATACACAGGAGAAATTGCCATCTACTTTAGGTTAAGTCTCTTCCTAAAATAATTCAACAGTACAATATGTAACCGTCTTATGAAACTCATTTAACACTGTTGTCCCTGGACATGAAATGAATTTCAAGAATGTAGACAGAATTAATTTATTTTTAACTGCTACCATGATTACAGGTCTAGCTGCACAGCTGTTGTCCTTTTGGTCTCTGTAAGTGGATCCACTGAGGTACCAATTTTTAGGCTTTTACCAGACCTAACCTGGAAATTATCTTAAACAGGGCTCATGCATATCTACTGTACTTACTCACATGCAGAGGCCTATGAGCATCCATGAATACAATGATCAGTAAACTTTTTGTAGCCAAACATAATTTGTTTAAATGAAGAAAGAATGCAGACAAAAATTACTTTTAAGTAGGAAGAAACACACAAGACTCTTTAAATTAATGATTCTTTTATAGTGACGTGAAGTGCAACAAAATTTTCAAAAAACCCTTGAAAACTTTTGCGGGTAAGTCCCCATATTTCTATTTCATTTTAATCTGCTTGAGAAAAAGAGAAATGCCTTTAAATTTCAGTACTACTCTTGTGCCCACTGTTTTGCCACAACATGTGGGACAAAAGGTAGGTGGGTGAAGGGATGGATGGATGGATGGATGGATGGATGGATGGATGGATGGATGGATGGATGGAACTTAAAGTTACGAACACTAGGAAATCAGCTTTGTTTGAATAAATCGATTTGCTTGAAGACTGGCTTACCTCATCACCATTGAAGTGTTATATTCTATTATCTTCTATACATCTCAAATTAAACCACCTCAATAATTTAACCAGCATATTTTTTCAATACATGTTTAAAGTGCACAGTTAATACTATATCATCTGTATTCTTGATTATATATTATATTCTTCAATGTAGCTTAACTAGATCCCAAAACAATGGAGAGGTTTTTTTCAGGATAGATGGTAATCATTGAAAATTTCAGAGTGTGGTGTATATTATTCCTCTAAAAATCTTTACCATGCTTTGAGAATATCTTAATGCTATGTTTTAGAAAATATGGGTAGAAGTTGATGCCAGTGCAATCACTTCAAAGGACCATTGATTTTTATTTAGATTCCCTGATCCTCTAAGGACTTAGGTATGTGCTTAGCTGTCTTTTTTATGACCATGGACTTTCAAGTATGTGGGACTACAACATAGATATACTTAAGTGTGGGATTTTTTGCGTCCCTAGTGGGGCCTTGTTTTGAATATGATCCAGGACAGAAACTTTGGTCTATTATTCTATAACCATATGAAAGCACCAATCAGAAGCATGCAAACAAATAATGAAATATTACTTAGTTAAATACATTTCCAAGTCTTTTGATTTTTGTAATGCTTAGCAATTAGGTTATCAAAACTATTTACTTGTCAGCAAAGATTTGTTTCTTCATGACCTGTCTTATCCTCTTCTATGACTTGAAAAGGAATTCACAGTACTGAATTACCTTGGACTGTGATGTTCAAAAGAGCAGGATTAGGGTTTGGCTACAAGATCAAGCAGGAAGAGAAGCTGGGCTGAGAAATATAGTGTATTACATGAAAATATCAACAGTGCAGAAGCAAGGAGAAGGGAATCAGTGAATCATCAGCTTGTTTAGCTTGGAAAAAACTCTTTAAGATCACCAAGTCTAACCATTAACCCAGCACTGCCAAGTCTGCCAGTAAACCACGTTCCTAAAAGCCACATCTACCTATCTATCAGTCACCTCCCGCCATGGTGACTCCGCTACTTCCCTTTGGCAGCCTGTTCCAATGCTTGACAATCTTTCTGTGAAGAAATGTTTCGTAATATAAGTTCTAAACCTCCCCTGGATAAACCTGAGGCCTTTTTCTCTGTTCCTATTGCTTGTTACCTGGGAGAAGAGACCAACCTTCGCCTTGCTACAGTTTCCTTTCAGGCAGTTGTAGAGAGCAATAAAGCCTCCCCTGAGCCTCCTTTTCTCCAGGTTAAACAATCCACCCACACTCACGCACTCCAAATATAACTTGTGCTCCAGACACTTCACCAGCTCCATTGCCCTTCTCTGGACATGCTCCAGCACTTCAATGTCCCTCTTGTAGTGAGCGGGTCAAAACTGGACACAGGATTCAAGATGTAGCCTCACCAATGCTGAACAGAGGGGTAAAATCCTTTCCCATCTCCTGTTGACCACACTATTATTGATACAGGCCAGGATGCCATTGGCCTTCTTGGCCACCTGGGCACAGCTGGCTCATGTGCAGCTGCCTGTTGACCAAGACCCCCAGCCAACACCTCCTTTTCCAATGGGCAGCTTTCCAGCCACTCTCCCCCCAGCCTCTAGCATTTCATGGGGTTGTTCTGACCCAAGGGCAGGACTCAGGCACTGGGCCTTATTGAATCTCATCCCCCTGGTCTCAGCCCAGGGACCCAGCCTGCCCAGAGTCCTCTGTAGCTTTCTCACTCTCCAGCAGAACAACACTCCCACCCCAGCTGGTGTTGTCTGGTGCTGAAGATGTACTCAATCCCCTCATCCAGACCATCAGGAAAGTTATTAAACAGGACTGTCCCCAGTACCAAGTCCTGGGGAACTCCACTTATGACCAGCCTCCAGCTGGATTTAACTCCATTTACACCACTCTCTAGGCACAAGCATCAATTAATTTTTGTTTATCCAGGGGAGACATGATGAATCAACCATGTGTGGAACTGAATATAAAGGAAAATATATTTTGTGTGTTTTGACTTTTCTGAACAAATCCACAGAAATCAGGAGACAGTTGCATAGTCCGCTGGTCAGTGTGTGTTATCTGCCATCACTGTGTCCATCAAAGAGAGTGACTTTAATTGTAGTTTTACCAGAGACCATGGATTTTCAGCTTCAGTCTCGTAGTTTAAGCCCCTGAAGTCTTCCACTGCTGAGCATTGGTATCAACCACCAATCATGTTGATAGCTATTAAAATCATAATACCTTGAAGACTGTGGCATAATAGATGCTTCTTTCTAAAGCTCACTCTGGATTTTCTTGTTGAGAAGACACACACCCACCCCCACAACAGAGAGAGAGAGAGAGAGAGACAGGGCATTTAAAAAGGACTGAGTCTCTAACTGTCCTTTATGTATGAGAGAGAAAAGCAGAAGGGGAGGCATTTACAGAGCAGTAGTGTGAGGGAAAATTTCACCCCTGCTCAGTATTCAGCACTTTGAAGAAAGATTTTGCACCAGAATTCAATGTACAATTAGATACAAGTTAATGGAAGAAGTTACTGATTCATATTTATGGTAATTAATGACACAAAACTGACACATAGTGGCTATTGTGGACGGAAAAATTTCTCCTTTGATTCCATGATTCATTCTTCGAGCATATTTGCAGATTGGCGGATGACAGATTTGCTCATTCTTATCCCCACAGAATTTCTACTTAACATTTTAATAACTAGCCTGTGGGTGAAAGGTGAGTGAATGTCATCCTTGTTGAAAATAGGAGGACCCAAGAGAGGCAGCTAAAGGCAAATTTTCAACTGTAAAGGAAGGATCTTGGACTGAACTCGTCTCAAATTTGTAGCTACTTGGGATGAGGCTACTCTTGATTTCTGTAATTAAAACAAAGTAAAAACACATGAGCTGATAAACGTGTTTTGTACAGTTTAGCTGCTATTCAAATTTCTGTGCAGGTAAGTGTAGACATGAACTGACCAAGTTTGTGGAAAAGATTCAAATCAAAAGTGACACCAAAAGCAGAGAGGAGCAAGAGAAGACTTAGTCCATCTTACTTGGCTCTTCCTCTTATTAGAGCTAGCCAAGTTCACATCTATTCCCCAGTCATATACAGTTACAGAGATTGCTTTCGTCCAGTCATCCACTTTGGCAGTGCAAGATCTCTTAATTGTAATCATGAGAAAATTAAGTCTTCCTGACTGAACCTTTAGGCCATGTTCTCCACAAAAAACAATAAAAAAAAAAGGCAGTACTAATTTTTGAATATGGATAGATCAGTGCTTTGCAAATTAGCACTGATAGTTTTATCATTTTATAGAATCTTTTAGGATACTGTAAGATTCTAAGATGTTCACTGATCAAAAACCTTTATATAATATATACATATTTTTTTTTTTTTGTAATTGTGAAATAATTTGGAAGAAGGTTCTCCACTAGCTATGCTTGGTTATTTTCTTCAGAATTCTCATAGATGCCTGATCAAAATGTCCAAATGCTTCTGGAATTTTCAAATCATGTAACGCTTCACAAATTTTTCAGTAGTTAGTCCTTGCACAAATTCTATTTCATAGAATAGGACTGACATCAGTTAGTGTCTGCAGAATCCAAGTAAGTTTATTTAAAAATCAGTCAATTTTTTTGTGCAAGAGAAATGTACAATGGCCATAGAATTTTTAAACTAACCTGTAGATCTTAAAGGATTAATAAAATTTCTGTAAAGATTTCAATAGATTTGAAGTATTTATCTCTTCAGTAGCTTCTGCAGTAACTATTTCTGTAAGGAAAGCTTTTGGCTGGCCTTCAATTTTTATAGCATCAGAGTCGTCCTATCTATTTAAAGTATTAACATGTATTTTTTGTGGGGGTCTTTTGGGGGTGAGTGGGTGGTGGTTGCATTTTGTCCCTTTCTGGACTGGATTCAATCAGTTTTAAACCCAGGAATTACGTGGGGGGTTTTGGTTTTTGTTTTTTTCTTTCCTAGTTAGCGCTACTTTTGGAATCAATGCTGCCTGCTTAGATGGCTCTGAAGCTTAGAAAATACCTAAATATAAAATAGATGCATGAGTGCATCTTGGGAAGGTGGTATTATGGATGGAGAGCTGTCATCACATCCTTCACAATTACATTATCATGTGCTCCTGTGGTGTACACCTGTGGCTTGTTGGCAAGGCATTTAATTCTGAGGACTATTGAACACCATGCATTTTCATAGGGAATCAGTGCAAAGTTATTTAACACAGGTGTTTCTGTAATTGTGATACATTGGGAGATTCACAGTGCTCAGTAGCCTTCAAAATTACACCCTCCACCTGCGTGGTAAAGTAGTCTGACAATACCTCACTGATGCTGCTAATAAGCCGTGTTGTGTTCAAGTTAGGCATCTGTGTGTGTTTGTGCTGAACCATGGTTCAAGCACATTGCAGTAAAATACCTCAGGTATTTTAATATTAAAATTATATCCAACTATTCATTCTCTTAAAGGCCCAGTACCTAGATGAGACTTTTTGGGTTTTTTTAGCAGGATATTACCAATCCTCCTGGCTGTGGACTTTAAGAAGTCAAGCAAATTTCCCCACATTCAAGAAGTATTGTGTCATGAAACATTGGGGTGACTTTGGTTCTCTAAAAGATCAAATATTTTGACATGTATCTAATTTAAGATTATAAAAATATCAGCAGTGCTGATTTTATTTATGGGGTTTTTTTTTGGTTTTGTTTGGTTGGGTTTTTTTAAATAAAGGTAAGGCTCTTTCTACTTCTGTGAAATGTTCGTATTTGAAAACAGGGATTCTAACCAATGCCTCAACTTCATAAAGGGGAAAACAAGTGCTTCCCCTGAGATTCACCAGGCACTGCAGAGTGACCAGTTCTGCTGGCAAGCAGAACCTGTGAGAAACAGGATCCTTATGCATCACTGCTAGATTTGGTAGCTCACATCTCACCCGCAGGGCAATCAGCCAGAGGGAACTATATGTTCTTTCATAGGCCCTTGCTTTGCAGAAGGTGATGCTGGGTAGAAGTATACCTCACTTCTGTGTAACATGCTAGATTCTAGTATCCATGTTTGGAAACATGCCTCCCTCCAGCTTTTCCTTGTCTCGGTTGCTTAGTTTTGCTAGGTATTAACAATGGAATGACAGTCTGAATTACGAGTTACAGTGTATACCACTCAGTCACTGGCAATTTTTTTTTTGTCACTCTTCACAGTATCTGAATGGATTTTGGAGGGAGCAGTAAAACTGACATCTGATAAGCCGATTGTATATACAACCACAGTGGTGCTAAACTTTTCAAAGGGAAGTTTGCATGGATTTCCTTTTTAGGAAAAGTTGGGTCTTTGTTGTTGGTTTTTGATTTTGGGAGTTGGGTTCTTTCCTCAGCCTTATTCTTAGAAACAGCCAAGTGAAGTATACCCAAAACTTTCACCAGAAGTTGAAACATTAGGGATTTGGCAAAGTTCTGTTTTGCTAAGCAGAAGGCTATGAGAAGTGTCAAGCAATTATAAGAAGTGGTGCTAGGATGACTTGTTCGACTGCTTCACAATTGTGTAACTATTAATTTCCTTGTAGCTAACTCTGTAGCTAAATTAAATTAGCTGAAATGTAAATTAAATTAAAAAAAAAAACCTACTAAGAAGAGCTAAAATTTCAAAGAATTGCAGAGAATCTGGTCCAATGTGAGAGTTTATATTTCAAGGACTGTCATAGCAAGCATGGCAGAAGGCCAACGTGGATCAGCAAGGAATTCTTGATTGAGCTTAACTACATAAAGGAAGAACGCAGAAGCTGGAAGCACAGATAGGGTAGCAATGCAGAAGCATTGCCCAAGCATGCAGAGGCGGAGCTAGGAAAGCCAAAGCTCAGCTGGAACTGGAACTTGTATGGAATGTGAAAGACAGCCAGAAAGGCTTATATAAGCACACTGGAACCAAAGGAAGGTGAAAGAAATGTGGGACTACTTCTCAGTGGAGATGGAAAGATAGTGACAAATGATATGGAGAGCCAAGGTACCCAGTATTAGTTTACCTCATTTTTTTCACTAGTTAGGTTTGCCCATGTGTCTCCTAGATCCTCAGGTCTATTAACAGAGTCTGTGGGAGAAAACATTTACCTACAATAGAGGTAAGATCAAGTGCCGATGCAGTTAAGCCATATGGACAAACAGAAGGTCAAGGGGACAAACAGAATGCACACAAGGGTGCTGGGGGAGTCTTTGTTAGGCTGCTGATAATTTGGAAAAGGGAAACCATACCACCATCTTGACAATGGGGAGGAAGGAGGATCTTCAAAACTACACGCTTATCAGCCTCACCTTGTGTCCTGGGAAATCCTCTGTAACAAACTGGATGCTTATAGTGTGTACTTCCCATACATTTCTGGACAACAGTGGCATGAAGAAAGGCTGGAGGATGGGGTACTGTTCAAGGGACCACACAAACAGAGAAAGGAGATGACAAGAACTGAATGAAGTTCAGCTTTGGTAAACATAGACTTCTGCACCTGGGATGGGCTAAACACATGCAGGACTACAATCTTGGTGTTGTCTGGGTAGAATGCAGCTTCACAGAATGCAGGACCCGGGTTTCTACAAGGAAAACCAGTTGAATTGCAGGAGTCAGCGGTGCACCCTTGCAGCAATGAAGGCCATCTACATGCTTGGCTGGATTAGCAATGAGACAGCCAACAGTTCAAGCAGTGGATTTTATGCCCCACTCAACTCTTGTGAGATCACATATGGAGTACAAGCTGAATTCAGCTTGGGGATTTTCAATACCAAACACTGAGTTACCGCTGGGACAATACAGAAGCCAGGCTGTTCTCAGAAGTGCACAGTGGAAGCAGGAGGGGCAATGGACGCAAGCTGGAACATGGGGAAATTCTTATTAGATACAAGAGAAACATTTTCATCTGGTCAATCAATGTAGACCAGGTGCCTTAAGAATCTGTGGGATTTCTTGGAGATACTTAAACTCAGCTGGACACTACCCTGAGCAACCTGATCAGAGTGTTTTCACATCAGCCTTGGGTGAAAAGAGCCTGGACGGTCTCTGGAGATCCCTTCCAACCTATGTTTTACTATGATTCTGTAGAAATGCTTAAGACAAATTTTATATTTCGTGGAAAACAGTGGTGGGAATTGTGTTCATAGTGACAAGGATGTAGATTTACTTTAATTCTGTTGTAAAAATGTTGTAAAAATTGATCTACTCTATATTTTACAGTTAATAGAAAATATATCATGATTCTCTTGAGCAGAATGCATCGCTTTAACACCTAGATCCCCAGATAGCATTAAATCTTTATGACATTAAGCTCTGCTAAGCTCTTTCAGAATGCTGACCATCTAGAAGCTAGTGCCTGTATAGAATATATTTTTTCAAATACCCTGTATGATTTTTTAAATAAGGCTTCACCATATACACTATAAACAGAATACTAAGAAATTAAAAAATTAGGAGAAAAAAAAGATTGTATATTAGTCTAGTCTTAAACGATGTTTTACTAAAAAAAAAAAAATTATGAGCAGCAACCATAGCAAGGAAGTAGGGTGATGAAAGAATCTAAAATACAGAGCCATAGCCAAAAGTGTTAAACTAAAGAATAAAAAAAAAAAATTAAAATAAACCTAAACCAATGCCAAACACCTCCTAGGCCTTTTGGGGCAGAAAGACAAAAAACCAAAGAGTGCGCTTTTCATGGAAATGAAAATTATTACAGAGCATTTTTTTTGGTATATAATCATAGTTCTCTAAGAGCAGAATTAACCTTGATGTAGTTCAACTGAAGGCCCTAAAGTTGCATCACGAGGAACAATGAGTGCATTCTTAAGTACACCATCCAGTTGTTACTTTTCTAATTTGTTCATTCTGTTAAAAAAAGAAACAATCCTGACTCCTGAGCCTCCTCTAGTGTTCTAAAAATAAAATAAAGTCATGTATACTCAAATCAAAGTACAGCAAAGTACAGAAGCATTGATGAATCTTGCCAAGGAGTTATTCTTCTGCCTATGCCTTTCTTTTCTTCTTAATTTTCATGATGCAAAATGAAAATTTCCAATTGGGTTCATATCCCTATGCTTCTTTGTGGTTTTAACTGGTAAAAAATGTAAAAGCTCAGCACTGCTTTTTTCATAAATACTAGCAATAATGTTTGAATATCCAAGAAGCAAACAAGCAGATCCCCCACTCCATAATTCTCTCTTGGCAGTTAGCTAGTTACATTTATCTTGTTCATGCTCAGTCATCAAAATTAAAGAAACCATTTGTTAAGATAGTTAATACATTTACCTGAGCTCTGAATAATCTATCCAACTTCGCTAAGTACCTTAAAAGCGTACCACACTCCAATGTTTCTTTCATATTTCATTATATACCTCATCAGTGTTTTGAACATTTCTTTTCCAGTAAGTTGTGTGTGCAGTTACAACAGTATTGAATCAATACATCTTTTTATCACAATACACTTTTAGTGCCAATTTTAACTCTGTCTTT
>VZTE01006298.1:2747027-2846059 GCA_013397775.1 Eulacestoma nigropectus | reverse complement strand
TTTTTTTTTTTTTTTACCCCAGGGAAAAGAAGGGAGGAAGAAGCATTATCAACTGCTTCTTTGATATGAAAAGGCATCTGAACTGAAAATAATTCATGGCTAATGAAATGTGTACTCAAGGTCAGAGTAAGGCTGTCTTTAGAGTTTTAACTATGAGGAATTTACTCTTCATCTCTTCCCAAAAGTCAAAAATAGTCTTACATTACCTTGAAGTAGCAGTGAGGTTAGCTTTAAAATAGTATTCTGTCTGAATTTTAGGCCAGGTGGCCAGAAAGATAATATGATAACTTCAGGAAAGAATTTCCTACTCCTTCATGCTCTCTGAGCTGATTCATTGTCTCCGCCTTAAAAGCTGACAGGTTAAACAGGAACAATACCGGGACAAAAAAAAAAAAAAAAAAAAAAAAAAAGTAGAGATGAAATTTTTATGCAACACAGCGTCATGTCAGAAAGTAGGTTCAGGTTCCCAACCTTAAATCCTGATATATCTGGGGATGTATGAGGCTTTATACTTCAGAAAAGAGTCTCAGACCCATGACAGAGCCATGATACCTTCCACCTCCCCCAGAGAGAAGTTGGGGTGACTAAGAAATGTCAAGCAGTTTCAGAGTCAGAGTCTGTCTCAATTATAAATTTAAAATTGGGTGTTCTCTTTGAATGTCTAATGCTTTCCAAAATCTGCTGGAATTTTTAAGTATAGTTAATAAATTTTTAAGCATTGTGTAAAACTTCCCATGGCACCTGGAAAATAAAGAACCAGAGTTTGTTTAAGATACTAAGCTAGCAATTTTCCATCAGAACAAATTCATCAAACTTTTTACGATGCAAGGAAATAAGTGTTCAGTGATAGCTCTCAGAAAAATCAGATACCAAGTTCATGTTTAATA
This sequence comes from Eulacestoma nigropectus, assembly GCA_013397775.1. Classification (NCBI taxonomy): domain Eukaryota; kingdom Metazoa; phylum Chordata; class Aves; order Passeriformes; genus Eulacestoma; species Eulacestoma nigropectus. Next base: position 2,845,172 of record VZTE01006298.1, on the reverse strand, counting down.
TAAGTATGGCTATTGATTAAAAACAGATTTTCACATTTGTGTTTCTCTTTTAGGTCACAAATGGCTTGCAAAAATACTACCAGGTTTTCTTTCCAGGATAAAGTTCTTTATTTGTTGCATTGTGTAGTATAATGCCATTCATTTCAGTGAGTGATATGTGGCTTATTTTTAATGTTTTGTTGCAGAATTAAATCTTTAATAGTAGAATAAGAAATAGGAATAAGGAGTGCCAAACTGTATATTTGCAGCATGAAATTTATGAAAGTTTGGACACCTAATAGTAATATTCAGTTTGACAACACTGGCTAACTGAATGTGGATTCAGACAGATGCATTGGTCAAGGTACACAAATCAAGAGAAATGGATCTGAGCAAGTTATTCCGCCTGTTCTATTGTTTCCTTGTTAAAAAATAAACAGAGTAATGACCTAATACATGTGGTAGCCACATTTCTTGATGTACCTGAGAACTGAAAATGAAAAAATACCCCACAGCTCTTATCAGAGTCAATGTTATGAAAAAGATTGGTTGACCTATTACATCTTGGTAGATAATGATAAATTCTGTAACCACTGTGAACTCCCTTCTGCAAACTTGTGACCACCCACATTGCTCCAACTTTGTAACAGTGGAATACAGAGCAAAGGCAGTCCATCTGTTTCCACAGCTATTTCCCTTGCCTATTACAGTGAACACAAATCATTAAAGTCAAGCTTTTCTGAGAACTTTCAATGTCTTCATTCCATTTCCCCACTCTCTTCCTTGCTTCTCCTTTGTTTCCTGCTGGGAAATTTCATATTTTCTGAGGTTGTTTTCCTAGAATGTCTGTATTTGGGAGAGCAAAAATGGGAACAATATACACTTGGAGCAATGAAGCCTATCTTTATTGCTGGGAAGGTAAAAGTGAGGAAAGACATGAGCATGAATTGCTCTGATAATACATTTATGCCCTACTCTGCGGTGTGGTCATGCGCGCTACTAAAAGAACTCAGGGAAATACAGTCAGAGGGATACTGTATTGCAAGGAATGGCTAAGGAATAATCTACTCCAGGCAAAATATTTTCATGTAAATATCAACAGAAAAGTTAAAATAGAATAGATCGTTTCTATTGAAAAGGACCTACAATGATCATCTAGTCCTTTGCATATTGCAGCAACTACAACCATTCCACTCAAAATTAGACCAAGTCATTTTAAAGAGAGTATGTAGGAAAAGAGGGTGCATTTTCATTTGTTTAGGTCTCAGCAGAAAATGCGCTTGGTTTCCAGTTGCCTAAAATGTATTTCATCAGTGCTCACATCCTGTCTAGAAAATCAGTAGTAGACACCCACTACAACATCTCCTTTGTTTTACATCCTCCTAATCCTCTTTTAGTGGAGATAAATTTCATATCATCCACTGTAGTAATGGGTGCTGATGACTTCAGCTTCCTCATGCTATTTGCACTGTCTTAAAATGCTATCCAAACTTCAGGTTTTTCATGGTGGAGATGACAGCTTATTAAAAAATCAGATTTTACCAATTTTCTTGTATGCGAACTGAAAGAAAGGCACCACCCTCACATTGCCCAGTTACAGGAAAGGTCAGCTGAAGTTTGTGTCTGGTGTTTGAGTAGTGCTTGGCATTCTTTTCTTACCCTCTCTCTGCTCCATAAATCATTGCACACAGAAAGGTCAGGAACAGAGAGGAGGTAAGGTACCAGCTAAATAAGGAGCAAAAGATACTCCTCCTTCTGGAAATCATCAGAGCAGAAAGGGAATTTCTAGAATCCTTTTGAGATAGGAAAGAAGACCTGAGATAGTTGAAATATTTAGACTACACACTGCACAATTCAATTGCTTGGAATCAGCTCACATCCTTGAATAAATAAAGGAGTTATCTTTGTGTAAAGCTGTCCGAAGCAAGAGAATAGCTGACATTTTTTTCTTTTAATCTGCTCTTACTTACAGCATGTTTTTCCCTTCTCTCACTCTTTTCCTTGATCCGACCTAACTTTTGCTTGTGTTCTTGAATATGGGAAAGGACAGAGAAGAATTGAAAAAAGGACAATTACTGCCATGTTCTTCACCTGACACAATAATTTTAAATCAGGTGTTTTTAGACTTGTACCTTCTTCCAAAAGATTGAGCCAAAATTAACCTCTAAATTTTATATCACATAACAACAAGATGCCTTCAGGGAAAAAAAGTGACAAAGAAAAAGATTTTCCTTTGTTTATCTCCTTGCTAATTTGTGTTGGCTAGTTCAAATTAGTTAAAATTTTGCTAAATAATGTTTTTGGAGAGTTTGGAGCAGAAGCTGATACCAAACTCAGGATGATTTCATTGAAACTATGAGCCTGAAACATTTTGTTCATACAAACTGGGCAGCTTCCTATAGATATTTTTAGATTTGTGGGGAATATGGCTGATTTCCTGAACTTTTGCAGACATTTCTATTATTCTATGAATAATATCAAAGTGGTCAAACAAGAACAACTTCAAGGAAACTACTATGTCCATGCTTATTTGAAAAAAAGAATGAACTACCTTACATCCACAGCCTTTTCACAGTGACTTTTATGGGCAATCTAACTCATATCCAACAAATACCAGTGTAACCTTGACTAGATATTCATAAGGGTAAGCACAGGGACTTGCCATTCTTGATCATTCCATTCATGGTTTTATACCTTTTTGTCATGAAGTATCCTTAGTCCTGTTCAAAGGATTTACGTGGTGAAGGAAGGAAAACATTTTTAATATGGATAGAATGTGTCTGATAGTAAGCAAGATTTGAAGTATTAAAAGATATTTCTCTGTTCACATCACTATGACACTGCCCTATCCTATTGTTTCGGAAAAAATATGAAACATTTGTGAAAGGTGTGGACCTGGTGAGAAGCCCCATGATGACTTCCTTTTATTTGCAAATATGGCAGAAGACTTTTTCTTCATCAGCACAGATTATAATATTGATAAAATGAGTATTTATTAAACCCCCTTTTTATTGACTTCAACAAAATACTTATTGTTACTTCAGAATATAAATAGCCTGTAAGAGTCCAGATTTGGAACCTGTCACATTGAGGGCTGAGCAAATATTCAATGGGAACAAATGTGTAGAACAGAACACTTAAAATAGAGAAAATAAATGTTTCCAACAGAAGATTTTAAGACCTTCTTTCCTGAACAAGACTTGTAGAGGCGTTCACACAGAACTTGCCCAATTGTGAATGTTCTTTTAGAGACCATGCATGCAAATTAAGTACTTTGAATGTATACATGTACAGATTGGTAAAATATGTTAAGATATGTTCTAGGTAAGTTAAGAATAGGCAGTGATGAACAGAGATTTCAGATTTCATTCACTTTGTAATTTATCCTCCTGGCCTTTCTCCTTAGAAGACCTTCTTGAAAGAACTGCAAAGAGTTGTAAACAAACAAGGTTTCATTAGGACATAAGCTGGGATAATTAAATTCTTACACTGAGAAAAATCAAAACGTGTAGATGAGGGACAGCAGAACATTTGAAAAAGAAAACTTGCAAGCCACTGTTTTCCTTAGTGCTTTCTTTTTCCAAATCAGGTTCTTACTTTCAGACTTAATACCCAAAAATTCCCGCATTGCAACAAGCCCTCTCAGTGCTATCTACCCCCAGAAGTAAAGCTCTTTTCATCCTCTCCAAGCTGCAGCTATGATCCCTTTGCCAAGGTTCTTCTCTATGAGTACCAGGATCCTAGATCTCAGATGAGATTTTTTTCCTGCTCAATACCTCCCAAAGCTGGAAGGTCCTCTCCCAGAAGGGCATTTGCCTTTCCTCTCCTCAGCAGCATCGCTGCTTCCCTCCAGGGGCATCTAACAATACTCTGTTGATAACCATCTGCGAATAAAGAAATAAATCCACTAAGAGGTTCCACTGTAGATATGAACATATTTAGAAAAGTATTTCCTTAATTTCTTCTGGTACATAAACTCAAAAAATGATGTAATGATCACAGTTTACCTTTTCTTACCTTTCTGAGAGGCATGTGAAACCCAAACTCAAATGAACTGTCCCTTGTGAGCAGTCTTATTTAACAGGCTGAGGAAAAGTTAGCTACCCATTCTTCAGAACTTGCTTAGAATATTATGACAAAAATAGTTTTGACACTGCTGTTTATGCTATGTGTCTGTTGAGGAAGAGTTCTTGTTCTGTAGCTATGTTCAGACAAAGGAACAAATATACTATACTTCCTTTCAGGCATCTCCTTCTTCCTTTTAAGCAAGAAAGTTGCACAGGCACTGAAGCAGCCTCAGTGATGTTCTGGGGTTGTTCTCTTTGTTTCACTCGCAAGAAATTATTTAGCTGCCAAGATATACTGCAGAATATAAAGCAGTGCAAGAATTCTGGAGAAGAACAGATGCCAGTGCTGTGGGGCAAGTATAGTGATTATCAGAATACTCAGCTAAATGTTTAAGGTTATATTAAACAGCCTAAACAGCCATACAGGGGGAAAAAAAAAAAAAAAAAAAAGGCAAATTATAGTCCCTATATTTTGACTGGAAAGATTAGAAGCTGATAAGTATAAAAGTTGGAAGGAAGACTTGCATTTCCTCTGTTCAACATTGTTTTTAATTTTTCTCCTCTTATATCTGTAAAACATGGAAAACTAGTAAACCTGATCCTTTCCATCAGCTAAGTGTATGTGGCTGAATATCCTGGGGGAAGAGAGGATGCAACAATTAGGCAACTCATTTTAACCTTCTAAGCTAAGGTCATTTATGCAAAGCCCTTGTCTGAAATTAAGTTTCAAGGCTGACTATTTAAAGATTAGCAGTAGTTTAAAAACGAAAGATCTGGCCTAACCTTTGCTGCATGGAGCACATGAATGATGATATGAAAAAAGACAGGGGAAATTGAGAGCATTCAGAGGTGTTTTAAAACAAACAGAGGAAAGAACAACTTGAAAGGATGGGAAGTGTATTTTGGTGGGTATTACTTAAGGTTTCCTGGTTTTTTGGGTTTTTTGTATTTTGTACAGTGCAGTGTCTTACTCTTCCTGTGCTGCTGATGACAGAACACAAAACCAGCTCAGAAGTATGGCACAGCTCACAGCAGCCTGACTTGAAAATCTAAGCTTCAAAAGGGCTAAGACTGAATAAATCAATCAACCATCCCCCTCTGGTTTCTTTGCACACTCACGTATTTTACACCAAATAAAGATCTAGTGTGGGAGAAAATGTTATCTTTTCCATTTTATTATCTCATGTGTTGTGGTGGTACAGGTAAAGTATTATACACTAACAACCTCCTACACTTCTGCGTGTTGAAAGGACATATGTGTTAATGTACATGTGCTTGTACAGACCAGATTTCCTCTCTGTAGTTATGTCATGTCAGGGCTCCCCCAAGATCAACTTTGTCGAATGAGTGGATAATTAAGGAAAAACAGTGGAATTGTTTATACAGATCAGTAGTATTTTCTTACATATTTTACAGGGGAATTCAACTAACTTTGCCTTCAGAGCAATTTGAAAATATAGTGGTTCAGGCTTCCTTCAAACACAATGGAATTACAGTTAAAGAAATTTTGAAAACTGAATTTCATGTTGTGATCTTTTTTATTTATTTACTTTAAAAATACATTCTTGAAACTGTAAGAAACATTGTTTGGTTTAGTTTTGGTTTTTGTATTTTTAAATAGAGAAGATAAATGAATGACTCTTCTATTCATGCTGCTTCTGTTTGATCTCCTACTTTAACTCCCTGTAGCAAAAAAAAAAAAAAAAAGAAATAAAATCCAAAACCTATAGTGTTCCCATGGGGAACAAAAGCTTGAAAAGAAGCAGCAACATGTTGGTAATAAAAAAATTTCAAAGGACCATATTTCAAGCTGTGGGAGTGCAAGGAACATCATTTCTTATATAAAATGCACATCATCTCTTGTGAATGGCAGCTCAGGAGACTGTGTATGCTCCTCTCCTACTTCATAGGAATTATCTAGCAGATATAAATGAAGGCAGTTTTGATAACTAACTTAATAAAATTCCAAGGAGTAGGGGTGGGCAACTCAAGCTGACATTTTAAGATTTCATGAGGGACGGTGATGGGTGAAAGAAGGAGGAATGTCAGTTCTGTTACAGACAGAAACTTAATTTCTTTAGTTTGGATGAATTCCAAGCAGAGTTACAGCATTTTTGCAATCCTTCTATTTCTTACACAAAGCAAACAGTTTGCTTCTGTTTACTTAAGCACACTGAGATGAAAAAAAATCCAGAGGCTTACAAGACCACAGCAGTCTGCTCTTCAAATACTGGTGCAACACTTTGATGAAGGGTAGTGTTGTTTGCTTTCTGTGCACTGCAGGTTAAAATTAAGCAGGTTGTTAGTAAGACATAATTTCTCTAGGGATGGTGCTTCCTGGTTGAATTAAAAGATAAATAAAAATTCATACTTAATTTTATTTATTTTTCCCGTATCCTAAATACTTTTATATTTAGTCTAAACGAGGGCTTGAGTCCAGAGACCTTTAAATCAGGCAATATGATTCTTCAAAATTATAAGTAATTAAGAGTAAATTTATGGCAGATTAAGGTCTCTTATAATTTCCCTTCTTCATGTATTTTAAAGGCCTGGTGTTCTGAATCACCACTTTCATCACTTTTCATCATCCAAGTGTGTAATCCTGACATAGATGGTCTTGATTCATGCCACCCTTTCCAATGTCTTCATTAAGATTACTTGACCAGTTAAGAGCTGATTACATGCAGAGGGCTTGTTACACGATCTTGTGTCATTCAACTTCCTTTTTCTTCCTTCTGCAGTCTTTGTTTTCCCTATCCACACGAAATTCTGTCTCAGTCAGCATAGGAAGGTTCTCAGCAGAGTTCTTTGCAACACCACGTATTCACCTCTGCAGCCTAGGCTATGATGAGGTGTAAGGAAGAGCTCTTTTACTATGAGGGTTATGAGACACTGGCAAAGGTTGCCAGTGAAGAGATGGATGCCCTATTTTTGGGGAAGCTGTCAAGGACAGGTTGGATGGGACTCTGAGAAACTTGATCTAATGAAAGGTGTCCCTGCTCACAGGCTTCGGAATCAGATGATCTTTAAGGACCCTTCTAGCCAAAACTATTTTGATTCTATGTTTTTATTTGATTTGTGCAGCTCAGGACCTGAGCAAGAGTAATCTTAAATGAGACTGGCCTGTCATTTGCATAGAATAAAGTACTTAATCTCTGGAAAAATTAGGTGAAGAGAGACCAACCTTTCCAAACTGGGCCATGCTTGTGGTCTTACATAAATCTTATGTATGCCCAGGTGAACAAATGACAGCTTGAGGTATGGATCTAACTATGTAGCTGCAACAAACCTTATTGACTTGGCACCCAACCAACAGACCTAATTTTTCATGGTTCTCTGGGGTTCTCTGGAAAAACTTTAATGTCAGCAGGGCTGTGCATAGCCCATACTTATCGTCTCCTCAGCTGAGCTGCTTTGGACACTTTGGATCTCAAAGCTTTGTGTTTATAGATATTTTTGTTAGATGAGTAGAGGTAACAGATAGGGTAAAGTTTGTAATAGTGGACTTTGGAAGCACCATCATTGTTTAGTGGTTTGTATACACATGCAGCTTACATCTTTAACTTTTAAGAAATCCCAGTATTAAAGATTTATACCTATATACTAACCTACTAACCGATATACTACTATAGATATTGGCATATCATATATAATATGATATAATATATTAAGATCATATAATAAAAATAGGTGCTTGTGATACATGAAATCCCATAAATAAGAAGTTTTGTAAAAAATACTGCACTTAGTTCTTTGTATGACTTAACAATTAATCAACAATTAATTTTTTTGTTAGGGAATGTTGATTCTGAGCCAGTCATCTGTACGCTTAGGGAGACTTTATAAATTTGTGCTAGTTTTAGGAATTGTATTTTCAGAGAATATGGACATTCAAGTTCAGCAACTGTGCTTTTCTTCACACTAAAGGAAGAGAAAAAGTAAATCAAAGTATGGATTCAGCAGTCTCCTCAGGAAGTCTGTTACTGATATCCTCAGAACAAGTGTTACTGATGTCCCTTTTTTGTAGACTGGCAAGTGTGAAGGACATGTTGTGGAGCTTACTTGTAGAACAGTATTTACACCTAAAACTGCTGGGTAGACTGGATTGATGTGAAGAGAAAGACTTTCTGTGCTCTTCTAATATCATTATCTCTTCTGATTAGGTTGTAATGCAAATATGATCGAAGACTCGCAGCTTATCTGTAGTATTGACATTCCCAATACTGACATTTTCAGGTCAATATACTAAAATTATAATACACTTCCTGTGAGTTAAGAATAAAATTACCCTGCTTTCTATACATACAAAAAAAAAAAAAAAAAAAAAAAAAAGAAAAAGTACAAAAAATAACTTCAGAAAAGCAGTACTTGAAAGTAAGTCCTTGGATAACAGGTATCCTCACACACCTGCAGAAAATTGGAGATACTAAGTTCCTTGTATTAAAGGAAGAAGTCTATGGATATCTATGAGACTTTTGGAAGGGAGGAGGAATGCAAGGGGAAAAAATATTTTATTTGGTGTGGGGAAGTTTGGGTTACTTTTTTAATAGGTATTTTCAAACACATATAAGGCATACTGCTTCTGAAGTAGTTCTTTTTCAGTATATGAGATGGGTGACTATGTAGATGAGGTAAGCACTGGCTCTTGTTTACCTTGTGTTAGGGGCATCTGGTCTGTCCTTTTTGGCACTAGGTCCCATAGCCAGGGAAGCAAATTGCACTCATGGGGTACAGTCAGTACAGGGTTATGGCCCTACTACCAGCGTACTGATAAAGTGCAGGGCTCTTCAATGGCTCATCAGGGCCTCGGGTGTACCAATGTGTTCTGCAACCTCTTCTTTCATCCCTCCTTCTCAGAGTTTTGGCTTCCAGTGCTCAAGGCCAACTCTGATTTAATGCAGCTGTGGAATCTTGGATCCAGATTGCTGGGAAAGATGTGGATGTCAGAGTTTTGAATGAAACAAGGCTCTGGCCTCCCTTTCTTTGAAGCAGGGTTGAAGGTTTCTCACCCAAGCTACATTGTTGATATACCTGTGCCTGGTCATGTACCCCGTTCTTTCTGAGCCTGACCCATAGACTTGACTTTCCAACTCGACCTCAGTTCTCCTTTGTCACCACGGGCATATCTGATGTTCTGGACACTTGACTGATTACCATCCCCTGTTCTGCTTTGCTGTTCTCGTTCAGTTACTGTGGGACTGCCTGTGTTAGTGAGGGCACAGCCCTGCCAGTTCTGTTGTCTCAACTCCCAATTCTCCTTCCCATCTGCAGAAGAGCCATCCTTGCTTCTCCCTAACTGAACTCTCAGACAGCCCAGTCAAATTATTTACCTTTTCAATATTCCCTTTTTTCTTACTTTTCTCAATGAACAAGCTGTCTTTTTTACTCTTTGATCAACTGGTTTTGCAGATTTTTCACTCTGATATGCTCTCAGACTTTTAGACTCTGGTTTTAACATTGATCCTGATAAACTTGTGCTTTCCTGTCTTTTGACGTCTTCCACCCAGAAGCAGTCATAGAATCAGAGAATGGTTTGGGTTGGAAGAGATCTTAAAGATCATATAGTTCCAACCATGCTGCCACAGGCAGAGCTACCTTTGGCTACATCAGGGTGCTCAGAGTCCCATTCAACCTGTCCTTGAAGACTTCCAGGGATGGGGCATTCACAGCTCCTCTGGGCAACCTGTGTCAGTGCCTCACAACCCTTGAAGTAAAGAATTTCTTCCTAAGATCTAATATATTCCCGATATTCCTTTTCATCCTGCATAATGTGTTTTATTTTCCCACACTCATTCTTATTTGCTTAGCCTGAAGTTGGGTTACATGAACTCCTTTCCCATTTTTTTGGGGTTTGCAGTGCCCAGCAGTTTCTCACATTTCTATCACACTCCTTGGGTTTGGGACTGCAGTTGGCCCTCTGCCTGTACACTTTAACGACTTGCTTAAGAGATGTTTTCAACATAGCTTCCAACATGTATTTAAAGTCAAGTTTGTGAGATATAAGATGGGTTGAAAATTTACTGTGTCTCTGCTTAAACAGTGGTGATCAACCACAGAAAATTCTACTGTCATCTGATTACTTAGTGATGCTCTTTCCAGTAGATACCGAGGCCACTTCTGTGTAATATTTTTTATTTAATGACGAGATGATGCAATACATTACACTTCACACATTTCCAGACAATACCAAACTGGCTAATCATTAAGGGGCAGAGCTGAAAAGAGGATGTAAGTAAGATGGAAAAATTGGCTGATGGGAACCTCATGAATTTCAAATGGAATTGCCAAGATCTCCACATGGGCAGAAATAACCCCATGGACAAGCAGAGATTATGCTTCATTCTGATTATTCTAGCAGTGTGCAATTTTTAGCAAAACATTGATTATAATAATATGTGCATAGATGGACATCTGTGATATTCCATTGCAACACAGAGTATTGTATCTAAATCATTATGCATTAAAACTTGAGCTGACAAATATTTATGCACTTTTGTAATTTATAGTCTTCCAGTTTATAACTTTAATAATAACAACCTTACAAAAAAATGTGGGGCTTTTTTTTTTTTTCAGTCTGAAGCTAGTAGCTTCTTAATTGCTGAGTACTTTCAGTAGGATAGTACTTAAGCAGAATTATGGCAGTGCATATATTGGATTATATGTAGTTCAATACCATTGCTTAACAGATGTCTGATTTAATTATAGGCACCTCATACACATTTTCATTGGTGTCATGAACCTACCTCTATGGTCTCAGCATTTCTAAGCAACATTGCAGCCAACTAATGCAGTAGAACCACATAAAAAACCATTTTTCTTCTACAATCTCCTTTCCTTTCCCCTTCCAGCTCCAAAAAGCAGTAGCACATTAACATGCCTTTCCCTGTCAGCTCATCATATGTCCATCCTTGTAACCACACTCCAAAATGTTTTTTGTTGTATGATTAAAAGAAGGTCGTGTTTCATTCCAACACTGGTTGCATTTCACTATTGCATGAGTTGTTGTTAATATATTTAATTTCAGCTAAGGCACTACATGGATGAAGCTCTCAGTGAGAACGTAATAATTTTTTTCTTTTCTAAGTCTTCAAGATGCTGCACATCCAGGAGTGAACTGAGTTGTCAGTGTAGTTCTGTGATCAGGGCACTAAGACATGAATGGAGAAACTGAGGAACTGTGCTTTCTGTTCTACCTTGAAAAAGGGATGTCAGTGCCTCAGGTTCTCCATTTGTGAAATGAATACCGTATACTTGCCTTTCTCCAAAATAGACTCCGATATTAATGGAGAAATGTAACATATTCTTTAAAAAAATTCAAGTTAAATGGTAACTTGGAATACTTCAGTATCTGTTATTCTGGGTTATACTTCAGTACCTATTCTCCTACTTCAGACCAGGTGATATTCAATATTCCAAAATGCTTCAGGAAAAGGAGAATAGAGGGGTGAGTTTCTGTAGGCATCAAGTTCAAGCATGAGAGAGCTACTAAGAGAGTTATCAGTACCAGAGAAAAAGCAACTACTCATTACTCAGGAAAAAACCCACAATGATACTGCAAAGATGGTAGAGGCTGAGAGGAGGAAAGCAAATCCTTTAAAGTCCATTTTATTCAGTTCTGCTGCATAAGCAGACTGAGAGCCTCATCAGTATGTAAGTCAGAGTGTTTTACAGAAAGAGCAGAAAGAAAAAACATAAAGCAGAATAAATATCAGGAAGCGTAGTATTTGCTAGTATTAGCTAGTATTTATTACATTTATATTATTTGCAACCAAAAATTGTGAAACCCAGAATTTGGGTGGCACGAAAAAATGGCTGGTTCTTTTCCCTCCCTTCCTGTATCCTCTTATTTACTCCTTTTTGTACCCATAGAACCATAGAATCATAGAATATCCTGAGTTGGAAGGGACCCACAAGGATCATCAAGTAGCCTGCACAGAAGAGGTGTGTTAATTGGATAAAGTGACTGCAGCATGAGATAATCAAAGGCTAAAGTGCAGTATGGTGCCTTGTGTGAAGATTTCAAAGGGGCTGTCACTACCTAAAGTGAATATGGACTGAGGTGCACAGGTATTGGAAAATAAAATGCTAATGCTGCAGTCTGCAGTTCTACACTGTCAGCCTGATTTTTGGTGGTGTTGGATTCTCAGAAGGCGTCACCATTTCAACCGCTTTCAGCTAGAGTGAATGGAAACTACAGGTAGCTGAAAAACCAAATGACACAAAAGCATGCAATTTAAAAATGAAATGACAGAGAGTCAAGTTAAAGGCGTTTACTGTGTCATATCTGCCACAAACTCTCTTTGTGAGTCAGGCAAGTTAACACAGATTCCCTGTTAAAAAAACCTCAAAAAACAAAACCACACAAATACTTTCCCCCGCTGTTTCTCTTCCACTATATGTCCACATGAATGTGAGCTCCTCCAGTCCAAGACTCTCTTATGTGGTCATCCAAGGTGCTAGAAATGAGATATTTCATTTTTTTTTAAAGCACCTTTGCACATCAATTAAGAAAACCCACAACTCATTAGTCACTTTACCAGCACTTATAACACAGCAGTGATGATAAGTGTTGTATACTTTGTAATTCAGAGAGAAGTTGCACCAAAATGAAATATTTATTGGAAGTCAGTCAAAGATATACATTTAGCCAGAAGTATCAGGTAAAAGAGAGAGTAAAAGTTTGGAGAGGAGAGAAGTGAAATTTTGCTTATTCCTTATCCCTAAATTACCAACGGACATAAGGATTTAGTCCTCTTTTACTTTAGTGCTCAATGGTTGCAGAAATGCGTTTACATGTTCACTTAGACCACTGGGTTAAAATAAAAATAATATAAAAATGGTATCTTGGGCCTGATACCAAGCAACCAAGAATTTTCTAAATTGCATTTGTAGGTCAGACCCTTCTTCCGCTCAATTGCCCACTGATCGCACTGATGTGGGGAAGGGAGAGGTGGGAAACTTTCACATTCAGAGTTATGTGGAGGCGTTTTCACTCAGATTAAACTGGGACTCAAAAGTGGCTATTTATATGCATGAGACCAACACAAAGTGCATATTCTGCCTCAGGATTAAAGCATTTAGTTTTTCAAGAGGGAACAGTTCATTGATCAATGCTTTATGCCCACATTTCTCATTTTGATAGAGCTTTGCCCATGAACTCTCATTAGATGTCCTGATTCCAACTTAAAACTTAAATTTGATTTCAACACGAGCAGTAAGATGTCATTAATGAAACAGATTGCTCCATATATTCATCTAAATACAGGTCAAAACTAGGTATATATCAACAGCATTTCATCATCAATAACATGTGCCACCAAGATGAATTGATGCTGAAGGCTGCAGTTTCTAATCACTAATAATAATGTTTGCAATTAATTGTATGTACAGATAAGTGTATCTCAGTTTATTTGCTAAGGCAATTTTGCTAAACTAAGTATTTTTACTGCTAAATACAAGCACTGGAAAAGTTGTGCCTGTTAACATGACTCGTTTCACTCGTCTAATATATGGTCTCACAGTTAACCAATCTGATAATTTAATTTCATGCAACAACTGCTTTGCACTGAATATTTGCTATAAAGCAGATTAAAAATTTGACATTAGAAGATTTCCCCAAAATATATTTACCTTTCCTGATCATCTTCTGCCACAGCAGGACGAACTGGCATTTTCCAGTAATTTTTTTTCAACCAAAAAAACCCCAAACAAGCAAAAAGAAACATGGAACTCATTGGTTGCAAAGTTCCAAAACAGCTAAGAGGTTTCTCATCAGACAACACTCAGTAATTTAATGGCAATTGTGTGGCTAACTATTTACATTGGTCTGAATGCCTTCCTTTCATTATATGCCCTTTTAACAAGCTCCTGCCAAATATGATGTGAATAAGTTTTAGAGATATGGTTCAGGAACTAATTCACTCATTATTTTGATGAGTTAGAGTACATGCCTTTTCACCCTTCAAAAGATGTGCATTTAGGTTAGTTTCAGAGTACATTCTAGTCTAAATCCCAAATCTCTCACTAATAAACACTAAAATATGCTTAAGGTACTCAATATGTATCTTTCTGCAGTTAAGAGACTTCCTGCCATATTCTAAAAGTATTGGACCTGCTACCAGAGTAATACTTTCAGTTCTGCTGTGAGTCACTACTCTGTGCTACAGCTGACCCATGAGATGCTTCCAAGTTCCGTACCTGAGAGCCACGACATTTCTCAGACACTAGGTCTGAAATCACCCTGACTTAAGTTATTAATCTTGATTTGTTTTAATGTAAAGCACAATGTTAGAAATAAGCTACCTTTGAACAATTTTGTAGAAGGTTAAATAGTGTAAATAGATCTGTATTTTTAGGACAACAACACTACATCATCAGAAACAATTCTGACAAATAAAAAGCTATTAGTCTACCAAAACTGTAATGAGATCATGATTAATAAACACCTCTGAAAGGTCTGCGTCAAAGTCAAGGCTTTTCTGTGATAAATGTAAACATGCAGACCTTACTTTGCCAAAAGCTGTGTGTTCCAGTTATCCAGCTCTACTGATTGATTTGTTCATTAGACTAATAAATAATTTACCACCTTGAAGAGGACAATTCATTTTACAGATAGCATGAACAAGTAATTTTAAGCAGGAAAATCTTTAGAAGAATTAGCAGTGTTAACAGAGCGATGAAGTCTGTTTCCAATGCAGAATTCAGACCAGCATAAAAACAATGAATTTATTATAAAAACAGGTCATTTCAGATAGCTTCTAAGCAATTGCCCATGGGAATTCACAGTTCAGGTTTATCAGAAATCTCCTATTTCATATTGTCTTTAGGTCCATTTAACTATCCTGCCCTAGAAATTATGATAAGCTATGAGCAGCTTTCTTAATGATAGGCACAGAAATAAATTACAGTTTCTAATATACCCCATTTTCTAAATTAGGGACAAATTCTGTAAGATTGACAGTATTGGTTATTTTATTCTATGATTTTCTTTCCTGAGTGCCTATGTGATTTTGCCTAGCAACAAGTGATAGAAAAAATCATATAGAAATCAGGCAGAGCGGGTCATTTCTCCAAGTGTAGAAAATACCATTGTAAAAACTAAATTGTAACTCATTCTATGGGATTTCCTATGCATTGAAAGTTAAAAAAGGTGAAGGATGTTTGTATCATGGCAACACGTTACGGGATCAATTAGACACAATTACTGATCACACTTTCCCCTAATAGGAACACAAGGAATTATTATTGTCATTATTATATCAGTTTTGCAGCTTTTTTTTGAAACCTTTAAATGGATGCAATAGTCCCTTGGTTGAAGATGGAAAAAAGCCTACAAATAAGTGTCTTTGTAATTAAATGTGTAACATGTCTAAGAAAAAGGATTGTTCGACTTCATTCATGAAATTGATAGCACCACAGTCTAAAGTCATTTAGCCAAGTTTTCTCCCTCAACAATGCACAAGAACAGAGATTTTTTTTTCCTTTTTTTTTTTTGCACTCTTTTATTTTATTTTTCCCAGCAATAAAAATGTGCTGAAGCTTTTGCACTCCGCTGCAAGAGAGGAAACTGGAAGCATTTAGGAATGACCTACTGTGTTTCAACCACAGTGAAAGTATTTGTTTTCTTGGGAATTAGTATCTACAACAGCAAGCATATCACCAGTCTTGGAATACCAGGCTGGTCCCAGAAGTCTAGTTTAAAATAACAAACCAGACACGTTTCCTGTCATCACTTACATACTACTTTCCTGAATGTAACAGATATTTCCTCGAAGCAATGTCTCTATACAGCATTATATTGTGTTCCACATTGCAACACTTGTGACTGTAAGACTGTGATGACCAAAGACTGTGTTCTTTGAGCTCCCTGATTTTTTTCTTCTTTTTTTTTTTTTTTTTTTTTCTCCNTTTTTTTTTTTTTTTTGCCCCTGAATCATGGATCTGGCTTGGGGAAGCAAGGGGTGGTGAATACTGCTTTTTCTACTTTTTCTGTCATTATCCTACAATTTCATCCGCAGGTTCAAGTGCAGAGTATTCCTTTCCTTTGCTATAGTTGAAGCGGATGAGGTTGTTGTTGCATACTCAAAACAGTGGCAGGATGACTCAAAACAGGGATGCTTCATACAGAGTTGATACTGCCATTTGTATGACTTCATTCAGGGAGACTCACAAAGGCAATGCCCCAAAAGAAGATGCTGTAGCAGTATGATTTGCACAGGATCCAGAATAATAATGTCAGGAGAAAGCTAGAGAAGCCAGGTAGTAACACAGAAGCCGATAGTCTCCTTCAGATCCAATGGAAACTTCAGGGAACTAAATCCCTGTCTTTTGGTGCAGGGTTGGGTAACTTGCATCTGGTGGACTTATTCCAGAAACTTTATAACACAGGGAACCATTTTTATACAAAACTAAAGCTAAGACACTTCCTCCTCCCATGTATTTGCAGCAGCTTGGAAAAAAACAAACAGAGACCATGGCTTCTTCTAGCAGGATCCGTCTTTATTACACACACTCCGGTATTTATATGTCTCTACTATGGGAAAGTTTAAAGAAAGTCTTGGGAACGTGCAGAAGGAAAGACAGCCACACCACCTGTCAAGGCAGACTTCTCTGCTCCTTATCAGCCATTCACTCAAATAATCCACCTCCCAGTGTTCGGGAGGTAAAAGGAAAACATTCCCACGTGGTGTTTATGGCTGCAGTCATTTCCCTGGTATGCAACTTTCCCGAGAGAACAGAAGGCCTTTATCAAAATTAAGATAAACATGGCAAGTGGCTCCTCTACACAGTACTCTCAGGATGGCTGCCTCAGGCCGCTGCTTCTGCAGTATCCTTGTAAAAAATGTGGCCTCTTGGGTTGATGAATCCTATTTGCTTGTATGGGCCTTCATCAAGTCTATGAATGTCACAAGGCAGATATGGTGCACTAGGAGGCATAAGAAAAAAGAAAACATATTTAGTATCAATACTGAAAAAACCCAAACATCTACTGTATGACAGTAAGTTGAATTTCCTCTGATGTTCTTTAACTATCTAAATATAAAAGTTAACTTTTTTTTCTCATTTTGAAAAAAACATTTAATGAAACTGTGTTTGCCAGGTGGATGTCTTCCATGATGTTTTATTTGTATATACTACTGCTTAGTTATTACAGGGGGGGAGAGAGAGAGAGAAAGAGAGAGAAAGAAAGAGAGAACTTTATATCCATGGGATGTGACCATGGAATGAGCAGAACAAATTAAACTCTGAACAAAGGTTTCCTACAAATAAGCCACAGTGCAAGCAGTAACCAACAAAAAATGGGATACAAGCTGATAAGAAGAAAGCTTGCTTTATTGATTTTTTTCCTTTGCCCCAATTAGGTTAGGTAGATTCTATTCATCTGCTCACTTAAATAGATATGAATGTGAACTCTCTAAGGTATTCCTAAGAAGTTTTCAGTAAAAATGTTTCCATATCACTGCACTAAGAGGGTCCGGAGGTAGCTGACAGCTGCGAGTATATAAATTTAATGGAATATTATTGATATGTTTGAAAAAAAACCCCAAAAACCAAGCCAACACATTTTTTCATCAAACTTTAGCTTTCCAAAACAGTTCAATGGTGTAAAAACAACATTGTTTCATATTTTATAGCTCCAGATTTATGACAACATGACTGTTTGTAACTCTACAGAGTAAAATTATTTGCCTTTAGAATGATCCACATATTGTGTTCACAATATCTTATCTGCACAACAAATGTCTCAAAACTTGTCTCTTCATGAGAGATTAGGAGTTTTTTATGAGCTTGTGAACTTGTCCCTGAATCCAAGTGGGCAGCTATACGTGACAAAATTATTATGGCCATTTCTGGGAACAGGAGAACCTGATAAATGAGGCCCTGATCCTAAAAAGGATGGTTGAGAAGCATGAAGTGCTTCTCCATTTGTGCTTTTTGGAAAGTTTCTACAGAATGAGGTTTTAATTTTCTCCTGTGGTAAGGAACCTTAGTCAGAGCTAGGTTTCTTGGTGAAAATAGCAGAATTTGGTGCCTGGAGGAGTGCCCCAATATCAAAGGACTTCGCAGTGAGAAAGGATAAGTCACTGTTTCTGCATGCAAGAGGATAGGTGCTTCAGATGCCTCTGAGCATAAGAAAGAGGCAAAATGCTTCTCTCAGCCATGCCAAGGTGTGAGAAGGCATCTCTGAGGGTTCACTCGGGCTGGCTTGGCTGTTACTGAGAGAAGACGGTGAATTGGGGAAGGCAGCTCAGTGAGAGCCCATCATGGTCTGGAAGATGGAGGTTACATGGTCAGTTGTGATTGCTTTGTGCAATGAGGCAGACAGTGGAGGTGGGAGGGGTTTCTCTTAAGCCACTCTGGTCATGATATGACTAAATGTGACTAAATTAGGGAGGAAGAGAAAGGTCTGAATGCTGTCCTTGGCTGGGACTGAAATGAAAATCCCACAGTGAAAGGCAGTATGAGCCCTTGAAAAATGAAAGCGCAGCATTTTAGAAGTGTGGTCATGAGAACTTTGCCACCAGGGCATAAGAGAAACTTCACTAGATTAAATTAACTCCTTGCATTCCACAGGGGAGAGGGCCAGCTGGGTTAGAACCGCTCATTATCTGCTGAATTTCTCTGGAGAAAAGGGAGGATAAGAAGAATCAGTTTAGGGAACACCTGCCCTGACCTCCCAATCTACCAGCTTCCTCTGTTTTACATAACCACATTGCTTCCTCTGAGGGGCCCCTCATCTATGCTCTGTTCAGGCTGTAGGGGTGGCTGAAATGCCATCTGTAGCATGCACTGTCACTTGCTTTTCTGTGTGATGGGTATTGAACCAAAAGAAGGCCTCTTCAGTTCTGCTCTGTAATATCTTTTAATAACCTACTAATAACAACAGTGTGATAGCAACAGAACCAGCATTTACTCTTTCACAGACTGCACAGCTAACTAGAGCAACCTGATGGTCATTATAAACCATTCCAATTTGCAACAGACAGGTCTCATGTTGTCATTTCACTGACACTGGTTGTGTAACCAACGTAACTTAAAATACTTGCATGCTTACTTCACATCCACTTACACGGGCAAATGAGTGCTCTGTTTATTTATTTTGTGGGAATTTTTAGCATCAAGGATACAGGGGATTTTTTCCTTTGGTTTGGGTCAGGCTTTGGGTCTTGAAAAAGGCTGTGCGTTGAATCGGCATGCTTGCTAAATTAATTTTGAAAGCGAGGCTAAGTATTATTACAACAAGTTTGCTGGTTAAATGTGATAAGGAGAATGCTGCTCTTCCAGCTATCTTCCAAGGACTCTGGACAGTAAGAACATGCCCAATGTACTGTTGCAGAGGCTTAGCAAAAAAAAAAAAAAAAAAAAGTTTTGTTTTTTAGAAGTATTTGTTTTAACTCAGTGGTTTACACAGCTTGTGGGAATGAAAGCGCAAAGGTTACATTACTTGATATTCTTCCATCTCTCAAACATGCTCAAAGCTCCTTCCCTGTTCTCTTCTGAGGAAGCAGTAATAATAGACACCCAAAGAGTATCTATTATAATGAGAAAACAGTACATTTCATTTAATGTAGTTAGTTTGGTAAGTGGGGTTTTTTTGTTGGTTTTTTTTTTTTTTCCTATATTGCAATCATGCCTATTAGAAATGGATTGCACTGTAATTATGTTTAGATTTACCAACCAATTCCATTGAATGGGAGACCATGGAGGTCACTGCACTTCGACCTCTGGGTATTGCAGACATTTTAAACATCTGGCACTGCATTATTAGAACTGTCACACAGAACTAGAGAGCTTTGAGTACCTATTATCATTCATGCAGGTTACAGCTGATGAGATGTGAGTGGGTTTAGAGTGATGCTTCTCTTTTCTTTTTTTTTTCCTGAAAGAATACAGCACATAAACATCGTGTGCTTTTCCTGTCAATAAAAATTTGAAATTAGACAGGCTTAGAACATAAGGTGTTTGATCCCTTACTATAAATTGTACACCATGAGTTATTTGCTGGGCTTTTCTAAGCTGATTCAATAAATACCAAAAATGCATAAAGCATTTGGATTAAAACCAGATTTTCTTTCCTTTCTTGATTGCACAGATTTTCATACCCCCAAAAGACTCCTTTCCTATGGGGAATATAGAAGCTTTTATATGTGTGTCTATATTATTTTTTCTTCTTTATGTGGTTTCTTCTTCATCTAATACATTGTTTCTTCTTTTTCTATCATATATATTATTTTTTAAAATAAATTTTCATGGAGTCCACAGTGTTTAATTACTGTTGACTTAAAAACTGATGCCAGCTTCAGGATTTTTGACTCTCTTTCTAAGAAGTTCTTAAATTTATGTTTAGTTTTATACCAGATTGTAGATTCCAAGCCTACTAATATAGCTCAGAGGACCTGTAAATAGTCTCTTAAGTTGAGACTTTTAAGAGCAGCTAGAGAGAACAAAACTTTGAAAAGTGTTTATGGCAAACGTGAAGATCACAATCTCTGTTCCTAAGAGAAATAAATGGATGACAATTGAATACTGAATACTAACACAATTTAATTAGCACAGTTTTCATTTAGCTTAGTCATGTTCTTCCATTAGAGACATATTAGGGTCAACTGTAGTTCTGAAATGAATTTTTACTTACTTACTCTAGTTCTGGGAAAGACTCAACTTACCTTTAGTCACAGGTTCCAGCCTTTATTTCAGGGTCCAGTTTTTTGTGGAAGAATGTGTACAGTTTGGAAGTAATGGACATTTTATCACATTCTGCATAGGACAGTTTACCTGAGAATTTCTGGGGGAGAACAACCTCCCCCAGAAATAAGGGGAGGTAATGCACACATGGAAGATCAAAGAAAACAAAAGAAATGGAGCAGAGATAAAAATGATTGAAAAAATCATATCATAGAATCATAAAATGGTTTGGGTTGAAATGCACCTTAAAGATCATCTAGTTCCAACTCCACTTCTGTGGACAGGGACACCTTTCATTAAACCAGGTTGCTCAAAGCCACATCCAACCTGGTCTTCTGTATCCATATTCAAAGAAAAGTATCCTTCTGTTTCTCTGTGTTTTGAGGTTTATTTAATTTTTTCTCTTTTTTTTTTTTTTAAATATGTTTGCTGACACTTCTAGTTAGTCTGAACTCATACTGTGAGTCTAAATGGTTTAGATACACACCACTGAGGAAATGAACAGAATTCAGTATAAAACACTGAATTTTTATGTCCTGTCTTCACACTTTGAAATCTTTCTATACATTTATTGTAATCAACATGAAATACGTCATAAAATGTCTGTAAGGGTTTTTTTGGGGGGTAAGAAGACGTTAAAGAAAAGCAAGTAAACAAAACCCTTTGTCTAGCCCACACCATTTTCTCCTATTCATTAGAGAACACAGCACAGAAATGTCCAACCTTTTTTACAGTGGAAAAAAACCAAACAAAACAAAACAAAAAACAACCCAGGTTAGGCTATCTACAAGTTACAGATATTACAGAGCTACCTACCAGACCATAGCATGGCTTTATGGATATTGTGTATAGCTGGCACAGGTTTGTGACAGATAAAGGACCACAAGATCAAGGGCCAGCAATTTATTGCCAAATCCAGATGAGAAAACCAGAGAACAGGGATATTTGAAAAATAGTTCATTGTGTTATATCTGCAAAAAATTATCTGTCACTGGGTCTTATTCACAGCTCAGTATAATCACTGGCACAGGGCTTGAAGTTAACACTGGTGTCTCCATGTAGTTTTCATATTATACTGTATGAAGAATGTTCACTGAATGCAGCACAAAGTTGTTAGGCCAGAAAAAGATCTTTTATTTTATTAATGTAAAATTTTAAAAGTATATTTTCTGTTAAAACATCTCTGATGAGATTTCAAAAGCCAGTGCTCACAGGCTCACTTATTTCTTACAGACAAAATGGGATCTTGAAAAGAATAAACATGGTCAGAAATGAACAGTCCATCCCCTGTACAGATGTGCAACGTGATCAGAGAGTGCAGGGGCAGACAGGGCAAGACAGATGGGTAAAGAATCCTGGTAAAGAAAAGAAACTCATCATTAGGCATAGGTCATGCTTCAGACTTCCTAATTCACAAAGCAGGGAGAAATTGTCAGATAGAATGTGCCTCTAGAGCGCTGTTAGCAAACAAAATCTGTTCTGTTGCAGTATTAAGCCCCTGTGAGGTGGTGTGTGGGTGCTCCTGGGGTTTTAAACTGTAAATTACAGGGGCATACTAAACTGGTGTGTGTCTACACAGGTAGTTTCACTTAATTTAACTGTCAATCTAAATCATTTTAACATCATCCCTTAAGTTAAACCATTCATTCTTGGCAGCTTGCCTTTAAGACCCAGTTTTGCAATGAGTCCCTGATGGATCCTGGTTGAAGCTAATGGGGCTGTATGTGGTTGTAGAATAGCAATTGCATAAAATTCATTAAAGGGCTGGGGCTTATTTGGGTAAGCCCAACTCTGATACCTATGCTTATTGGGAGTTCTTTACACAATAATTGCTCCTCTTGATGTCATTGGGACTATTTATGGGTTAAAGTACAGCTCAGCAAGGATTTGGTTGCATGGAGGTGAAAATGTTTTTTACCTTGCTAAGGTTTCTCATCCCATCAAAATCAAGGTGACTACTAAAGACTGTGGGTTACTTGAATGACGAAGAGTTTGCAGGAGGGGGATGTTCTTTTGCCATGAGATTATCAGACATTTGCTTTTAGAGGCCCAGAAAGTCAACCAGAGAAAAAAGAAAACTTAGAGAGAAAATAATTTTGGTTTTTTTTAAATGCTCTATCACGTACTTTGGCACTATTCCTAGAAAAACTGGAAATAACTCCTTAGGATCTTTATTTCTGGGTTAGAGGAAACAATTATTTCTCTGCAGATGAAAGGGTCTAAAAACCAGATCCTGTCCTAGTCATCTACATTTGCTTTTTGGAGAGGAAGGTGCCACTGGTCAGAGATACACACACTTTATGACATAAACGCCATACAAACTTCATAAAACTTGGATCTGGGCACAAAGGTTTATGCTTTCCTGTCCAGGTGCAAGCAATACAGCTGAGCTGATTAATGCCAATACCCAACCTACCCATTTTAAGAGGCTGACAGATTATGCACAGCAGCACAATGAAATAAATGGAATTACTTATGTAAGTGCTCTCCCACTTAAAGCCTGCGAAACTCGATCTTGCCATGATTTCTTCGCTATCCCTGCTGTGCAGTGTTAACTGGTGAGTCAGGTCTGTCTCTAAAATGTACTAAAATATTCCATTGTGGAAAGAGAGGGCTCCTGTCCACAGAGAAAAAGAGTGTTCTGCTTCAAATTATTTTGTTGTCACCCAAATTTCAGCGCAGCTGCTTGTTCAGTTGGTTAAATTATATGAGTGATAGAAATTTTAAAAAATGTCTAAGATGAATACGAATAGCTATAAGAACATGCACTCAGTGCATTTGTATTATAGATCATTAGACATGGATGCATTAAGTCTCTCACCTTTAAATTTTGTATTTCAACTCTTCTTAGAAAGCGGGGATGTCAGAATTTACTTAACTGAGATATATTCTGCTCTCATTCCTATTGGAAAGAAAAATTAGAGAAATCACATTGACTTCATTGGAATTATTCTAGATTTGTCTTAAATAAGATAATTCTTTCCACACTCTACAAAGCAACCTGGATATAAGTGGACCGTCTTCATGATAGATGATCTAATCCTGGTGTCTGTGGAGGGTGTATGAAGAAAGTTGATCCAGGGGATGCATAGGTAGAGACCTGCAGATTTTCTGCCTTTGAGAAAGAGGAAGTAAATCCATGTACTTTAATCTCACTGAACTTTATTCTTTGATTTCTCACCAGTTCATAAAGGCAGTGGAAACCATCAGAATGTCTGTTCTTCATAAAGCTGAAAAACTCTGTCTCTCACAAATACTTTTACTTATCATCACACAAAGCCTGCTTAATAACATGTATGGCTATAAGAATTTAAATCTTCAGGATTCTATAAGCTTTTATGTATATTAAACAAATCTTTCTGTCAAAAGAGGACAAGTTTTCATAATACAGTGAAAGATTTTAAGTATCTGGGCTCTAGTAAGAAGTCATTTAACACTTTAGAAAACTTACCCCTTCATCATGCCATGAAAATTAATCACAGCATCCGTATTCAAATTGTATCCTGAAGTTAGTGGATAACGCAAAGGCAAAGGAAAGACAAAGGGGTGATCTTTGAATCCTGAATGCATTTACACAAGAAAATAAGATGATATTTCACAAACACTTTCAACTAATAAAACACACATAGAGGAGAAATGATTAAACTGAAGCTGTATCAGCCCTGAAGTAGGAGTATCAACACAGAAATTCATCATGGGAATTAATTTTGTTGTATGAAGAAACAGAAGGATGAAACATCAAATTGAATCGCCTACTCCTTTTCCTGTAAGAGCAGAGGAAGATGGCAATGCATTATGTTCTGAGATTCAAGCTATCTCTGTTTGCCTTACCTCTGCTGCACGCTTTCAGAAAAATCAATGATTTTGTCACTGGACTTCAGTTCTGCATCTGTAAAACAAGAATAATTGCCTATTTCTTGTCTAATTGGGCTACACAGGTATAAAAGGAAGCATGGTAAGGTTATTATCTCCCTCAGAACCTTTTAGTATACATGTAATAAAACTGTGAAGAAATATTTTCATGCCCCCATTTTATCTGTAGAGAGGAATAGAATTTCCAAACAGCTGAGCTGACATTGTTTGTCCTGTTCTGATTGCCTATCTTTGCTAGACCATGCACTTACTATTGGCTCTGTACAAACCTTCTGGTGTCTTTTTTGCCCATTTGGACACACAGCCACCTCTTCTGTGTTTGATGTTAGTATTTTAACTTGACTCCATGTTAAGCCTGTTTATTCATCTTACATATCCAATGGCGAAAAGCCAAAAATTTTAGCAGATGGAAGGTTTTCTGGTGTATTTTCTGACTTTCCAGGATGCTGATTTCTGAAAGCCAGGAAATACAGGATTTCTGTCTTTCCTGGGGCAGTCCATAGCCAATGCGAATTATCTGCAAATGCTTCAGAGGTAAACACCTTGTTAGATACAGCTGTATTGAACTGATCCAGGGATTAGTTGGAACAGATTGGCAGAGCTGTGCTTATGATAAAAGAAAAAAATAAAATCTGGGAGGACTGCAGGAGGGAAGGTGAAGGGAAAAGTGAAAGAAAGGAAATACCTGATAGCCCTTTTTTCATGCTCTGTTGAGTAGGTTGTGGCAGGAAAGAGGTAAGAAAGTTTTCCTGTGTGGGCAGCTGTCGGAAGTTGTTTACCCATAATTCACAGGATGACAAACACTTTAAGTCTGCATTTCCTCTTTTCAGAGATATTAATTTAGGTTACTTTCTGGAAATTCTTGAGTCTGATCATACAGAAACTGAGGAGAATTCTGCATAACTTTCCATGTAAAATGTAAAATTCATGCCCTCCAAATCTTACCACATATCCAGGGGTTTGAAAGGACTCTCAGATCCCACTAATAGAACAGTTACCTTGACTTCTCCATATACTGGATCACAAACTTGAAAGAGCTTATAGCTTTTCATAGATGTATTCCATCACATGGATCCTGGCATCACAAGGTAGCATGCATAACTCCATATACACAGGGGGAAGGGCAAATGCAAGGTAATAGCTGCTTTTCTACCTTTAATCTAACTTGTGTCCTCATGCCAGTCTGAGTCCTCCCAAAGCTTTTTCCTTCCCATGCTACTCACTTCCTTCTCAGCCAGCTCATGCACAAGTAATTTGTTTTCTTTATAAAATTTGTTAGTCCTTTTCACTTCTGAATTTTACGCAAGTTTTGTCAGATGATATTTTTTTTTTTTCTCCCTGTAGGCAGTAGCACAATGCACTTTTCTCCTCAGTGAGTGCAGGGAAGCCACAACTTCTGTGTGTCACTGACTAGACATAAGTGCAGGTTCCCATTGAACTACCCTGGTGATATAAATCACAGCATAGAAGTGTCTTCAATCTGCATATGCACAGTACAATTAGTCTGACAGGTAAGGTTAAAGGCTTGTTCTGTATCAAGCATTATGATCAGTAGCAGACTTGTTAGCATTCAGTAAATTCAGTTTTCAACTGCAAGGAACAGTCCTTCATATATATAGATATCTTGAAGTTAGACCGAAAAAGAAGTCTGCTTAAATTATTATAGAGTATGTGCAGGCTATAACTGTCTAGAGGATACAAGACCTATGAATTGTTTCAGGTTATAGAGTTTCTGATTGTATTAATTGGTGTATATAGAAATTGGGTTTTAGTATATCCATTTTGGGATTTTTTTTTATTATTTGTTAAGAATGTGCAGATAAACTCTCTTGTCTGTGCAGCTAAAAGACTTCTCATATTGTAAGTCAGTTTAAGTAAGTGTTGCATATTTTGTGTCTATTTTGCTCGTTCTGATTTTCTCCTCTAATGAGACCTGGTGAGAGATCTCAAGAAAGAATAGGAGGAGTAGGAGTATAAAAGAGAGAGAGAGAATGCTGATCCCTAACAGTATGATTACAAATGTCTTCTTGTAGGAGGAACCTGTCTTCCCTTTGATTTCACGGATGGTTGGGAATTTCCATTTGAGGTTATGGGAACAAATGTGCTGGCTTGTCGAAAACGGTCTGTTCCTCTTGACAAGGGCTTTATCCTAGAACGTGCTAAAAGGACTTAAAAAAAAAAAAAAATCCCAAGATTCTATTTTTGGCTGCCGTTTTAAGCCATTAAAGATGATCTATCTTGCACCTTTTATGCAGTATGGCTATTATTTATACATGAAAGAAAATTGTACAGGGCTTGCATGGAGAGGGGGGGAACTTTAACTTTCTCTCTTCTTGTGCTTTAGGTCAGCTCTCTCAACCTTTTCTCTGAAGTTCTTTGCTCATGTTGTGAAATCTTATGACCTGACCCAGAGTCTGAAGTAGAGAAATTCATGCTACCAATACTTTGTTTTGTACCTAAGGATGTATGTTAGGTTAGGATAATTCTGTCATTTGTCTGAATCCTTAGTGCTGTGCACTACAGAGTGGAAATGTACCAACTCTTTCTCTGATGGGGAAACAATGTGTTCATTAAAAACTTTTCCTCTCTTTCCTGTACATAATTAATTGCTTTTACTTAGAGTGTAGGTGGCTTAAACTGATATTTGAGAGCAAGTTTATTAGAACTCCCGGAGATGTTAAAATAACAGCCAGATCATTTCTAGAAGGAAGCTGCTTGGTAAAAATTTAATACTAGAAAACAGCCAAAATAGTCCTTTTTTTCTTCCTCTTTAGACTTGCTTTTCCTAAATTTACAAATTGCAATCAAGCCAAAAAAAATAGAACCAAGAGTCCTTCTAGAAATTACTAGAGACTCTAATTAGAATTGACATTAGATGATTTTGTTGTATGTAAAAATTTTCAACACTAGTTTTTGAGCAGTTAGATATTGGCATTTACAAACTCCCCTTGCTGGTAGATGAAAGGAGGCTGGAAGCTGATTACAGAGTGTAAAACATGTCCTTTTTTGTTCAAACCTCCTGGCTAGTGTCACACTGGGACATTTTCATAGAATGTACAAATATCACTGTACATTTTGTTTTGTCTTCCTAGTTTTTTTTTTCTTTGTTTCCAAAGAGTCCCTTTGGCTTAACTTCATTATGATTTTCGTTACTGTCTGTAGGAAAAATGTTCAGCACTGAGAAGCTGCTGGCTCTGCAGCTGAACATCTTCACACAAAAATACCTATAGTGATCCTCTGCTGAGTCACACAGAGCAATGATTCAGTCCATCAAGTGCTTGCAGATTCCTTTTCATCCATACAAACAGCAACATTTGCCTTAGGCAGTACTGTTAATGCCTTACTGCAGTCACTGCTGTCACTTCTTCAATTTCACATAAAAATCAGAAGATTTGTTAGAGCACTGCAAGTAATGACTCCAGTAGCTTCCAAGTACTCAGACTCTTTCTAGACATCAACATGTTTACAGGCAGTATAATTTCAAATCAAAAAGTCCTTACGTTTAATTTAAGGCCAAAACCTAATACAAAACCAACCAACCAACCAAAACAAACAAAAAACCCCTACCCAAAAAGAAACCCCAAGAAAACAAGCAGAATACAGAAAAACCTAACCCAAAAAAAGACCAAATAAATCAGAAAAAAAACACCCAGAAGCCAAGAGCTAAAAACCAAATAACCGCAGCCATTTCTTTAGGCAGGCATTACCTGTTCTTATATGGCCAAAACCAGGTTAGAATTGATTATAAAGAAACCTGAGAGAATCAGAAGTTCAGAGAGAAAATGCAGAGAAATTTAAGGACTTGTTCAAAATCATACAGCAGACTAGTGGCAATACTGGCAACAGCATCTAGCTTCATGTCTCTAACCAGTCTGACTTCTAGATCAGCAGAGCCAACTGAGATTGAGAGTTAGAGTTAAAAAATATGTAATAAAACAGGGAATCATAAATTTCCTAAGTATAAAGACCAGCCGTAGGTCCAATGTTCTGCTATGCTCTTCCTTATTAATTCTTCCATGATAACATGACTGGAAGTTGTCCATTTGAAAATGCTGGGAGTACAGTTTATGTCTTTTGCGTTGGGCTTTTTTTTTTTTATTTCAGATCAACTGTATAAGAAGTCATAGCAAATCTGAGACTGAATCAGGAAAACAAGAGTGTCACACACCTCTGTTTTAACAATATTTATTGTTTTAATCAGTAATTACTTACATTGATTAACTGGATGTGTAGGCTCTTGACAATTTACTCTGCATTTTTTTCAATAATTCCACAGAAGCAAGATTTTCAGTATCGTCAGATTATAATATTTCAACTGTGACCAGAAAGGACTAGGGCTATTTCCTTTCAGTTCAATCTTTAGTTGGGCTTTAACCTGAATCTGTTACAACACTGTCAGATGTGGTAGCAGATTCCACTGTGCAAATAGTAGAAGGGACAGAATTTAAGCACAGTACATATTTCCCAGTAATCTCACTCTTTGCAAACTGGTGGTGGATATATAGCCATAGTAATGTTTACTGAAGAGTCAGCTATTTTATTAGTGCTTTTTTCCCCTGTTTCTTGTTATGATATAAGCAATTTCATCTTTCTCTTAGCCGTATTGTGGTGTTAATGTATAGGTAACATACATGGCTTTATGCATATTTCTCTAAAGTGACAATTACTTCTATCCCAGATGCCTAATGTGTAATTCAGAGTCATCAAGTGGTTTTAATTTGTTCTTTAAAAAGAAAAATACAAAACCAACAAGAAAGCTGATTTTGCTTATGATACTTCATACTGTCTGAAATGCTGCCCTGGATTTTTACCACTATTCCCCTTGCTATATGTTCCTGCTGTTATGTCATCTCAATAGTTCTGAGTGAAGGGGGAAGAGTCTCAACTATTTTATAGAAAAAGGACTGGTCTGCCTGTATATCTCCTATGTGTGTGTCAGGCACAAGCTATAGGTCCTATCTATCCCCAGCTCAGTCCATAGCCAGTATTCATGTAATTAGCCTTAACACTTTTCAACTAGTCTGAACTGAACAAGGTTGCCAGGGTGCAGAATGAAATTACAGAGTCTTCTTCGGCTTTGAGCATGAGGAATAGGGCATGTAGAATTTAGCATGTATAAATCAGCAAGAATGATGCACCTGAAATGTGGTTTGAAAAGGGCAGCAGCCTCTTAAAAAGCTTTGGAAGCTAGCTTTTACCTTTGAAGAGAAGTTTGGGAGTTTAAATTCAGCTTGTGGTATTATTAGGATGATTATTGTACCCATTATCTCTCTTTTTTCTCCTCCCGTGTATATAAAAGGCTCAATAACTCACCAGCAATGTGGCCAATGTTGAGAATATTCCCCAGAGTTGAAGAAATGTACACATTCTTTACTATAAGGGTTTTTTTTATTCTTGAAGAGCCATTTTTTCATATTACATGTCCACGGATTTTACTTGAATTGGCATATACCTTGAAAAATGATCCTCTTTATAAAGTTGTACAATAAACCTGTAGTATTATTTAAATTGCAACTGCAACACTGCACTGCACTGAATTTTTCGTCTTGTGAAAGCAGAGGGTTACCACAAAACTAATAGGAATCACTTCTATGCAGTATCGTAGCAGTCACTTAATGAAAATATAATCACAAACTTAGTGAAACAAGGCAATTAGTTAATGAGTTGGATATGACAAAGCATGTATTATTTCACAATATGAAAACCTAGAGGTGTTGGCAGCCAGAAGCCACTTGGCTTGTTAAATCCATGTAAAATGTATAATAGAACTGAAATCGGCATTATGCATTTATTTTTAAAGGCGTTTGTTTTCATTTAAACAAAACCAAAAACCTACTTATACAAAGTTCTTTGAGATCTGCTTATTGATCTCAGACTGTACTGGACTTTTTCATTTAATTTAAAAAATACAAGTACAGACCCGAAAAGCCAGCCAAATGTGGTGATTGTTAGGGAGGAACCGGGTTTTTTTTAAATTTAGGTCACACACTTCAAGTAATTTTTCTTCCTATTTCTTATTTCAGCAACCATCAGTTCAATTTTAAATTGTCTACCTATCTAACCATTACCACTAGAAAGAACCTCTTTAGATTTCTAGATAGCCGATAAGGTCTCACTAGCCCTGATGGACTGTGAAGTATGTTGCTTTTACACTGGAAATTAACAAATATGTAAGAATGGCCTGTGAAGCTTCAATATTTTCCCCTGAATATAGAATTGTAATTAAAAAAGGAAGATAGTGCAACTAAAGAGAATTGGTTAATTTATTAACATGAAAAGAATGCGTCATTGGACTAATTCACATCTTAAAGGCAATCAAGTTATTGCATTTATTTTAGCTAATATTAATTCTATTATTTCCTTACTGCTTTTCCCAGAAGGCTATAGATAAAGAAGTATTAAATCGATAAAGGCATGTGTAAGCTATGTGTATATGCTACACACACAAATTTTCTAGCCATAATTTAATCGTAATTGTTTGCATCCCTGTATAAACACCACTCACTGACCGCCTCTATTAGTACACAGCAAATGAATACAGAAAGAGGATGTTGCATTATTTGTTATCTAAAGATACAAGTCAAGAGTTTTGAAGACAAAAAAGAGCATCAGAACGGTCGTTAACTTTTCTGTCAAACCCTGGACTAGGCTTGCATTAAGCAAAGGGCTTAATGGTGAGTTCAGCTTTTAAACATTAGCTTAAGCCCTTTCCTTATGAAAAAGCTGTTAATTAAGGCTCTCATGTCCCCAGAAGTCTGTGCTATTCAGTCATACACAGAGGGTTACTCGAATGGTCCTACTAGCTTGGGATCCTAGGAAAGATTGCACAATAAACCTACAGGTAGTCTGTCCTGCCTCTTCAGCTGTGGCTCTGTTCATACTTTACTATGATGCAAAGGGCTTTTAATATTTCTCTATCATCTTTTACATCTTCCATACTTCATTAATAAGTTTAGAGCTTTCCTATAATTCTTTAAATGAGATTTTGCAGTAGATCATGCTGCAACCTACAACATATCCCCAACTGCTAGCTCGATTCCTTAGCAAAAGCATCCAATCAGTTAATCCTAGAAAATTAATTTTACTTTCCTCTTAGAATGCAAGATTCATTAATGACTTAGAAACTTTCGGTTAATTAGTCCAATGATGGTCATCCATATCTATCGCCAGTGGCAGACAGCTGGAGTAGTTAAGTCCCGGGAAATAAATTCACTCTCAACACCAAAGTATTAATCAGCTCAGGAAGGCTTGTTGAGGTCATACCACATGGGTGTGAAATAAAAACATCCTAGAGTGTGTCTAATTGATGGTTTGATTTACAGAATGGAATTCATAGCTTTAATAATGAGCAGTTATCTAATGTGACAATATTATTTCTGGTTTTCTGCAGCATTTACTTATTTTAGAGTAGAGGAAAAAAGGGAGTGCATGCTGATACTTTCACACTGTCTGCTGCCTAAAGAGAGCCACATTTCAGAAGAATGTACACTGCCTTTAGATAAATCCTCCTATAGCAGTAGACACACAAGCAGAGAATGCGGATTTATGCACAGAAATGTCACTAAGAACAGCAGGGAAACTTAATGCAGAAACTCTGCAAAATTTCAAATTTGTCAATTTGAAAACTTTTTGAAAAATTTCCCGTTTATGTGCCAATTTCTAATTTATTCCTTCTGTTTATTCCAAAGGTTTTTAAGAGCTGAAGAATCCTCAGTCCAGTATTTGGTAGACCTGATACTGAACATTGTTAATTAAAAATTTTTCTGAGATATCAATGCGTCTTAGATTTAAGTGTGATCAGAATGACTTAGATTTAATAACATTTCAATTTTAAACAAATGTATTGATTCTTTTCACAGCTCTCCATAACAGCTTTATTCTTATGAGGAGAAACTTATCAATGTGGCAATTAAATTAAATTTCTTGATATGTATATGGTGATACAACTATTTTCACATATACCTCAGTGACCACAAATTCAACATAATCTATAAATTTAGTTTAATCTTCAGCCACAAACTATGTTTACCTGAGAAAGAAGACATGGGTGAATTACTTTGTAAAATCAGCAACACTCATTCTTGTGAAGCAAAAAAGAAACTGAAATCTATGGAGAATAATTATACCTAGGAGTATATCTTATGTAAGTCTACTCATTTGAACAGATTAAAATGATTGAAACATGAAATCTGTTTTTCTTCTGGCATTCTTTCCAGGGCAAGGAAAATACAATAAATTCTTAAACAAGTTCTAGTTCTTCATGTACCTTACCACGTTCCATTGTGATCTCTATTTGCTATTTTTATTGGAAATTGAAAAAGTTGCATTGTAACATGACAAACAAATAAGTTTAGATGTATTTTTGGTTTTTGCCATGCAGTATTTAACAATCCACCTAAATATTTAAATGGTCTGGCTACCAAACACATTGTATCAGACAAAGTGAATATTCTTTATTAAAATCAAGCTTTCCAATTTGCCAGCTGAAATAAACTTTGTTTTTACACAACAAGGATTCATGAAAACACCAGACTAAGAAATTATTTTACCCCTTCAGAACAGGAAGAAGAAAAAATCACGAATATTTCTTATCATCCCCTCAAGAAATTAATATTTATTGTTAAATTTTATGAGAAGTTTTTTGCAGTTAAACTTATTTGAGTCTAAATCCATAAAAATAATACAAAATTGACTCTTAATTCTGTGCTTTACTAATGATGGGTAATCATATATCTTCATTGATCTGGAATGAAAAATTAGGAGCCCAGTAAGATAAGTTTACTGGCTCTAAACCAGAGGCACTTTTGAAAATTTCCCAATGCATGCATTTCATTTCACTCTAATACATGAAAATGCATAATGTTAAAATTGTAAGTGAATTAGCACAATTCTGAATGTTTTCCTCCACTGTGGCATGTAGAAATTATATTTAGATACTTTTTAATGTCTATGGTTAATAAAGTTCTTGGATTAATTCTATCACACATTATTTGCATTGTAGTTGTAGAAATAGTTCTGAGTGAAACAGATCTGAGATAATTTTAGGACTATTTTCTCCATATTTTTACAATTCCACCTTTGAATAGAGCTGGAAGATATGTTTAGGGAAATATTTTTATCCAAACTTTGTCCGCTTGCAAAGGAGTATTTGCCATCTTCATTCTTCAAGCAACAATTCAAGGCAAACTTTTTTTTTTTAATTCAGAATAGTTTACAGAATTGCTCTGTGCAGTCTGTGAGGACTATAATGAGCACTGGCTGTAAATACACAGTCAGGAAAGTGAGCCCCATGGCAAGCACAGGAGCCTGCTGATGACTAGCTAAGCAGCATTAAGAGCTATAAATTCTATCTTGCACATCTGAGTCAAATCTGTCATTATTTCAAACCCTTTATGCCCCTCACTGGGCACCAAAAAGGGTTGTCATGGTTAAACCATAGTCAGCGGCCAAGCCCCACACAGCCGCTCTCTCACTCCCCCACCAGTGGGATCAGAGAGAGAATTGGAAGAGTTAAAGGTAGAAAACTCATGGGTTGAGATAAGGACAGTTTAATAGGGAACGCAAAAGCCACTCAGGCAAGCAAGCAAAATAGAGAATGAATTCAATGCTTCCCATGGCTGTCTGAGTGTTCGGCCATTACCAAGAGAGCAAGGCCACATGTGTAACAGTGATTTGTAAAGAGAAACGGCATCAATCCTAATGTCCTCCCCTCCTCCTTCTTCCCCATACTTTATATACACAGCATGATGTCATATGGTCTGGAATACGCCTTTGGTCAATTTGGGTCACCTGTCCTGGCTGTGTCTCCTGACAGTCTCCCAAGCACTCTCAGTCTCCACACCAGCGTGGCAGTAAGAAAAACAGGAAAAGCCTTGGCTTTGTGTAAGCCCTTCTCAACAGTAACAAAAAAAAAAAAAATCCTATTTTTTCAACACTGTTTTCAACACAATTTCAAAATATAGACCCATGCTAGTCACTTTGAAGAATATTAACTCTACCCAGTCAAAACCAGCACGAAAATATTCTTCAAAGTCTGTTCCAAAGCCAAGAAGGCTCTGTTAGCTTCAGTGGGCTTTGGTCAAGTTTGGTTTCGAAAGTAAGAAGGTATTCCAAGAGAGAAAAAAACCCTCAAGCTTTTACCATAGAATTCTAAATCTGTACTTGTTTAATTGTACCTCAGCTCTCTGCAGCTATTTTTTTAATGGCTTACTGAGAACACGGTCTTCATTCTGTTACCATGTATTAAATATGGATTGGCAACATTTGCCTTGCAAATTTGCATATTATTACAATCTCTCTTTGTCGTAGGTAATCTTTTTGGCATATAATTCGTCATTTAGAAAATCTGAAATGTTCGTCTTTTCACAATCCTAATTACTTTAACCATCTTGCCAAAATTAAAGTCTATATATATGTATGTTGTTGCAATTGATAAATTCCCTAAAGATAATAGATTTATTCAGTTACTAATGGGTTTCACTAGACATCTTAGTAATGTAATTAGTCTGTCTCGTAATCAAATAACTGATTAATCATTACATCATTTTTCCAATGTTAATAAGTTGTTATAGATTTAGTTTTTATATATCTTTCAAAATAATTGCTTTTTCTATACTATTTCACCAAGAAGCTCCATAAAGATGTTGATGCTTCTACGTATTGTTTGCTAAGTTTATTGAAAACAGAGTTTGTGATAGATATTCAAATCAGGCAAATAATGTTGATTTTAAACTTACTCCATGTACTTTGCAAGAGTATTGAAGAGTTTATTTTCTTAAATAATAATGTAATGCACAGCCAGTGGGACTATTTAACTCCTGTACAGGTTCTAAAGGAATCACATAATTACTTCCACTTGTGTCATAAGAAACAAAGAAGTGCATGTATGCGTTTTATTCTTTTTCTAGTTTATCAGAGCAATTAACTATATGCTTTAATCATTTACTTGGGTGGTTTTTTTTTAAAGAATAGATAAGTCAATATTTTTCTGTCTTAAAATGAATGCCTTAGTATGCAAATGTGTTTGTTATATTCCTGGCCTAGGTAAATATTGTGTATAAGAGGTAGAATGTGTGTAATATACATGTATATACACACTTACATATTAAGGCCATATAAAATTTACATACCATTTTCATCTCTGTTCTAAAAGCAATTAAAGTCAAGCCATAACTCAGTTAATTTAGACATTTTCAGTGGTTGAAATGGCCTGAGATACTGTGGAGTGCGATGATGATATCTAACTCAAATGCCTCATCATTTCTTCCAGAAAGGGATAAAAGTGAGTGGAGTACACCCTGGGAATTCTCTTTTCTGGTTTTTCATGGGTACAGAAACATGTTTCTTTTTTCAGTGGTAACTTATTGTTATGTAAGTAAAAGATTCTTGTGCATAATTATACACAACTATATTTGATCTCTACTTCTGCATTTGTGTATGTGCAAATGATACATAAAATGGAAAGATGGGTGGAGGGGTACAGGAATAGGATAATATAAGTGATATTTCACTATAAAGGCTCTTTGGAGTAAGAAAAAGGTTTACAATGGATTTGTTCTTTTCTTACTGCAAAAAGCAGTAGATTTTGCTAGGATCTGAGGTTAATGCTTTACATCTATGTCTTAAAGTAGTAAACTCCATGCCTCTGTATAATTTCTGCCTTCCTTTCTGACTCCTGTCTTTTCTATCTGGTTGTCTGTGCCCTCCTAAAATAAAGTAAATGGAATCCTAAAATGAGCTAAATGAGGGAAATAATGGTTCTTTTGATGTTCCCTTCCCTGTGATGTTTGGGGGACATAAGAAGAGAATCCTTACCCTAGGAATTTGTTTCAGTGAGTGTAGAATCAAATTCCAGTTTCTAGACAAGCAGAAATGACTTGCTAATAATAGAAATTAATTATAAATTAAAAAGACTCCCAAGGCTGATTTCAGACATACCGAATTAACAAAAGAAAAAGGGAAAAGGGGAAATGAAACAAGACCTTGAAAATTATAATCTGCATCTCTCTGTGTAACTTTAAATACTCGATTGAGGGTTTGCACTTTCGGCTTCCTTCTGGGTGTCTGATAAAATCTTGCTCTAACAAAGCACTTATGAGTTCTTTTCCCTTGAATTAAAATATGAATTTTAGAGGAATTACTTGTAGTTAAGGGAAAGCATTTCTTCTATTTCCTTGAGTTAGTGTGTAATCATACAAACCGTGAGCTCTATTTCATTTAGCAATTGTGCTGGACATATTTAAAATGACTTGATGCTGATGGAAAATAACTCCTTATTTTTATGGTTTGTTATTTTTTTTGTCTTACCAAAACAAAGTTATTTATGGAAGACCATGAACATAGAACACACTACTGATGCCTTGCTATATCACAGCTTGCAAAATTTCATTTTTATTCATCACAGAACACAAGCAACATCAGTCCAATTCCTATTAAACAGGTGTTTCTTATAAAAGAATGACAGAGAATAGAATGTGTTGATGTTTAAAAATAGCAATATTTTTTAACTTTTATCTGACAACACAGACTGTGATGCCATACGTTGTAGCATATTTACATTAAATGCTATAGGAGAGGAAACTTGAATTTAGAATTCCCAATTTGTCATCATTAGACAAGAGATTCTTTCTAGAGAAGGCTCCACTCAGAGGCCTTTTAATCTGAAGGAGCTTCAGAACCACCAACTTCACACGAAAAATTCCAAACAATCAAGCCAAACCAAAGCACAAAACTCAAGACAATCTGTAGACAGGTACATATTAATATTTTTGTTAAGAGAAAAGTAAAAAGAACTCAGCAAACTTTCCTTGCTTTGCTAATGTGCCATTTCAGTATTTTGAGTCAGTTTTTTTCAGCAGGGATAATGGAATTGAAATAAATTAATATAATCTACCTTAATCTACTACTAATCCAACACCATCAATCTTAATTATTATTTAGATAATTATTGAAATTTAGATAATATTGAAACATCTTCAAACAAAAAGAGTTTTTCATTATTAATTTTCACAAATTATTTAATAATTTCATGGCACAAGATTATTATAGAATTCTAAATATGTGTAATCTAGACTTAATACACTTTATTTATAAGTGGTAATGTCATACTAGAAAATCAGACTTAAAAACTGAAATTTTCTGTGGAAAACGTTGATTGAAAGTTTTTCATTAAGAAAAACAGATGAAATGTACTGAGCACAAAACAAAATGTTGGGCTTAAAAATATGTGTTCCTGGCCCTTCTTTTTCCTTTATTAAGGCAATTCACTTTACCACACATAGTTTAAACGGGGTTCATTACACTGTTTGACTCTGTAAAATGCTTTGCAGTCTACCAAGAATTTTTTGGGCTCTGAGGTTTTCTGTGCAGTTGCAGCATTTCTCTTGAGCTATAATCCAGGTTCTTCTCATCTGCTCCATTCTGTTGATGAAATTTCTTGATAGAATTCAGTATTATGGTGTGCACAGGAGTTACTATGTTGTATTGTTGTAATTCAAAATAAATCTTATGAAATATTTTCTTTGATGGTGTTTTATAGTCTAGAGTTTGTTTTGGTTTGGACACGTGTATCATTATTGACAATACCATGTAAAATTCCAGTCACTCGTGTTTGAGAAGCAGAATGAATGCAGAGTCTAAGAAGTGGAGAGAAGGGATATCATGCACACAGGAAAATAACCAATTAGATAAAAGATGAATCTTCCAGATGAAATGAGGAGAGTATATTTCTTTTTTATTTAAATCTAACTAAATAAATTCTGAAAGAAAAATGACTGCTGTTTACAAATGCATCCAGTTTGTGTTCATCAAAGAATAAGAAGAGCTATTTCATAAAATACTGAATTGACAGAAGAGAAAGATTTATATATTGAACCTGTAGAAAAATATGAGTGAGGAAACTGTAGTAAGTAATGCAGCTGGTGTTTAAGAAGATACAATTTTAGTTATTAAGGAGATAACGTGGTAACCCCCAATGTGAGTGAAAAGATTGAAAGACCTAGGAGGCTCCTTCCACTTGTGTACTGCTTGAATTTCAAACTATAAGACTTTACTGTTGGTTGGAAGTTATGCTTTTCAAGTAATTCTAGTGAAAACTGTTTTAAGATAGAGAGGTTTTGAACTGTTTCCTCTTAAATCAAAGAATTTTTCAGACAGGTGGCTTTGTAAAGAGAAAAGCCTCAAATTTCAAAGCTTCAGCATCTTTTCTCAAACCCCTAATGTAAAATTTCAGCAAGGAAATATGTAAATAATCAGTATCATTCCAATACTAATTTTGAAATATTTTGCACAGAGTTGAAAAAAGGACCAGAGATGAATGAAGTAATAAATGACTAACTTAATGCATAAGAAAAAAATGGAATACCTGATTGTGTTTTGTCACATAAAAATAGGTTAAATTCATCAGGCAAGTTATGGCTTGTGAATTATTCACTATGTTCTACTGGCTGTAATTCTTTTTGCGTTTAATTACAAGGGGCTACAGCTTACTTAGAGGTCTTGTAATGCATGTGCATGACTGCCAAGACCACTAATGGAAATTGCATACCATTGCTGAGAGAAAAGTATACACTTCAGTAATTACATGTGGTACTCTAAATGCAGATGCAAAAGTAATTATCATAAACTGGTGCTCTGCATATTGGAATGCTATATTGGCTCAATATATTAGCTTTCACTTCCGAAGATCATCAGGACTCAATATGTAGTTAGTTCTCCCATGAAATATAATTTAAGGTCTCCAAGTAGCTTCCTTTTGTTCTTGTGCTCTGTGAGTAGTTCCACAGGGAGTGCCACAGGCATCATTGCAATGCAGAAAAGAGTGTTATTGGCTAGCACTTAAGTATTTTGGTAGAATTTTAAAGAAAAATCATATAACACTTGGCTTTAGCAACTCTTATTTGTCACATTTTCATGACCACTACAGTTTATATAGCAGAGCAAGGAAACTTAAATTCTCGAGAGGTTTATTCTCATTCTTCTCCTGAAATTTCAGTAACAGTGAAGCCTTGAAACTCTGGCCTTGTGAAGAGATGAGCAAATGAAAACTACAAAAAGGGAAAAAATTATGTGTCAGAGATAGGATTGGATATCCAGCAGGGCTATGAACTTCAGAACTCAATGAATCCTAGCTGTAAAATAGTTTTAATTTATGTCCTTTGATGGTGACAATGCTCCAAACATGAATGAAACTCAGCGGAACTTTAGCATTTTTCCAAAATATATTGTGAAAGTAAGTATGTTCAAAGGTATTTGGTCCTTCTGTCTAGTTACACATGGTTAGTGCATTTCCTTTTTATACATTGGCTAGCACCTATATTGCTTCATGGAGCTAGCCTACTTTTTTTTTCTCTTTATTTTGGTCTTTCTCCTCTGTCTTGAATCTCAGATTAACTCTTGACTTAACTCATTACATCCTTTAAAAAAATTTCAAAGAGATATTTCAAACTTACGAAATATGGTTGGCACCAATATCTCACATCATTCTTTTAAATTCATGATGTAAGAAGTATGTTTTGTGAGTGTGGTTGTTTCCAGTCTCTGGGCTTTGCATGGGTCTGTGCAAGTTTATGCACTTTCTTTTCTCCTCATCTTCTTGCAGTTTTTCCTGAAGGCTCACCTAAGTATTGACTATTTGCCAGTTTCTTCTCCTGCTGATCTGCAGCTTATATATAGCGACTTCTGATCCACCTTCCCAGCTTTCTGTCCTGATTATTTTTGTAACTTGATGCCTCCTGACAGTTCTAAGTTCAAGACCCTATGTTTCATCACTCCTCTATTGCCATGGATTCTTGAATCATCATCTGATGTCTGATGTCAAAATACTACAGGTCTATTTCTGACTTCTGAATTTCAAGTTAGTGACAAAAAAAAAAATGGTTAAAGGTTTCTAATCTGTTGCAGTCCAGTGTAAGCCTTCTAGAAGTTCCACTCTTCATGAGGTTACAGCTTTCCTCAAACTCACTCACTTCTTCTACAAAGGTCATCTTCTCATCTTTACTTACTTGCATGTTGTTAAAAAGTGATAAAAAGACACACTGCAATAACATTTTTGTCCTTCTGTTCTTATTAAATTGAATTAGTTTCTGTCTTAATATATCTCATATTTCATCTTAAATGTCTTAGGTTTGCATTAATAAAGGCTAAAAAGGGTATTCTGTAGGCTGCAGGTTGCTAAGAAGCTACTTGTATGCCTGAAATTAGATGGAAGTTTTACTAAACTGCAGTCAGCTGAAGCATACTTCATCTGACCAAAATGCATAGGAGTGTTTATATAAAGGTCTACATAGAATTCCAGAGCCTCAGGTGAGGAGAAAAGAATTAATGAGAAGGCCCAGAAACAGGAATTTTGGCATTGAACAGTAGGAAAATGCAAGCGAATAATTATCCTCATGCATCAGCAATCAGAGTGGTTGGTGTGTATATGTGTATTTGTATAAAGCATCACTCACCAGCATTGGGAACTGTTTAAGTATCCTATTCATGTCAAATATTAAAATGAAGGTGCTTTCTGTAATTGTTATTTATGATTATTTACCATCTGCTCACAAGTAAATTCATTACCATGAAGATTTAACCAAATAAAATAAGTTAACCTGTTACAAGTGATGAAATACTATAATTAGTTGTGTCTGAAATGCAAAATCAGAGAGAACATTTTGTTTACGTAATAGCTGCTTAACTGGCTGCAAGAAGTGATTCTTTTGCATGGTACATGTAACCAAGAGAAATTGCATCGAACTGATTCAGAGATTAAGTGTATTGAGAGAACGGATGTGCACTGGGTATATGTTGTGTCGGGCACCTTCATGTAGGTAGTGCAAAACCAGAGCCCACAGGTACATTTATACAAATGCAGTAGGCATTTTCCACCCCTACCAATATGCATTTTAAATAACCATATAAAATATATTTAGTTATAAATGTATTTACAGAACTGGCAGGATGAAATAAACAGTTTATTGAAATAAGGTGTTTTTGAAAATTGACAGGCGATGAAAGTAAAAAGTAAATTTGTGTATGCAGCAAATTAACAATGAAAATTCACTGCTGTTAACATTATTAATTAAATATTTTGTATGATCATAAATAACATCTGTTTTTACCTTAGAAAACAGTAACAGCAAGCGTTAGTTCCTGGTTTTAACCACATAAACAGACTGCCATCTACATAGTTTTTAGTTAATAATTTTGGGCTGAAGAATTTCTTCACGGTTATTTCATCCGCTTGCTTGGTTTTCAGTGACAGAATTGATTCTTAATGAAATTATTTTTGAAAGAGTAAAATGTGTTGTCAGTGAAAAAGACACAAAATAAAAACAGTATCTTCTCTTCAGAGCTATGAATATGGAAAACAATAAATGCATTAGCAAGGCAGACATATAAGAAAAAGAGTCTTAAGAGTAGGGACAGCATAGAAAGAGTTAAGGTGACAGCAAACATATACTCTTACATAAGCATCTTCTGAAGTGACAGACCTATACTGTAGTTGGAACATCAGACTACAATTCAGAAGCCCTTCTTCTGCTTAAGGAAAATCTTTGAGTATGTGAAGTTGAACAGAGAATGAAATAAGTCCATTAAAACTGGAGAAGTTGAAGTTGAGGACCCATAGTCACG
Source organism: Eulacestoma nigropectus (assembly GCA_013397775.1). Lineage (NCBI taxonomy): Eukaryota > Metazoa > Chordata > Aves > Passeriformes > Eulacestoma > Eulacestoma nigropectus. The sequence goes on along the minus strand of VZTE01006298.1, from coordinate 2,802,951 downwards.
TCTTTTACATACCTACATATTAGATACGTTTCGCAAAAACATTAAATCTTTGGTTCTTAAAAAAAGGAAAAATATATAAAAAAGAAGAAAGTATCATCCATTCTGGAGCATATCCATTAAAATGAAGAGTTTTCTCTAAAGCTAGAAGCTTTGGTGAACATTTCTCTATTTTCTCCTTCCAAGAAATATCAGATGGAGGGGAGGCTAATTGGACCATATTGATTTCCTCTGGAAGTCCAGTGATGCCCACATAACCACTAAAGCTCTTAGTCTTGTCTTAGAAATTTTGTTGCTTAGTGTTGTCTTTAGGACAATTGTCCGTGCTTTGAGACTACTTCAAATCAATGTTGTTGGAACAGGATGAAATGTGAAATGATTTACAAAGGAGAATACCAGCAGTTTTGCTGTTATGTCAAATCTTACACTGAGTTGTTTTGGGGTTTTTTTTTCTTTTTCCCCCTTAACCTTTCAGCATAAATGACAATGACACTTGCAGTTAAAGCAGAGCACTTTGACATAGCTGACATCAAATTTCCTTAATGCTTGATCAGCCTGGAAAGTGTACAAAAACTGGCATGTCTGGAAAAGAAAATGTGTGTATGACTGCTGAGGAATCCTGTTCTCAGGATACTTGTTACAGAGTGCTAATGTCAGAGTGTCAACAAGGCAGCTTTTAAATATCAGAATTACACAAAAATAAAATGTGAATTATTTCTAAGGATAGCTAGTTCAGACAGAATTTCCCTCATTGTTGTGTCTTTTCTCTTTTCCTCAGGCATATTAGTCACCTCAAAATTATAATTGCTTTAGATTTCAGATAAATTAAGTCTATTTGCTGTACATAGTTTTATTAGAATAATCATTAAAGATATTCTTCTTTTTTTTTTTTTTCGATGCAGCAAGATATTTATTTGTTTATTTAAGATTTTTCCACTGTGTAGCTAATTTGGCTAACATCAGCTGAGAGTTCAGTCAATATATTCCAGGTAGGAATGCCGGTTACATTAACAGACATTACTAATAAATGGTGATATAAAGAGAAGAATGTGAAATTATTTAGCTAAGACAATCGCTATATAGCAACATTTTAAATATTGTTTGAAAAACAGCAATTCATAGATTATGTGTGATAAAATATTCTTTTCAAGTATGATTAAATAAAATTTTGTATGCATTCAAATATCCTCTCACGTACAGATTAATAAATTAGAATGTGTCTAAGTACGCATGCAAACAACAATAAATGAGTTTTCAGATCTGTCAAACACTTTTTTCTTGTTGCTTCAGGCTTCTTTTTGTATGTTACCCTTCGTATGTTGAGTTAAGCTAGCTGGGTATGCCTGTTTCTGTGAGGGAGTTGGGGGAGCAGACTATTTATCAGAATAGAGTATCAATTATTCTGAAATTTCCCTTGAAGTGGAAATTATCACCAATAAATTATTTGAAACACTCAGATTTTATTTCTTAATGATAGTGTGTTTTTTCAGAGTATTATGAGAAGTGAACATAACCTTTAGCATACAAAATCATTACCTGAATGAAATATGCTGCCACAAAAATTAAATCAAAATTAAGCCACCTTAGTTTTTTCTTGAAACATAGATCAACTCCTAGTATAAATTATTGTATTTTCTGTTACAAATAATGTTCATGAGCATTATCAGCCCCCAGGTATGAGTTTTTGATCAATTTTCATCTTCTAGAATGTTTGTATGGAGATGTTCATTTTGTTCTTACTCGATGGCATCCTTCTCACTTAGTTTCAGACAACCTCTATAGGAAAATCTACATCTGATCAAATTGTTTAGTCTCTCTGTGAAGGCAGAGAAGATAAATACATTCCTCTCCAGTGCAGATCATCTTACCCAAAAACAGATGTTTTAATGAGTGTGTAAAATGAAGTTCACCTTAAAACCTTTTTGTTTGTCTCTCTTCACTTGGGTGGAGGTATCCAGGTGTTGGTGGGAGGACAGTGGTGGGGTTTGGAGATGGGAAGGGTGTGATGTGCCTGTAGGGGCAGCCTCTGCGACAGGGGAGACCACGGCAGCCAGCCAATTCCAAAAGGATCCCACCACAGAGAGTAGCTGAGTCCATCAGCCATTTTTCCATACCTGGTAGGATGAAAATTTTATTTTATTTGGATTCCTTAGTATTTTTTCTGAAGTTCACTAATCACTTACAACCAGTGGTATTTGTACCATTATACTAGCATTTGTACTATATTTGCATTTCTATAGTATTAGTATGTTTAATATTTCTAATATATATAATATATATATTTGCATATTTTTACTACATACTAGAAGAAATGTAAACTTAAAAAAATGCAGAGTTGTTCTCTTACTTGTGAGTTTATACGCCTCATGAACTCATTTAGCTAGAAGATTATCTCTATAATCTGAATTGGAATGAACTTTTGCTTTCCTCATGTTCCTCTACAATACAAATGCAGAGTGATGAAGCTTACACTCCAATTATGTTTTACAATGTTGACCATGAAAACTTCATTGTAATTGTAATGTCAGATAATTTCCAAGAACATGGTTCTGACTCGGAACAATGTGACCAGCTGCAGAAAAGCAGGACTCTGCCAAAACCTGTCACTTTTCATTTGGTCACTACTTCCAAGAGAGCTGTTCCACATTTTATCTCTGTTTAGGGCTTTTCTTCATGAAATTTGGCTTCTTGCAGTGTGATAGCTCCATGCAGTATCTGCACGTGTCAGCAGGTCCAGCACAGGATTTTGTCTTTCCACATTATCTGTTATCAAAGCTGTGTGAGTGAAGAGAGGATCAAATGTCTTTTTCTGGAGAGGTTAACACAACACTGCATAAGAACGTGAGGTTATGCCCCACAACTGGAAGTTAAGACAACTTCATTTCAGCTGGTTCACATGGCAATTTATAGGTGGCTACAGATCAAATTGGGTGGCGGTGTGCTGACCGGGAAAGGGGAGACGCCTGTGTTCCAGGCCTACAGCTCTCTACTGCCATAAGGGCAGTAATTTCCAGTAGAAAGTGGTAACAAACAGTATTAAAAAATAGCATCAGAAGTAATTTTAGCCATTTTCTAAATGAACATGTATCCGAACTTTTGGAATTTTTTTATTAACCTTAGAAATGAAACATCTAGCTCATTTTTCTTTTGACAACCTTTTTCTCTTACTTTTGAATTTCTCTTTGCTGCTTGCAGAAGTAAAACCCCAAAGCAGGTTAGTCTGAATTTCTTCAGTTTCATTACAAAAGTTTTGTGCAGATCTAGCTAAAATCTTTGGTTTAGAACTATAATGATTAATGTCCTGAGCGAGAGAGGAAATCTGAGCCAGAAAGAGAAGAGAATAGAAAACTCAGAAACAAATGGGACAGACAAAATTGAATACAATTCCTGACCCCAAACCTGCTGAAAGAGTCTTTTCACAGTTTGATATTTCATATTTCTTCTCCCTTTCTTTAAACTTTAGAAACTGATAGCACTTCATTTTCCTGTCAATGGCAAACTCTTGCTTCATCTCATATAATCTCAGATATTAGTGAGTGAAGAGTTGGTTTGTGGTTTTTTCTCTGCATTGTTTTTCTCACACTATCTTACACTTATAACAGATTGCCAGCTATAACACAATTCTTAAGTGTGTTAAATTAGAGTTAGGTATGGAGCATCTTATTTTTGAATTAAATGTCTGATTTCAGAATCCATACCATCATATCTTTTCATATATTAGTGCCAGAAAGTAAGTGGATTTAGAATTGTGTTGGCTGTACTGTTAGAGGAATGCAAATAAGTTCATCTTATCTGATATCTTGTTTGTTTTACAATCAATATGTTTACTGACATAAAATGATCTCAAGAAACAAGGAAAACTCCAGGATATCAGCTATGTTGGACCTAATACAAGCCACGCAAAACTCTCTGGTCTGAAAATCTCAGTCATTAGTCAGATTAGACTGCATGCCAAAGAAAAAGATATAATGGCTGTAGGTTGTTTCAGTTTTGAAAAAGAAATTAATCTGCATCTGAAATGAAATCAAAAGAAAGAATTATTGAGATCACCATCTGGTCCAGTATAAGTCATGCACAGATCTGCAATGAGTTCATAGGTACATATTGAAGCTGCTTGTGAAAAAGTTGTATTTGTCCATAGGTTCTACCAGCTTTGGATTCTGTTGGTATTTGTTATACGGGTGTAGTAAATACAGCAGAAAGAACTGATTAATATTTTTATTCAATAGCCATTATATTAATAAAAATCAATTTAAAAAAATTAAATATATTCTTGTGTTTCAATGATGTTTGAAAAAACACAAGTCTGTTTTAGGCAAATAACATTTTTAAATGCTGAAACAGGAAAGCTGGCCACTTGTAATAAAGGCCTATGAAACAAAATGCAATATTTCAGGAAGAGGAGGAATCTTTCCATGAAGTGATCAAAGTCAATATCCAGGATGTAACAGAGTCAGTGAGGATTTTCTCTTCTGCTTGAGATGACAGAAATTCTCCCCACTCCTCTTTAACTTTTCCACTCCTCCTGCCTGATTGCCAGACTATTTGCTGAGTTGAGCAATGGTTGGTCTCAGTTCTGCCAATGCACCTCTATTTGATTAGTAATGTTCAGAAGCTGAACGGCTTATTTAAGAGAGACTGGCTGCTGCAGTTGGCTGCAGACAGTACCTTTCTGGAAGGTCAGAGACCTAGTTTCCTGTGACTGCTCCAAATCAAGCTGAAAGTGTGTCTGATTGGTCTTCTCCTACCTCTGAGGAGATTGCCCACCCATCAGGCAACACAGTAATCAAACAGCCAAGGAATAACTTTAGACATCGCACGGGAAAGGATGTAGCAAAATATGCCTCTGTGAAAATAACCTATTGATATTAAAGTTAATAGGATTAAAGAAATACTAATCCTCCTATCTGGCATGGTGGATGACCCATGGATGATGTTCCAAAGCAAGAAGGGATTGTAGGAGAACACACTGGTCAGAATGAGGAACAAGGCTGAAATCCACTCAAGCATTACTGCAGAGGAAAATGCAAATCTGCCCAGAATGAATAGAAAAGGTTACAGAAAACAGAAATTTTCCTGTCCATGGCCAGAAAGGTGTACTGCAGCAGTTTCTACTGTGCAGTTTAATTTTTATTTACATTTGTTCAGTAGACCTACATAAGTTTTTTTGACAGGCCATTTGAGGTGAGATCAGACCAGCCATAGTAATAAAGTTGCATGCATTGCATGTGGACTATGGCATAAATAAAAAGAGCCTGAAGAAGGAGAATAGAAATAAACTCTGCATAATCTTTGAAAATAGAATCTTACTTTTTTTATAATACGTTACTAATGAAAACTGTAAATATACTTAGCAATGCATGCACAATACTTTCTGTGGCCTCCAGATTAGGGGAAAAAAAGACTACAGACAGCAAAATCGAATGAATCTATTTTTTAAGCTACCTATGTGATCAATTACAGTGGAACCTGCTCAGTTAGCTAGCTTTTCAATTACCAGGAGGGCTGCTTTCCCTAGCTTGCCATGTTGCTTGAATGATTTATTTCCAATACGCCACATCGATTTCCAATAAATTTGTCATTTGAATTAATTGGAAACATAAAATAATGACAATAGTTTTTGCTTTCTTAGGTGTTTTGCTTCTTTATTTGTGCACACCTCTATTGTATTTATATGTTAAGAAAGGGAAATATCAGAAAGAGGAAGATGATTGTGAAAGAACTTTAAGTAGAGAGATGGAGAAATGAAGAAAGGTCAAAGTCTTGTTGATGGGAAGACAGAAAAAAAAGAAAATATATTAGTGGTGTGACATGGTGATCGCATACATAAGACAGGGTCTGCCAGGGCTGTGTGTACATGGCTCTGGAACAGCAGTCTCCAGAGCATGAGCCCAGCTGGCCTCTGCCTCCTGTCCGCACATTTTTCTGCCCAAGTGCCTGGCGCTTGCAGGGGGAGTGCCCACACACTACACACAGACAGGCACAGCCTGCACCCACAGATACTGAATCCTGCATGCTCTGGAGAGGGAGCCAGCCAAAACTGAGCACCTTCTGCAACCTGTGCTAAGCACAGTGAATAAAGCATCTTCAACAGGTCCTGGGAGAGCTAGGGAGCTCCTTCCTGCATACAAGTTTGTGGGGAAATTATGGACCTGCAACATCCTTGGATGCTTATAGTTCACACCTGATATGTAGAAGGCAGTTTCTTCCCTAGAATTATTATTGGAGAGAGCGTGTGCAGGCTACATTTCTGCTTTTTTTTCCTGTCTTTCTAACATCTACAGTAGCATACCTTGGTGCTGCAGTGTCTCATCAATAGCACACTAGGAGGATTGCATTTGCCACTTACAGTTTACTCCCTCTTCAGGAAGTAGAGTTTCTTCTAAAGAGGACCATAATAGCGGTGTTCTTTCCTCTGCTTTACATTTTTTTTCTTCCAATCAAACTAAACACTGAGAAGTGGTCATTGAGGAGCTGAGGTATGCAGGAAGATTCCAGTTAGCTAATTTTTTTCATACACAAAAGTGCAACAAATACACTTCTATTGACTAAGTTGGTACGATTTTTACAGAACTGTATTTTGTAGAGCATTCTGAAGTAGATAAATTGGTTGCACATTCATTATTTACACAACTTTATTCATAAAGGGAGAGATATTGGACTTATCATTTCTACTGTGTAGAAAATAGGCAAAGATTATTATGTATTGCAGCTCAGTAAGATGAATGCAGTTTTTAACAGTATTTCTTTCTTTCTCCTTCCTTCCTTCCTTCCTTCCTTCCTTCCTTCCTTCCTTCCTTCCTTCCTTCCTTCCTTCNNTTCCTTCCCCCACTACTTGTCTACCGTACTCAGGACTCCAAAATAACTAGATTTTGCTTGTAAATATTTTTACTCCATCGCTGATCCATTCTTATATAAGTATTTGCCATTTATGTAAATACCAATTCTGCTCTCAACAGATGCAAAATTTGCTCTCATTTGAGAAAAGATTACATGTAAAGATCAAATATGTTACACATGTGCTCTCTACATGGATGATTTCTGAAACTGCCTTGTCTCTAATTGTACAGTTTCCTAATATTAATAATGATACATAGACCTTGTTTTTCAAAATTTATTTGAAATTCAGAATTCTGTAATTATGCGATTTGTCAATTTGTCTCCATTTGTTCAGTTCTCTCACAGAGGCATTATGTCCTGTAGAAATAATAACATGTGATTAGAGATTGCCATGTGGAGTATAGAAAATATCAAAATTGCATGGATCACTTAGCTGTTGTCATTTCCTGCAATTTGAAGACTTCGTTACTTAATTATTTATAAAATAGATTTTTAATATATTTTTCCCCAATAAAAAGGAAAAGGCATCTAAAAAAACCCTGAAATGCATTAGGAAAATTGATTTAGTAGAAGCCCTACAATATCTGTCTCAAGCCAGACATGGATTATCTTCACTCATGTCTTAAAGGTCAATTGTAAAAGAAAATGCTCTATCATGTGTCTGCATGCCTGAGTACCAGTTTTGAGCGAATAATTGCTGTTGAAATTGTTTGTCCTTTATTTTGGTAAATTAATCTATTTTCCTTTTTTGAATAGAAAAAATATTTTAAATGTTTTGATAAAAGATGAACATATTTTAGTTTGGATATATTAGTACACCAGGACATAAATCATAGAATCATAGAATGATTTGGGTTGAAAGAGACCTTAAAGATCATCTAGTCCTGACTCCTCTCAATCCAGATACTTCACAGCCCAGTCCTTATTGGTAGTATAGAATCCCAAAATTGACTTCGTCTATTAAGAAGTGGTAATATCCTAGTCACTTACACCTGAGAAAAACTCCTCTATCCCTGTAATAAGGGCTAGGATGAAAAGTTGGTCCAACATTAAGTCACCATATTCTGGATCAGAAACTACTTTTTGCAGCCATCGCCTGAGAGGCAAGATGCCTGTTTCTTATTGTACCTTTGTAATATATTAATTTTCCTGGCATGCATGCCTCCAACACAAACACAAATTCATAAAGAATATGCTATTTAGCCCTAGCATGAAAAAAGGATCTCTTAGTGTTACCTGTATGCCCGTATTAGCTGGGAAAAGCCAACATCTACTTCTAAGCTCTCATTAACTGCATTTGCACTTGCACTCTGTATTTTTGTGTATAGAAAAATGATAGGTGGCCTGTAATTGCAACCTGCTCAGAAAAAGCAAGGAAGTCAAACGGTAAGGTTTGCTCTGCGAACACCCTCAGGGTAAACAGCAGAGAGGATTCCTCTCACTTTGTCAACTTACTTGCTGCCAGCCAGCCCAACAACTGTGGCAGCAATGCAGAGACAGAGACTGGTGAATACTTCATAGGAAACAAGCAGCAAGCTAAACTATTTCACAGCTCATTCGCTACTCACTTCTTACTAGAAAATACAATGATGATGATTTTTGAAGCCATGATATTCAGTGTATTTCAAATTTATTCTTTTATGTAAGTACAGGTCTCCTCTCCTGATGAGCCAGCAGAGAAGAGGTGAGTACAAAACATATAAAATGCAATTAGCTGTGTCTATTAACCATTGCTCAGCCAGGGTTGAACTGATACTTCTTTATGTTGTTCTTGTCTTGGCTGGATTCAACCTTCAAACACTGTTTTGGGGAGCCATTGTAGAAGGAATTTTTAAGCTTTTGGTTTTATGCTAAATCATTTCCCACCACCCCTTTTTTTTTCAGACATTACTCTTTCCTCTCCTTGTCTCATGTGCCACCAGTAATCTATAGCAGGAGCATCTGTGGGCATGAGAAGGGAGTTCTGTAACTACAGCTTTGACAGCAGATACTAGTTCCTCATGGAATCCTGATGTCAATACTGAGCAGGCTGTACTGAGTGACAGAAGAAGGTGCCACATGAAAAAAGACGCCACTTCATTTACAGATAAATGGCTCTTTTTCTGTGACCACTTTTGGTATAGTATTGTTCTTTCAGGCATCTGTTTTGTTATGATCATATCCAAGATATTGTTTATTAACTGTCTCTTCTGCACAGTTTCTAATATTTAATATAATGAGCTTTTGCCCAGGGATATTGATCCATGGTTGACTATGCACTTTATTACTAAATACTTTCTTACAATCAAATATAGGTAAACAAAAGGCACTTTAAAAAAAAAGAAAATACCCAAGCCTCAAATATGACAGGCAGATAAACGATGGAGACAGACTCAACATATTAAATTCCAAAGTGTCACACTCTTTCAAATATAAAAGAGACCTCCTCAGAATTTAGGATGAAAGCTTTAATCTCTTATTTCTCTTCCTGTAGAGAGTTAGGTGTGCTGAAAGCTGGAATAGAAGACAGAGCAGAAGAGCTCTGGGTGTCTGTGGGGCAAGCCATGCTGTGGTCAGAATATAACACAAAGGCACCTTTTAACATCTAGGTCAGTGGTGGTTTCTGTCAGAGCAAGTGAAGCACAAATGTTTCTTAAGTTTCCTAGACTGTTGACCTTCCATTGGGTTGAATCTGAATATGAGAATTATTTCTTATTATATTTTTTTTTCCAGGGGATATTTTCAGATATTTTGCAGGTCCATGTGGATAGTTGGTTCACCACCACATTTCCTCAAAGTGTTTGTGGTTGACTTCCACATTAGATGAAGGATGGACTTCTGGACTCAAAAGCCAGATTTTCCAGTTAAAAGTTAGATTCCTGTACTGTGTTTTCTGATGCGAGGTTGAAATCATGTTTGTATTGTATATAAGTATTAAAAAGTCTGCATAATTTCACAGGAAAAATATTATGTCACTTCTATACATGTGCTCAGAAACAGATACTTGTAGTTGACATCTTGAAATTTTTTTGTGCCCACTGATATCACTATATAGGTTTTTAAACACCATGGCTAGAGAGATGTTTTGAAATTTCACAATAAATCGTTAGTCATTAAATTCCATGCTCTATATTTTAATTCTATATTTAAATGGATTTAAAAATTACTCATAATTATAAGCCTTCATAATAAAATGCTGACAGCTCACATAGAGAAATGACATTTCAAGTGAAATCATGAAAATGCTGCACTAAACTCATCTAGATTTGATGTGGAAGGAGATAGATCTATTGGTGCTTGGCCCTATAATATCAATGAACTTCTTGTAGAAAATACCTAACATCACAAAATTATTCAGTGCTCAGTATTCCATAAGTAGTAGAAAGTAGTCTTAAGTCTGTCTAAATTAACACTGGAATTTTCTACTCAGTCCCAACATTTATATTTTACATCATCACCATGATTAATGTGTTTATATTTTCTCACCTGCCTTTTGTTTTCTTTCTAAACTCCCATATGAACCCTTAGATTTTAATTAAGAAAAGAGGTCAAAGTTCAAATGCTAAGTTGAGTTACAGATAAAACTTCTAAATATAAACTTTAATATTGAATTGAATGGTAAGGCCGGCAGTACTGAACTTCTAGAAATTATATTATTTTATTTTTTCTATTTAGTTCTTACTAAATATTTTTCTAAATGGCTTTGAGACATCAGAAATCAATTTTAAAAGGGTTAGGAATCTCAAATTTGGGACAAATGCCAGTGAAAGGTAAAGTTCTAACACTTGCAAAAACTTCCTGTCATATTTGTCTCTCAGTATCAACACCAAAATTCTTGTATGAAGATGTGTGTGTGCTTATATATGCTAAAATTAAGGTATGCATTGATTTTCATGGGTTTGGATCAAGCCTTACACAGGATTACTGTAAACTGCAAGTTTAATGAAGTCATGGTATCTAAAATTAGAAGATTGCTCAAGGAAATGAATTGTAAGAAATTTTGGCTACAATTTTCAACATCACTGGAAAATTAACATATAAATTAATAACAAAGCTACTGCCAGAAGCGCTTAAGAGGGCAGCTTGTTGGATTAGGCAGTAACACATAATTAGACATAGCTATTACCAAGGATATCTAGATTCAGCAGCACCTGAGAGAAATGGGAACTTGTTTGCCCTCCTCATCTAGTATTCTTTAAAATCAAAGATAACTTCTACATGTAAGGCATTGTTGCATTTAACTTAGAGCTGCAGGCTTAGCTGAGAACTGATATGTACTGAGGAGAGGAATGATGGCTTTACAGTTAAAAATATTTATTCAGAACCAGATCCTGAAACGTAAAATCAGCAATGTTTGTAAACCACTGAGCAAAATAAAGATCTAATGTCAGATTCTGCATACTGAAACATCAGAGGAACTCAGATTTTAAGTTTTGGGTAAGATCCATTTGCAAATGACTATGAAAGTATATATTTCTTCCATGGGTCATTTATGCTGTCTTGACATGAGAAAGGTAGCACACACTTCCACTGTCGGCATTATAAATACACTCTGGAAGACTGACAGCCTCTCCTTAGTACAGCTGCTGCAAGGTGCTATAGCTACCCTCACTATTCAAGAGCCCTGAGATTTAATTTTCTCCCTATCTGTGTCCATGGAGACTGCTCATATATAACACCAGAGAGGTCAAAGCTCTGAAGCAAAGAAGGGATGTAGCTGGACATGAGGAAGAAAAAATTCTGTTCATAAGAGCCACTAATTATTTCTGTCTCTGCTCCAACGATTGATTGCTTTTAAACAGTGAAATGGCTCTCACAGAAAGATGAAGACTCAGTAGCTCAGGCGATCACCAGGGATTGTGTGCTCCTGGTAGAGTGAGATTTCAGTACTCAGCCTGCTTTCTTTAAAGTGGAGACCTCAATTTGAATTTTCCCAATAAAACGTTAACCAAGTAGGCCAGGATTTTCTGAACTTGAATGAAACAAAATCTCATTATGTGAACAAGCTACCCAGCCTTCTGATCAGAGATGACAAAAGGCTGTAACCTCTTGAGCTATTGCAGTTTACCATTGGCACTTAGTTCACATCTTGATTCAATACGCATGTGGATAAAAAGTGAGGACCAAATATTCAAAATGAAAAATCATTTACATTGAATCAAATATAAATGCTAATGCAGTAGTCAAAATTGCAAAACAGACTCAGTCTTGTGTTCCATTTAGTGCTTGCAATTAACTGTAATGATGCTTACTGCAGAAGAAACATATCTAATGTAAAATTAGATTCCCTTTTTTTATGTTTTCTCCTATCAGATTCCTCTAGATTTATAGTGGTGCAGTAGAAATAAGCAGAAAAATAAAAACTAAAATAAAACAATTATTATTATTATTTTAATAATAATAATAATAATAGCTGTTGGTTTACTAAAAATGCTCTCTTCAGGAGTTGGAGATCACTTTATTTCCCCTCCTTTTCATAGCTGTACTTTTATAGATAAGATTCTGGGGTCTTCATGTAACATTGACATATTACTTGGACTACAGTTTTCAGTGTGTTACAATTTAATTTAATATTTTTTCCCTTACACAGCAAGTGTAGATTACATGAGTTTTAGGATTTTTTTTCCGTCTTCTCCTCTCAATCGTCTTAAGTCTGCAAATAGACACTTCACGTTTTAAGTACAAATAGTAAAGTTTGTTCAAGAATAATTCATATGACTTAGGATGTGAATGCCACATTTATCAGTGTTATAGGGTACAAGGAACATCATAAATCCTCATCAGCTGTAGTTTTACTGAAAATGTTAACAATGGCTGCTCCTAACACTAACACACGTAGTATTTAAGGACTTCAGGACATTTGAAGGCTTCAGATGATTTTAAGTCAGGTGTGTCTACGTGAAGCTTTAGCTGTACTAATAAGAACCAGTGTTGTCTAGAAATTAGGCAAGAATTCTCACAGATTTAAGGGATACTGGAGTCACTGAAATGTGCAAATATCCTTGAGGGGAAAGGAGATGAAGGATTGACTTGCAATGAAAGTATCAGGAATTGCTCAGTAAGGCAAGCACCTGAAGATTTACACTTTGTCTTGACTCTCCACATGTGAACAGAAATAATGTTTCATCTTTCCTATTACCAATGCATGAGATTGATCTAATACCTGGACTACATGAAATAGTTTTGTTGAAATAGGTACCTCCCCTTTTTCTTTCATTCATCCACTGTCAAGTCCTGTCTGACTGTGACCTGTAGAAGTCTTCTGCTGGATAAATTACAGATAAGGGGAGGGAGGGAGGGGAAGGAATGACTGCCCTGAGTTTTATCGATTTAGTATGTTAATCTAAGTCAGCACTACTCTGAACGGGTTCAGTTGTCCAAATGTCATAAATACATTTTCGATGGTTTATAATTTAATAATTCTTGGCTATTCATATAGCATAGTCCAGTGAATACATAGCCATACTCTGCCTGAAGCCAGACAGCTCTGCAGGCTAAGCAGAGGACAGCCTCACACTCAAACTGTGCCCCACAAGCTTTGTAGGTACAAATTCCTGGAACACTTGGCTCTGGAAACTCAAGCATGAAGTCCAGTAAAGCTACCAAAGATGACACAATCACAGTTGCAGCAGAGCACATAATCACATGACTTCCTCCTAAGAACAAGAATGCACATAAAATAAATTCATCTTTTGGTTAGGAAAATGATCCATTTTCAGCTACAGATCTAAACAAAATTTTAAATAGAGTCTACAAAATACCTAGATACATATATGTGAAAGTGCAGGTCTGAAATAATGTATCTACTGAAAGTTTGCTGGTAGAGAGAGAAAACCAGGTGCCCTGGTCTAATGACCTAGTTATAATATCTCACATAAACTACTGAATCTTAAGCAGCTGAAAGTACTGATAATTTGTAATGAGCATTTGAGCAAACCATGACAAACCAGAGTTCTTGAATTTGTTTGCAATCTCTTTGCATTAATTAATATGTGCATTAATAATTATTTTATGGCTATTGCTCTGAATGACGACAATGTAGATGTGGAAGACCTGCATGGACAAAGTAGTCATGTCACAAACCTGGAAAAAACAAAGCAGTGAGCACTTGGGAAAATGCACAAAGAAGAGGTCAACACAGTAATCATCAATGTTCAAGGAATGGTACAAAGATGGACAAAATATCTCTCCTGCCTTGTCACCAAAAATTGAGAAGAGAAAAGCCTTGGAGCACTGAAACACATCAATAATCGGACATTTTCATCAGTGGGCACTTTTAAGAATAGACAAGAATTACTGGAAATTATTTAGGACATGTAGGAACAAACGTGAGATACTCATTTCACAGATTTCCATCCCGCTGTGTGTTGTACGTAAATTTTTGCTGATGGTTAAAACTTTTCCTCTGTGAAACTTTTCTAGCACACAAAGTCAATGTGAAGTAATTGCTGGGAGGTACTTTGTGTGGTAGGAATGATTCTACAAAGATTTTCCTCTGACTCCCCGTTTTCTGGCCCTGGCTTCTACTTCTTTTTGGACTTGAGAATAGATGGGGAGCAATGTGTGCTCACAGAAGTAATTTCTGACAGGAGGAACATCTTTCTTCTGTTACCTTACATCAGACTTTTATTTATCTTTTAATATCAGAGACCTAAACAGTGTACAGACACATGGCTCTAAAAATCATCTAATTTTGAAGTGTAGATTCTTGGCCAAATGTTTTTACTCCATTGGCACACACCTGTCAGACACTGTCTGCATCAGAATTGGAATCATACTAATAGTGGATACAGCTCCAAGTTCCTTCTGAAAGATGGAGGTGCGAGGCTTTGGTAATTTTTGATTTATTTACTCTTGGTACTGTGACAGCCTAACAAGAACTGAGGATGTAGTAAAACAACAAGGCTTTTAAAAATTTAAACTTTATCCATTCCCCCACCATGTTGCAACAGATTTAAAGAAGTAATGCATGCGGAATAAAGATGATGGAACCATAAAAAAAATCTTTTAATGAAAGAAAAGTAACCTCTGTGAAAAATGTTGCAATGATGTTTCATCATATTTTGAAAGAAATTGTTCGGGTAGTGTTTTCCATATAAAGAAACAGGGAGATTAAAGATTTAACGTAATCCTTTGAAATGACAACTCACTTGTCATTTCCTATTAAAAATAACTAGATTCTGTTTTTCTGCTTGGGTTTATAGAGGGTTTTAATATTCACAGCTATGATTGTTCTTGAGACTTAAGTTTTTCTGCCCGGCAAGGTTTAGGATTTTCTCAATATACATTCTATTGAATAATATCTTCTTTTCATATTAGAAATAAAATAGCAGTGAAAAACTTGCATTAAGTGAATAGCTTATATCTCCTGTACACATAAATCTGTGAGGATGTTAGGTTATTTCCATACCTTTTTTTTTAAGCCTTTTTCCTCCAAATACTTGCTGTTTCCACTATCAGTAATAGAAATATTCTGTATACATTTGGTAAATCTTCAATTGGACATCTCTATAAGGAACATGACCCACACTTCCCTGTAGGTATCATCAATATGTATCCTTTTATCCAGAAAGAGAAGTTCATGCACCCTCAAAGACTTACTTAGTTGCCAACACCACAGTATAAAAGCCAATTTTTTCTTTGTCTTTACTTTCCTCACCACCCCTTACAGATAAGTGATGTTGATTAGGAATGGAAAGTTTCTACTAGAACTAAGATTTTTTTTCCTGACATAAAATAATTTATTTATAAAATTTATTTTGCTTTTATATGTTCACCACTGGAATTGCTCAGAAAAAAAAAAATGAAAGTTTTGGGAGGAGAGAAGCCAATAAATTCTGCCATGTGCCTTGGCTTTAGCTTGAACTCTGCAGCAAAGGCTGATATGATTCTGAAGTGCTGAGCAGTTTGGCAGTGAGGAGGAACTATTAGCACTGAAGCAGTGTGAAGAAGCAATGGCAGGTGATGGGAGAAAATGGAGAATGGGAAGGAAACGGTGTTTTGCTTAGGTTGGGAGTTCGCACGAAGCAATTTGCTGGCCTGATTCATAGACAAGATTAGGTACAGGTAAGTATTTCTAGCAAGTTACGAGAAGGTGGCTTTTGGGGAGTGGGGGTTTTTGGGAGGCGAGTGGGTGGTGCTTTTCTTGTGGTTTTGGTTTTTGTTGTTGTTACTGTTGTTGTTTTGACAACATTTATGTACCTATACATAAATGGATACAGACAAAATTACAATGCACAAGAAAATTTCATTCCTCTTAGTCAATAAATTCATGAGAGGAGGGGTGTAAACTATGCTCACTTCTAACCATGAGTCCCGTAAGCTAGAAGATACATTTCTAGTGTTTTAAGTTGAAAACACATCATGCAAACATGGAAGTTGCTCTTGATATTTAAGTTTGGATATGTTAGTAGGTAGACAGCATGAGTCAAATCTGACAGATTTTCAGCATGGCTGTATTAATTCATAGCTGTATCAATTCATAGCTGTATCAATAGTTTGCTGCTAATAATCTACAAAATCATCCTTCAAGGGACCTAAGATCTATCTCAGCATTTTGTCATTTTACATTAGTATCATGAATACCATCATGCTCGCAGTTCAAACACAATCTCTCCTTCAATGGATACAAGTTAATGTATTTATCACAAATGATACACTAAAAATTAATAACAGTGGAAAAAATCACAAACATTCAACCTAAAATTTACACTTAAAGCAATTTTAAGTGTACGTAGTTACCATATTGCAAACAGGTAATCAACCATTAATATGGACTTTGATGGAGAAAGGAGACTTCCATGAAGCACAAATTATTGTTATAAGGAATAGAGATTCTTGATTAATGTACACTGCATTAATTAAAAGCCACGAAAATATGATGATTTTCTTCATCTGAGTATCTAATCTCTCCTATTTCCATGAAGAGATTGAAACCAAGACCCTTATGGAATAAAAACTTATGTATCTAGGAAGCATTACTATCGTCCGAGCCAGTGACAACTGCATTATGCTGCTCTATGGATGTGTATTTTCTGCTTACATTTGCTGAATAGAGATAAACCCCTATTATCTAGCTGACTCAAGGGTCCTTTGAAAAATTCAGGCAATTAAAGTTCATCGTAAGCAAAATATGTTTCTATTTGAGTTTTGAAATGGGAGCGGAACAATATGTTCAATTTTCAACAAGTTGACTTTTGGATAATCAAAGCTAAAACAATTGAGATTAGCATTTATCTCCAAGTTGTGTTGAGCCTGTTTGCTTGTTTCCTTGTTTGTTTGTTTGTTTGTTTTAAAAAGCATTGAGCTTCATTATTTCTCTCATCTTTTGGATTGGGATTTCCTGGTTCTCTGTTCTCTTGAGACAGGACAACAGTGTATTGCATACTCCTCACTACATTTCCTTCTATGACAATCTGCTTTAAACAGACAAAAAAAACACAGACCTATCTGGTATGATTTGCAGTTAAAAGGGAATGAATGATAAAATTTGATTATTTAATTTTTCTGCTGGCATTTTTTATAGCAATGATGTAGCATCTCTCCATGTTGTTTCATATTATTCTCTAGTACTATTTTTCCAAGGTAACTGCTCACCTCAACAGCTACTTGTAAAAGAGTTAGAACTTAACGAATTGTATAACTGCAATTTTTAATGTAATTTTCTGCTAAATTTAAATGTTGTGATGGCTTTTAATTTGCTTAATTTGATCAGCTTTCATCTAAAAACCTGAGTGCTTTCAATGAATTGCCATTTCAATTATCTCTCCTTCTACTAGGAAGTTACAATAGAAGAATACATTTTGTTGCAATCTAGTCACAGTGGTTTAAGATTACGACTGGGTGAAGCTTCTTTGCAGGAAAAAAGAAATAATTTTCACTAGTTCTAAGAAATGCAAAATATACCTAGTCACAAGCTTTCTTGTTCTTCTGTCTGAGCCTGGACCTTCCAAACTCATGAGGAACCTATCTCATCTATATGGATCTTGCCCTCACTCTCCCTGCCTTCCCCTGTAGCTGTGCCAGTGGGGGCAAAGGGTGATTTTTTTCATAGCAGGTATGAGAAAACAAGGCAGGTTGGCCAGCAGCCAAACGCTTGTCAGAGCTGCCTAAACTGCAGGCAACATCCATGACTTTCTGGGTTGCACCATCTGCTCTCTGATGTCGCCTTCTGCTGTAAATTCCCCAAGAAAGCATCCAAAAGCCCTCCTGACCTTGCCAAGGGCAGCATCCTCCTGCCTGCAGGAATCCATTTTTACGGAATTGTCCACAGTCATTACCAGGTCCTGACTCCAGAATTACCTCCTTTCTTATCACCTCAACGCTCCCACTGGAAATGTTTTAAAATAACTGTTTTCATAAAATGTACTAAGGTTGATCTTGAGCTGGTCTTCTGAAGTGATGCTTTGCAGAGTAATCACAGATGACAATTAGTAGAATCAAATACTGTAAAACACACCAAAATGTAGAAGATAGATGTCAGGAAGGACTGGAGTAGCCACTTCTGGTCTTCCACCTTCAAAGTCCTTGTTGTTGTTTAATCACTTCAATTTTCCTTGTTTTTTCTCACGGGATGAAAAAGCCTTTTAACACATTTTTGAGATATTTTAAAGGTCCAAAGCATGATTCTCTGTCTAGCTGACATTAGCAGCTACTGAAGAGCACTACTTTGATTAGAATAGTGACATTTGGGGACAGGAAAGAAGTGGGATGGGGAAAAGGCAGTGTCTCAAATAGTCAAGGACTTGTCAGCCCTAATAGATTTAAAGATGCCACCCTCACCACCTCTAATCAGTGGAAACTGCTGTTACTTCTGAAAACAAAATGTAGGCATTAATGAGAAAAATGCTTCACAAAATTCATATTTTTCTTTCTTATACCTACCATTTCAGTTACTGCACTGGAGCCAGCGCATGTAAAACTTTGTCTTTTATTTCGATTAATAAACCTATCATAAGGACATAAAAGATTGTTGGCCAGGAAAAGGCCACATGCCACGGTAAGATTGCAGCCTTTAGATTTATTTTAACCTCACCTCTCTGCTTTGTAACTGTATCATTTAACCCCTTTGTCTATAAAAATGTCTTGGCTGGCTCTTAAACACATTCATTCTGTTTGCCATCTTATTTCATATGTTGCCAAGTAACAAAGACCACTGAAGCTAAGTAGGTCACCTCAAAGTCTTCCCTTTTCCAAAGAGAATAAATTTAACCTTTTCTTTTTTTTTTCTTTCCCTCATAAGAACAAATACTATGAAAGTCCAAACCTTTCTTTGACTGCTCTCTCTTACATAGTCTCTGGAGCATGGATATTTTGGGGTTGGAAATAGAATCAGATTTGTTAAAAGACACTAACTAGCACTTCCTTTGCATGGAATATCTGTCTGTCTGCCTGCATGCCAGTTTTTCCTTTTATTTCTTTTTTTTCCCCTATCTGCTTATTTCATATGATGTTTTGATTTGTGATCTTTTTCAGCAGCATTTTTTTTTTTACCTTTGATAGCTTTAAAGTTTTTTTTTCCCAATAAAATTTATGTCATGGTCATGAACTTCGTGATGATAATATATACAGTCTCTTTTTATGGTCATTACTAATTTCAGGGAAAAAACCATAGAATTCTGTTTTTTAAATTTAATTATTGACATTGAGAAAAAATATATGGGCAAGACTACCAACCTATTGCTCTTGCTTTGGCATTAGCCTGAATAAAAAGCATTTGACAATTTTCTAACATTTCGTTAAGGCAGGGAGAAGAGAAGATTTGACAGTAAACAATTGTTATGATTTGTCCCCGGCAAAGGCTCCTGGGATCATTAGTGTCACTCCTTTCCATGACTGTGGCTGTTTGTGGGACCCTATTTGCCCTAAGGAAAGAGCCAGACTGTATAGACAGTAAGCAGCAAGTTGAATTAGTTGTTCTGGAGGTGGTTATTGTTCCATAGGAAGGAGTTAAAGAATGTGCGAGGAGGAAGTGGCAGTCAGAAGGCAGACGTAAGAATTATTCTGGTGGTGTTAGTCCAACCACAACTGCCCACTCATCTGAGGGTGCTGATGAGTAGGTACTGGGTGGCAGGTGGAGCAAGTCCAGCATAGCTACAGCACTCATGGCCTGCCCCATGTGCTCAGCTTGATGTTCTGTGGAGCCCACGCCACAGCAGCGAAGAGGTGCTGTATCCCGCAACCATCCCTAAATGTTGACAGATCTCAAGGGACCATCTTACTTATCACTGATGTCAGGCCAACTTGTGATACCCATGTTTTGCCGTCTCCTACTTATACTGTTCAACCATCCTGGACTCTAGTCTGGACGGCACAATCATTCTACCTTTAAGAAAAAAAATTAGAAAGTAATTTTTCACTTGGCACTATTGAGCTCCATTTCCACAAGCCTTTAGCAACATAGGACAGCTTACTGCTTTGAAATGAACATCCCAAATTACCTGACCTCCTTTGCTCCTTAATGCTCTTCAACATTTTTCCAGTCATTCTAATGAGAGTGGGCAGTTTTGTATATGTAAATTTTAAGCTCAGGGTTTTAAACATGTTTTTTGCTAATATTTGTTGAACTCCTGAGTTATTTAAAACCAGAGGACAAGGGGAAATACAGTGGCTATTAGAAAAGATCTTCTTTATTACCTCTATTTGTTATCATATTTGTGGATGCCTTTTCATGTTCTAATAGAATTAAAACTACCATTAATAATTTAAATTATAAATGTGGCTAGAGAGTAAATAAATGTTAATCCTCGAAGTAGTTTCTTCGACTAATTTCTTTGACAAACTCCTCTCTACAACTACCTGAAAGAAAGCTATAGTGAAGTGGCTGTTGGTCTCTTCTCCCAAGTAACAAGCAACAGGACAAGAGGAAATGGTCTCAAGTTGCATCAGGGACACTTTACATTGGATATTAGGGAAAATCCCTTCACTCAAAGGGTTTTCAAGCACTGGAACATGCTGCCCAGGGAAGTGCTTGAGTCACCATCTCTGGAGGCATTAAAAAGACATGGCACTGTAGATGTGGCACTGTATATCTGGAACTTAGAGACATGGTTTAGTGGCAGACTCGGCAGTGTTAGGTTCATGGTTAGACTCAATGACCTCTTCCATCCTAAATGATTCTGTGATTCTATGGATGCAAAGAGGATTTCAAATGAAATGGTGCTTATATGGCGCTTATCAAATGAAAATGTGTTTTTGCCATTCTGTTGGTGAGATTATGGGTTTTAGATTACTTAGAGGTATTCACAGTTATGGTGAGGAAATAGGGAAAAGGAAAATGTCTTGAGTTTTTCACAACTTTTATAAGTAAACAGGAGAATCCTGTGTTGGTGATGTGTGCTAGTGGGAAAGACAAAATAAAAGATCTAATACAAAGTCCAATAAATTGAAGGATAGGTAATTTTTTTACTTACTGAATTTAATAAAACTTTAAAATAATAAATTCTTTTTGCTTCTTCCCTCACTTGTCCCTCAAACTGATCAGAAACCACAGAATATTATCAGCTAAATAAGGGAAACAGTTAATTTCATCTCCTTTGTGTCTTGTGTTTTGTGCGGTTCCTTCTATAATTCCTAGTCTCTGCTGGCCAAAGAATAAGTGAGGTGGTGACTAGCATGTAACAAAATTATCGGAGGACACAGGGGCTTACCTGAAATGACATTTATCTCACTGTTTTTAGCTGACTAGATTTCAACTAGAAAGAATCCATTTAAATACATTTAGTTCTCTCGACATTTGAAGCCCAAGGTCTCATTTGTGAAAATTTTTTGATGCAACACTATAACATGTCCTTTTGTTATGCTAATTATTTCCTTAAAGCTGTTACAAGAGCAGCTGTTGTACATTGTACACACAAAGCAGCAGCAAAGGTGCAGCCTTTCTCGTTATCTTCTGCTGATGTTTCTACTACCTCCAGGCCTAAGTTCCATTTCTGACACCCCAGTGGGACCTGCTAAAAATGGATACAACAAGGAGAAAAATTCAGGTAAGCGTAAAAGCTACCCTTCACCAGCTTTTCTGCAGCGCTTGCCAAAACAGTTTGACAGTTTGATACAACTTGCCTTTGGTACAAAAAGGGAGGAAAAAATTAATAATTTCAGATTTATATTGTGCCAAGGATCCTCCTCTGGCTGTGCGTAAGAGGCTACCATAGAGGTGTAATAGCTACAGGCTGATTTTGAGAGTAGTCTTCATGACAGCAATCCTAGGCTGCCTGACCCACATATTGCCATGCACAGCCCTGTATTTCAGTAAGATCTCTTGCATTCACTTTGCACACCAGCCAAGATAATGCTACTGATGACCAGGATCCCACCTTGTTCTTCCGTGGGCCAAAGCAGTCCCTGGCAGCCTGTATCAGTATCATGACTCAGCCCTTCAGCATCCTCACCTATTTTGGTGCTTCAGCCATAGCTCATATTTTTTGACACAAGGTGAGTGAAAAGAAGGTTCATGAAGCTGGCCCAAAGATTTGACAGATACCCCAATGTGGAAGCCACAGCTTTTGGGACCATTCTTGCAATCATATGCACATCTATGAGTTCACCACTAAAACCATGTCACTGTGACTGACGCAAGTCAGCTCACTCTCCTGGTCATTATTATACTAAGAGTATGACAAAGTGACTACTGTTTGATACAAATTAAAATATCCTCTCCCTAAAGAACAACAGTTTCAATGCTATTGAAGGCAAGAATCTCCAACTCTTAAATGTGGAATTGTGTGGATTTTTAGAAGACATATAGAAGTGGGCAGATAACGTAAGAAAAAAATAATGAACATGCATGACAATTTATGTCTCTATAGTGTATCAGCATCATGCATCTAACAGAGTAACCATCCTGGCACAGAAAAAAAAAAAAAAAAAGGAGGGGGGTCAAATGGTCATATTTGGCTATTATAAGCTAGTGATCCAATCTTTTGACAAGAGCTGTTAAAATATTAATGGTGTTGTGGATCAATCTTTGCCTAGAAGGCAGCTGTTGACATGCCAGAAAGCATCTGTAACGCTGTGTTGGGATCCATCCCAACCTTTTGGTAGAAGAGCTGACTTAATTGTGATGCAGGGAGAGAATGTGATTGTTCTGGGGGCAGTGGTCTGGAAAGGCACCACAGTGCTTTTAATGCAGGTCAGCACTGGTATAAGAGGCAGTTGTGTGGCACGGCTCAGGTGTCCATACAGGAAAACCAACCTTTACATCATAGCGTCCTGCTGAATTTTCAAACAGTACGTAAAAGTTCTTGGAAAATACTGGTCTTAGGTTTCTGTCTTCTTTGTAGATAAGGAGAGTAAGAAGTTTTAGAAAATTTATCTCATACTCTTCAGAGTGCAGCACAAACATTGCATGGACATGCCTTCAGCAAGTAGTCAAACACGGAAGAATGGACCACGTAAGGATGATAGCAATTTGGTTTTTCAGGTTTTTTTTAACATCCTTTTCTCTCCCTCATGCCAGAACTCCCCTTGCTTTCCAACACCAGCAAAATTTAATAGATGGATTTGTCTATATCCAGGCTTGAGCATACTCTTGAACATATAGGCTATTTTAGATAAAAGGTATTTTATGAGGCTATGTTAGATAAAGGTGATGAGAAAATGCATTCCACAGTACATATTATAACATGAGTTTTTTCATGTTTTCAACTTGTGTCACAAGACATGTCAAGTTATCACGAGAACAGATCATGTAACAGTTTTAGCAGGCATATAATGATAAAATGGAACACAGAGCGATATTCTACTTTACTTAAATTAAACTCTTAAATTGATAGCCATGACTTACCACTCCTTTTTGAGTACATAGAGTCTTTCATTGCCAAATCTGAAAGCCTTTCAACAGCACGGGCGATTCTGTTATCCTTTTTCTATAGAATATAGAAATGATATGTAGAGAGGTTAAGTAACTTATCTGATAGACTTAGAGGTAATGTTGGCAATAGAACTCACACCTTCAAGCAGCACGGCCTAATTGGGTTTGGAGTGTCTGTAAAAGTGTCAGTTAGAGAAAGGTTTTACTTGAGGCTTGTCTCTTAATCCCACGTGAATCTAAAAAGCTTCAGCACTTTATATGGATCAAGCCTATGGTTGTACTAATCTACCAGCTTTAAAAATTTAAGTTGTAAGCAAGATCAACTTTATCACTTCAGTGTGCTCAAGCAGCTCAAATCACAGTGAGCATGAGTTTTACCATAAAGTCCATAGCAACGCAAGTTTAAGGTTTGTAATATTAAATAATTCATGTTTAAATTAAGCCTTCAGAATTCTTATGTCACCTCACCGTTTGCTGTAAGTATTCTGCCTGTGGTATAGCAACAAATCTACCCTATTTTATACTGATATTTTCCATTCACTTCTATGAGATAGAATCAGAACTACTGAACTGTAACTATAATCTCTGTATCAATAGTTGGAAGAAATCTGTTTAACTTAACAATTTGGGAGATTCAACAAGGTTGTTGCATGAGATTCTGGTCTTTACAATGCTCTGAACCTTAAAGAAAGTACAATATACAGAGTTATGACAAGCAAAACTGGTACTGTACCCTGAAATTTATTGATTTGCTTTGACAACAGACATACATTATAAGTAGGTTAAGTACCTCTCTCAATGGCAAGGATAAGTATTTAAAAATCATCATAAATTTGTGCAAATTTATGTGTTGGAGTATTTTTTTTATAATAGGCTGAAATGGATATTTTCAATTTGTGGCTCATTTGCAGAATAAGTTCCTTTTTTGTGCATGAGAAGTAATCAAGGTGCAAGGCATTACCTCCAATTTCAGATGGACATTCCAACAGAACTCAAAGAATAACTTTAAATCATGTGAGCCATGTCCATTCTTCATAGGAGAATTTTCAGCAATATCCTGTCAGAGACTTTCCAAGTTACTGAAAATAGATATATTCTACTATTTCTGTAAAAATTTTCTTACAGTATCAGGTTTTATGGTAGTTGAACCTTTCACAATTGAATCATATATATGTGAAATACCCATTAAAACTTGCATTAATTCTTATTTTTGACCAATTGACATGCATTATTTTCCTGGGTGACTTCATATTTGATACACAGCATACTCTGTATTTAGTAAATTAAGCTGATAAGTAAGCACGTGGACAGCACCGATATTGTATTCTGTCTGCAGAAGACTCTTCTGCATTTGACTGTTGGATATTTTTGACTGCTATCATAAAGATGAAAGTTGAGTGACAGAGGTGACTTATCTTGACAAGAGAAACTAATGCTTTGCAGACAACCACAAGGAGGAAAAACAAGAGAATCAAGACAGAAGACTTGATTTACGTCTTGTTGCGCATACAGTGCATCTGGTATGATGTTTTCCTTTGAAGACTGCTTCAAGCACAGAACTGACAACGAGGTATAATTTATCCACAAGAGAAATGGCAGGGTCAGCATTTCAAAGTAAAATTTAATGTAAGTGTTGAGTGTAGTAACAATAACTGTGCTATTCACCCATCTGTCTTACCATTCATTACAGAATACACAATATATCAAAATTTATTTATTCTATATTTAGTGTCTAGTCATTATATATTATATTCAGCCTCTTTGCCCTTTGTACTTGCTTACTTTTTTTCAAATCCCAGGCAGTCTTGGATATTTTGGTTGTCTATATTTGGAGGGAGACTGCACAATGAGGCCCAATAAAATTCCCATGGCAATATTTCCTTAGTGTATAGATGATCACACAGAAGTCAATAAGTATATTTAATAAAGTAAGATCCAATCCATGGGAAATAAAAGGATTATTTCTCTGTATAAATTACTCCTATAATGGTCATTGATTTCCATTGTCTTAATTTCAAGGACGATTCTGTAGACTTTGATCTATCCTATGCAATCCTGCTTGCCTTATATAAAACTTCTGAATGAGGCCTTTATTTCAATAGTCAGGACAATATCCTACAGACCGGTGTTAAGAAAGAAAGACAAAACAACATTTTTCCTAGCCTGTGAGCTCTTCTTTTTCATTGGCTGAACAAAAGCAGAAAAATATTTCTAGTATTAAAAAGAAGGTTTCAGTTAAATTAAATTAGAATTGGACATTTTAAAGCAATATGTAGCTCATGGACAAAACAAAATAATTTAGCAAATTAATTTTGAGCTCAGAACTCTAAAGTAACAGTTTGAATGCAAAAAAAATAATATTCATTTGAGCTTCTTCTTTAAAACATTTCTCTTACAGTATAAAAGGTAATCTTAGGTCCACTTAACACCTAAAAGACAAGTAGTTTTAATTATGCATATGATGCAGAAGAATCAATTAAGCAACAGACTAATTGTAATACGACTAAGGTCAAATAAGCAAGACAGCGGCAGAATAAGGAATAGGACTCTTTTTCCTTCTGTAGCAGCTATATATAAATGAGACGGAAATTAAAAAGTAATTATGAGAAATAGATGGAATTTATATTCCTAAGAGACTACAGGGTTTTGGCTTTCTTTTCTATGCTCTGGCAGGGCCCAGGGGACTGATACACATTTGCTGGTAGGTGCAGGGGGTAGCTCAGCTTCAATGCATTGATCTGTGTACCACAGGTTGCAATTGTTCTGTAATTACGTTTTTTATTCTGAAAGCATGGCTCATCATACTTTGACATACTGCGACACACATTTGAGATTTGGTAGAAGAAACTGTGCTTTACAGTATATAATATGTATGCAAATAAGCAACAATTTCATGCGTGGAAAAACATCATACAGCTTTAAAACTAGCCTATGGTTTGCCTTGCCTTATTCTTGACCAATATTTTATAACCTAAACAAATAAAACTTTGCACTTAACATCACTTTTTTTTTTTTTTTTTTTTTTCAATTGTGAGGTGAAAGCAGGGCCTAAGTTTAAGTTTTCTCATTTAATGGACCAAATTCTCATAAATTGTCCATTATATTTTTGTATTCACAAAAAAAAAAGTGCCACACTAATCTACCTGGAGCTACCTTGTGTACTTATAACAATGGCACTTCTATATATAGTTTAGTACACACAAATAGAATTTAGCAGAATATCACAGTCATATGCTTGATTATAGATGATGCATGGTAACTTCTACAAGGTATTTTTCCCTATGCATACTTTAGCTTTCAGGCAGATAATCTGCTTTCAGGCAGGAATGGCAATGAATTCTGAGCATTTTCAGGTTTTCTGTCCTTTTCCAGTTTAAAATGCTGTCATAAGGGATTCCAGGCCATGTTATGACTATCCACGCTATGGATATCACCTTCCCCTGCCCCTGCTGCTTTAATTCTTTTGGAAAAATCAGTTGCCATCAATTAAATGTATTGAAGGAAGCAAGGCAAAGGAGAAAATGAGAAAAGAGCTACTTTCCATACTTTTTGGCTTCCAGCTGGGATAACTCAAAAAAGGGTTTTTTTAAATGTAAAAAGGTTGTAGGAGACAATTTTTTTTCACACTCTTATTTTTCTTTTTTTTTCTCAGTCAAATGAAGAAAAAGAAGATGAAGTGTAAAACAGAACTCTAAATATAAACTTTTTTTCACTTTAAATTGAACTGACTTGTGTTATGTTCTAAAAATATTATTCAAAATGAAATGCTCATTTCAAACAGTCTAAACAGAAATGTATAGAATTTCATAAATGACTTTCCCACGTGGAAAACTTCAGTGTATATTAGAGATTAGCATTTAAGCCTGTAGTGTGGATGTGGCCTAGTGTCTGGATCTGCTAGAGACTCTATTAAAGACTTATTTTCCTTGAGTGGGAGCTGCTGCATTTTGTGTATATGGGACATCACGTGCATCTGCATGCTTGCAGGAGAGTTAAAAACTCCTCCCATCCCTTTACAATTATTTTGTGAGCAGAGCCTTGCAGTTCCAAATACAGTGCAATTATGAATGAATAGAAAATAATGCAATTTAACCATGTCTGCCTCAGAGGAAAAAGTAAGAAAGAAATAAGTCTACATGCAGTAAACTGCAAAGTCATAAAGAATTAACAAAAGAAAAAAAATAACAGAATTATTATAATTGGACTGGTAACAAGGTTCTTAATTTTCATTATATGAAAGGTGCATCTTTGGAGGAGATGCAATTTCTTGCATGAAAAACAGCTATATCATCCAATATGATGCCACTGTGACATCACCATGGCCCAGACAGGGTAGATCATCAAAAATTATAGGGTGCTGCAATTTTTTGAAGTTTTTTAATTAAAATGTTTTCATCTTGTTATTTAAAGGATTCTAGTGTCAATGACCTTAGAAAGTGAATAACTATGACAGACTTATAAAATGTGCTGTTAGAAGGGGAGATAATCCTGAGCAGATAAAATTTTTAATGCTGAAATATTAACACGTTATTGAATATGATTATTGTATAATTTGAAAAGTGAAAGATTGGTTTAAGGATTATAAGACTAATGATAATGTTTTAGAACTCTTTCTTTTGCTAGCATCTGATAGAAGAAAATTATCTGCTGCTTTCCATGTAATGAAAAACTATGAAATACCCCAAAATGGGGCAAATTTCTACTCAGAAAAAGTAGACTAAAATAAGCATAAAGGTTGGACTGTGTCCAGTACAGAAACTAATTTTCTTGCCTTTCCATTTCTGATTGTAATGCTTTCTAACAGCCAAATGCCAATAATAGATTTTTTTGAGTACTTCTTGTAAATAGAGTCCAAATTTATAAATTTTCATCTCACAAGCACAGAGCAGTGTACAAACTGGTTTTGGCCAATTTATACTGCATTTGCTTGTGGAAGCAGTAGGCAGGTGGCCATTACTCCTTGTAATCTAATGTTTTGTTCAATTTGAGAGGAATACATAGGTAAAGTCAATACTTAAAAAAGGCAGGGAATAAAACTATGAACATTAAGAAAAATAATGTTGACTAAAAGATACCAGTGAATTTCTGAATGCATAATATTTTTCTAAGAGATTTTCTTGTGCAAAGTGTCTTTTATAATTTTATCGATTTTTTTTTTGTATCTGGAATTAGATTGCTGGAGAGAAATTAGGATTAAGGTTTATGATTAGCAAAAGAACCCTTAGTACAGTTTCAAAAAGTTAATGGTGCTAGCAGGGAAGAAAAAGTTTCATGAAACGAGTATATAGATGCATGCTGTGATAACTCTAAGGGCGCTAGTTCTCATTCAACAGAATTTGGCTGCTCCAAGGGAGACTGGTGTGGATCAAAAAGCTATTTAAGTCAATCAGAATGTTTCTAGTCACTCAATGGGAATTAAGCAAGTCTGTGGGAATCCAAACAAGTAGATATGTATGTTTTGATGTGTGCTGCAAACTCCTACTGAAATCTCCAGAAACCTCTACCACTGAAGTAAGACAGAAAATCAGTCATGTTTAATGCAAAATTTGAACTGCAGTTTGTGAAAGCCTGACCTTTTTTTTTTTTTTTTTTTTAAATCTTTTTTACTGGACACAGAAAAGAATATCTCTTTTCTCAGAAATGAAGTACATGAAAATCATTCTAATACCCATGTTTTGTACTGTGCTGAAATAGACATGGGGATATTCAAATAGCAAATCTGTGATTATCATTTGATTAATTTATTTATTACCTTAAGAAATTATTAAACTACCAGCAGTGACCCGCCCAAAGGTTATGGTTATGACCAAGGTCAATTATATCATTTGAGGTGAGTGCTGCTGTGAGTCCTGTGCCCTTGGGGCCCCTTTGCCACATGGTCCAGATGCTGTGACTGCCATTGGCATGGTGCTCTCAGGTGTCAGCACAGAAGAGATGATGATACAGGGTCATGGAGAAGCTGTCCATAGATCAGTTTAAGCCACCCAAAATATGGCGGTAGACGTAAAAGGTAGGAGATATGACTGATTCAAAGGATTATCTGATATCTTTATGGAGGGACCAATTTCAATCATATGAATTCAATGGAGTGTGAGACCTCTAAAGAGCAGGCATAACTCCTATGGGAATATAGACATAAAGGGTCCCTTTGGAAAAGAGTTTAGTCTGACTCCTTTCACATCCTTGTCTCTACACATAAAAATGACTGTGTTTATGAGGGAAACCGGAGACATGGTGATGGGTGTGCCGGTAGGGCGCAGCCAGCAGAGATACTGTGAAGAACAGACCAAGCAGTGCCTGCTCCCTGTTTCATCCTCAGCACTGGGAAGCTGTGAACGGTTTTCCAGAGACCAGACTTCAGGTCAGTGACTGGATGAGAAAAAAACCCGTCAAGACCACTCATTGTAAAATGTGCGACCCACTGTATACCCACTGTATATTGTTTGTACAGAAACCTGCACAGAAATGTATAAAACAACTCCATGTTACGTCAAACATGTATTTTTAACTTTGGTGTGATCTTAGGGTTTTTCTTGTGTATCTTCAGGTTAATCATTTGCTGTGCCTTGCATTTGTGTGAACAATTATTTTTTGCTCTGGTTGCATAATTGCTCACTTCCTTCTCTTACATTATCCAGCACTGTGAATTTAATTACTCCTCATCTTGAAGTAATTTCTGATTTATCCTGTTAGTTTTGCTCCAGGGTGGTTCCTTATGAGCTTAAAAGTGCATGGGTTCAACTATCTCCATAGCGTCACTGTAATGCCACATCATGCAATCCAGTAGTATAGGCAACGCTTGACTATAGAAAACAGTTGCATATTTAAAGAATAATAATAATTCAGTTCTTTTTCTTGCTGTGTGAGAAAGTTGTATTTCCCCTCTGTCTGAATGAGTTCAGAAATTTTTTTATTATTATTTTTGTTTAACAGGAAACAAAGCATGCAAATCCAGTTGCTACTCAGTATTCATTCCAGGAAAAGATGAGGCAGTGAACTGGACTGAATAGGAAAGGAGCAAGCATGTGTTATGTGCATGTTGGGATACCAGAGGTTCATTCTCTCAAGACAATTTGAATTCTGTTGCTTTTCAGTGAGTCAACACAGCAATTGTGCACTTCCCTCAGGGTATGCAATGCTCTGCTCATTGGGGCAGAAATAATTTTTTTCATTCATGTTATTCTTAGCAGCCCTCTTTGTTATCCTTTCAAAGGGAGTCATCCCTGGGCGTCACTAGGGACAGGACTATGCAGCTGGATGAGTCCTGTTCTATCAAACACAAGAAATAGCAACACTTGGTCCAAAAATAATAGGACACCTTAAGAGAGTGTGAAACAGCCAATCTTTTCTAAAACATTGTGACTGCAGGAGCTGGGTCAGCATGATGCACAGAGCCAGTAGATTTGTAGAACTGTAAAGAACCTCACAGTGAAATCACAGAATTTGCCGTTCCTTACTCCTGTGAGGTGGGCACTGGAGGTTTTGTAAACGGACTCCCAGTCTGATGTGCTCTTGCCTGGGATTTCAGATTCTACCTCAGATTGTCATCTTCCTGTCTTGTTGCTGGTGGTTGCCTAAGCAGCCTGAAAGTCTTTGTTTCATGAAGCATGAAACTCCATTTGTAAGCGGTAAAGTCCAAAGGGAAAAAGTGATAGATAACTTAAAATGCTGTGTGTAGTCTACTGGAAAAAAACACCTATGCAGCAATTTTTTAATGAAATAATTTTTGATTAGACCGGGACTATGCAGTGCATGCCATGCACTTTTCTATGAAGCTAGAAAAACAGCCTTAAAAAGCTTCAGAAAGTTAATATTCTCAGTTGGGCATGAATAAAGGGCTGGTGGTGAGGGTTTTTTGTTGATGGTTTTGTCCTTTTATAAATAATTCCTCAGAAGGAAGACTACAGTAAATTTACCTTTGGAGATAGATTTGAATCTTGAAAAAACAATTTTTTCTTCTTTCTCTGCTTTCCATCTTTTAACTGTTTGAAATCCTATATAGCTAAAAGGAAACATTTTCTCTGGGAGACATTATAGAGTGAGGGCTGGAAAAAGAACAATGAGATTTGTAAGCATTTGTCCTGTAACCATGAGTTTCCAAGTTCTATAGTTCTCTCTAAGGCTGTCTTCCTTTCCAATCTCAGCATCTCTTAAGCTTCAGACGTTTTTATAGCTGTATCCCTGAAGTCATCTGCCCACATAATTTCCATCTTCTATCAGTCATTGCAAATATATGAGGATCTTGCACCTGAAGTCCAATGTTTATTTTCTAAGTTTAAAAATATGTCCCTCACTATCTTGATTTGCTGGAGGAGGAAATTTTTTTTGGTCACAGAGGTAATGTTGCCCATGCATTCAAATGTGGGTTTGGAAAGGAATCACAGAAACCTGAAGGGCTGGATGAGTTATTGCTGCTCTCTTTATTCAAGGGACAGGTATCATTTTCAGTCAGATAAAGGAAATCAGCTAGGGGTTTTTAAGCCTGAACCTGTAATGATTCATTTTCATACTTTGCTATAGCAGGGATCTTAATTTAGGAATATTTTAACAAAATCTCAGAATTTAGTTCCACCATGTGCCCAACCTACACCTGGCAGGTATGTTCAGAAAGCTGGCAACAAACTGAGAACTGCAACTGAAGTAATGCCTGTTGCAAAAAATATCAAGAGATTCGCAGGAGGCTTCAAGGGTTTGGGGAAAGCATATCCAGCTCCACATATGTACAAGGCATGTGCACTTCTCTGCGCATAAGCCCCAGCTATACTGCAAAATTGTTCATATGCTCTGACAAAGTACGGTAAGGGAAGGTTTCTGGTACCCTGCCCTGAGCACACGCAGTTGTGTTTATATTGCACTGTTATGTGTTAACCTCATATGCAAAATTTGGTTATGCCATTTTGAAATTCATTTCATTATTAGCACCTCTTTTTCTGTCCAAGCATCTTGGTTAGATAAGTAATTTCCCACCTTAAAGGTTTTCCGTACTTCTTTTCTGTTTCAATCCCCCAAAAATAAGAGTTTGGAATGTTAATTAGAAAAAAAAGAGCATTGGGGGAAAAAAGTCAATAATAACACAACAGCAACAACAACACCAAACAAACAAAAAAACCACCCCAAAACCCTCCAAAAATATTGCAGAAATGCGATGTGAAATCAGGAAGAAGTTGAATAAGTTAGAAGACAAAAAGGTCTTCTGTTAGACACAAAGCCTTATTGGACATCCTGTTCAGCTGTTCAGGTTTTCAGTTAATAGAAATACACTTGCCTGTGCTCTTGAGTATTTTCTTCATCCATAAAGATGAAGACATGCTTTGGAAGTCATCTCTTTGGCATGAATTTGGCTTTTCTTTTACTCTGATTTTCAAATAAATAACCCATTACTAAAGGGCAATGAAACCAATTATTGCAAGTGAAAAAAATAAATCTAGAGAATGTAAACAGTTGCTCATTCCTTACTGATGATTCCTGAATATGCCATATTTTGTTAAAAATGTGGTAGCTTTTTTTGATATGCTTTATTCTGAATAACTTATGTATTAGCTTCCTCAGTCTAATATTTTTCATGTTACTCTTCTTACTAGCATACTTCCTTCCAAACCTGTCAAATACTGATTTACAAATAACGACCAAAAAAAAAAAAAATTAAAGAAGAATAGCTACCAGGAAACCACCCTTCTTCTTCACTTGAGAAGAAGAAGGGAAAAAAACTCTTAAACTGGCTATTACTGAACTTCTTCAGTTAATTTTAAGATGTTAAAATTCATGCAATTTGGCTCTTAAAATACATGTGAAATAATTACCAGAATGCTGTAAATATTTATAATTGCATTTTCTGAAAGTGGTTAGAGTAAGAACCGCAAATTTTGTGAATTCTGATTAAAAAACATATTTGAATAAGTATTTGGAACATGTGGATTCAAGAATATGAATAGAAATTTCATTCTGTTGTAAAAAAGTAAGATTCACATTAAAAGATCTTTTGTTTTTTTTATGGTTGATTACAAACTCTGTTCTCATTTTCATCCACAGTTTTCAGTATCTTTTAATTTGAAAATGTATATTTTAAGGTCTACAGAACACTTGGGAATCACCTCGCTCCTTAAAATTCTCTCTTTTGTTTTCATATATCCTTTACAGACATTTGTTTTATTTTCCAAACTAAAGCTTAGCATATATAAGATAGAAAGAAATCAAAATGCGTAGTCTTAAGTACAGTCTATATATATTTTACAGAAAAAAACTGAGGTAAAAGCAAAGAATCAAAACATACTTGAATAATCTTATGGCTGATACCAATAAACAAACTCCCCAGTCTTATGCATATACCACAATTTTCTGTTCAGGAATACCTATTCATGACAAATTCATGGATTCTGTGGACAGTTATAGATCCATTTTTTTAGTTTATTTCCACCATCTTTTTTTACCTAGATGGGAAGATAAAAGTCATGTAGTTTGTAGCGTATTCCACGGGGAGACAGGACCAGCTAGGAATAGGACACTGGTCTCACTTTCCTTGGTAGAGGTTCTGCTCATCATGTGCTTTTAGTATGTTTGCTTATCTTATTTTTACACATTTTTTAAACCAAACCAGTAACATTGTGAAAGCTAAAAAACTGTGATTTTAAGGAATCCAAATGCTTTTTCACTGCATAAATGACAAAAAAACCCCAAAAACAAAAACAAAAAAACCCAACCAAACAAAAAACCCCAAAAAAACAAAAAAAAAAAACCCCAAAAAACAACAAAAAAACACCAACCAAACCCTGCATCCAAGCTTTAGTTTAATAATACTGCATTTTAGTGAAAGTATAACACCTTCAATGAACATCTAGAAAGAAGAGATTATGATGAGGGAAGTGGGGGTGGGTTAAGAACTAATTTTCAATTTTAACAACAGTCTACCATGCCTGTATAGTACAATTTATCTATTATTATCTTATATTTTTACACAGCAAGATGCTTATTTTTTTCTGATTTTTATTAAAGTCATTGGCATGGCATTGTGAAGTACACGTATACATACATTTCAACCCGAACAGTGCAGCAAACTTGAGAAAAACTGTGAAAGTATGGATTGATTCTATAGCACTTGGGCCACTCCTACCCTGAGCCACTCTGGCATACTGCTACATTTGGCATCCTTCTTCAGACAGATTTTCAGCTTCTACTCTGTTGAAAAAACATACTCAAATGAGTTTTAGAGAAATGTGTGACTAGAATCAGCAGTACACTGAGTTCTGTGCATTTTTAAGATAAATCAGCCCCCCACCACAGTGCTTCATGGTCAAACCTTCGGTGTTTTACAATAAATATGAGCAGATTATTTATCAAGTCTGTTGGGAAAAAAAAAAGTTAAACAGCCTATCTTGAAAACTGGGATTGATGTCAGCAATTATCAACAGTCACAGCTTGATAATACACTAGCCTTGTATTTTCACTTTCATTTCTCATTGACAAAAGAGTAAATTATACCAATTTTCTTTGTCACCAAACATTAGGAAAAAGCCGCCTACAAAAAAATTAGATTTCAAATTTACGTATATATGTTAGAGGCAAATACTCTTCCAATATGAAGTTAGTCCACCCATGAAAACTTATTTTCAACAACAACAACAAAAAAATTGTAAGAAGGAACATTCAGGACACTCCACAATATATGTGCACATTTGCCAAGTAATATGTATTATTTTAAGCTGGATACATACACATGTTAATAAATTATTGCAAGATATATATGTTCAGAATATAGTACTGTTTCCATTTCTTTAGAAGAGTCTAGTAGATTCTTAAAAAAAAAAATAATAATATTAGTTGTGGTTTATGACACTCAAAGAGGAAAAGCAAAACCTAAACCTAATACTAAAAATTAGTATCCAGGTGAACTTTAACTGTGTCCCTGCTGGACAAAGTGTAAAACACTACATCTTTCTTATTTTATTTATATATATAGTGCAAGAAATTATAACAGATAAAAAAAGCATCTTTTTCAGAGATAGGAGAAAATTAAAACTGTGTAGCAATATGAAGATGAAACTGTCAGAAACAGTCAAAATTTTTAATACATTTCAGTGCACTTATTTATAATCATGTTTAAAAGCACATACAGAAGAGCAGTAGAGGAAGTCCTTTGTGCAAGCAACACCTGCTTTCTATTGTTCAGATGACTCCAAACACAGGCTATTTTTGCAGAAGTGGAATTGACAATTAACTGTCTCTATACAGCTATCAAAAATCAGACACCAGAACCGGCTACTTTGTCTGTTTCTAGAAGACTTTTTTTTTTTGTTGTTGTTTGACTCAGATTTTCACACTCAGGTAGTATCACATGTGAGCAGAATGCTTCAAAATAAGCATGCTGAAATCCAGGCCTGTCTTCACTGAGACTGTCTTTTGCCCGAGAATTCAAGGGAATAGGAATTCCACTAGAATGTTGGTCTTGCTTCTGTGAGAGAATGCCAAAACTATGAGTATTACAGGTTTCTTTATAATTTCAGACCTAAGAGATATAATTCTTACTTCAACTGATGCCAGGGAAATCCATGATCAGTCCAACCTCATTGATTTTTGAGAATCTACATTCAATTCACAAAAATTCACATTATCAAATTCCATTAAATTCACAAATTAATAGGTTTTATATATTCAATATGGGAAGAAAAAGGAAAAAAAAAACACATATAAGTCTTCTGCTGTTGACTTAGCTTTAATGGAAATGTGTTTATGTCACCATAAAAGTAACAAATACTTTGCTGAAACAATTTCTGTGAAAAATGAAAATTAGAAACAATTATGTGGTTATTTTTTTTCAATCAGTGCTTATTAATTGGCATTAA
This sequence comes from Eulacestoma nigropectus, assembly GCA_013397775.1. NCBI lineage: Eukaryota > Metazoa > Chordata > Aves > Passeriformes > Eulacestoma > Eulacestoma nigropectus. The sequence continues at coordinate 2,766,489 of VZTE01006298.1, read as the reverse complement.
TAGAAATTGTGTGCGCACTAAGAATAGTGATTAAATCCCTACACAAAGTAATGGCATCAGAGCTTAGCAATAAAAGCAGTTTTAGATGAAAACTTGAAGAGTATTAGTCCTATACGGATTGGTTATTAAAAGCATGTTAAGAAAAACATCTATATATTTTTCCACTGATTAGTAAGACAATAAAATAATAAAAATAAACTGAAAAAATGTTTTATCTCTCAAATAGCAATAGACTTTCCTTGAAGACAAAAAAGTATATTTTATATAATTAACAATGACCTATAAAACTAAGTATCAGAAAAAACCTGCTCAGTAGCAAAAGAAAGTCAGAGTCAAGCAACACAAAGCTGGTCCTTCTGTAGACTGTTCTTCAGCAGCATTTTTTTCCTTTATGTTACAGTTGCTTTGGTGATCTAGCTCTGTAGTTTCGTGGGAAACCTCACATCCTGCCACTCCTGCTTTCCCCTTCACTTTTCAAAAATAAGAAGAAAATTAGGAAAGAAATACAACTGTAAGCCCTTTGCTTTTCTTCTGACACAGGTCACTAATTTGGTAATTTTCTGTCTGTATCTCTTGCAGTTTGTCATTAGCATCAAGCATATTCATGTGTAGTGGCGTTTTCAAGGCCAGATCAGCAGCACACGCAATTTTTGTTCTTAAGCCTGCTAATCGTAAAACTTCTGGGAAAATGAAACTGATGATTTACAATTTTATGGAGTAAAATTTCTAAATTTTTATGGTGGCACTGCTGTGTAAAACCCAGTGACATCTGTGGGGTTAATAGTCTTTGCTGTAAATCATAGGGGAAGCCCCTAATGCTTCAGTGGAAAGAGAAAGTCCTGCCCAATACGAGTAACAAATGTGTATCATGGGTGGGGCAGCCCCAGGAGTTTCTTTTTGAAGGGCAGGAGAATGCAACTTTGTCTTTACACAAAATTACTTCTTCGCCTTGGAAGAGACACAATTAATGATTTCCTAAGTTTGTTTTTTTTCACCCACTGCGCACTGCATAGCACACAGGCAGTTCCAGAGGAAAGCATGGCATAGCTAAGCAGTACCTTGTTCTGTAGGTTATTACAGCTTCTTTTGCAGTGGTTGGTATCTCTGCAGTGCTTTTCATCCTAAAAAGAAGGCAAATATACAGACAACAGTTAATCTTCCCTGAACTGCTATGAGGTAAGCAAACATTGTTAATCCTATCTGATAAATGGGAAAACTGAACAGCTGGGTATTCCCAGTCGTATTGAAGTTGGTAAGATACAATTTCACCTACAGAATTTAAAAGGTTTGTTTCCATGTGATGTTTGCATCACTTTCACCATATAAACTACCAGCTCCAAGGTGGGTATAGGTGACCTGGTATAAAAACATTTCTGCTGGAATAGCTTATTCCCATTTGACTGCTGTGGCAGAAGAACTGTGATAGTAATACATCAGAATCCATTCTACTATCTGTACTGATTACACTATTCTTTGGTCAGGAAGAAATTGTACTCAACCATAATAATTTTGTAAATGTAGTATGTAGACGTATGTAGACATGACCCTTAAGGAAAACAAAGCCCCAAAACATAGCAATGAAAATGTTAGACAGCTTTCACACTTTCCTGTCTTTACTACTTTTTTGCTTTCAGTCTAACACTATTTTGTTGTAATGTGTGCTGTGTCTCACTGTGTGCTGTGTCTCACTGTGCCTGCACTTTTATACATTTTGGAACAAGCAGGTAAGGACACAACCAGCTGAGTCAGTTTCATGCAACTGCTTCGACTGTCATTGTATTTGAACAAGCAATTTGTGCTGGTGGGTGGAAAATACACTTCGGGATTCTGTTTCTCTAGTCTTGAGTAACCAGAAAATAGTGGCCATGAGCTACCTCCAAGCTGCAAGCAACAGTTCCAATTGCAAATACTGTGTTTTGGGAAACTATGAGTAGCTCTAAACTGTTCATATAAGTATTACACCAGAGCTAGAAAAAAGACCAGGAAGGATTGTAATATATGCTTTGGTTCAGCCAGCAAGGACAAGGCAGCCCTGACAATATATTTTAGAACAGCTCTCCCGCTTGCTCATATTATTCCCAAATTACAAAAGAGAGGAGTAGCCTTCTGTATAGAATATGACTCCTTTCCTTTTGCATAGCCTTGATATCAGTTAAGTATTTCTTGACAAGGTGAAGGTGGGAGACTTTTGTACTGCAACTAGTTTGCAGCTCATATGGATATCCCGGCATGATGATGGGCTTCTCTAGACCTGTCCAAACCAAGCCCAGCTTCCTAACACCCTGGGCCTCTACTTTGCCTTTTGATGGGAATCCAACCAGGGGATTGGCAAGATCCAAGAGACAGGCATTTGGGATACTTCCAGACCTTGCCCTGGCATGCAATCATGCAATGATGTTCCACAGTTTGAATATAAACCTAATGGCCCAGGATCCAGCAAAATATCTAAACCCTGCACCTCAGAAGCCACAGTTCCACATGGCTCCACAGCTGGCAGGTGGTTTCAAAAGCCTCAATGCTGAAGGTAAATTTCTTCTAAATGAAACCATTTTCCTAGGAAAAGCTACACCTACCGAGTTCTACCACTTGTCATCTTGCCATATGTCAGTGCTATTGCAATTTTATTATTAGAACAGCATGAAAAAGTAAAATTTATTTTCAAAGCTAAGAATATTATTAAAATGTTCCTAGGTATACATTTTTAACTCTGAATAGACAGCTAAATGAAGAACCATGTCCAGTTCCCGCAACCTCATTTGAAAATTTAATTTTGCTTGGATTTGGATTTTGTCAGAGTTCTTTTCCCACTGTGGTAATAACAGAGGATATCACAAATGAGAACTACTTTTTTCTTACTCTTAAGCATTTCCATTAATCATTCTGTTCTCTAGCAGCATGAATATTTAGTAGTGTGAAGCATTTTTTAAGACACTGACATATCTGAAAACTATTATAAACTTTAACTTTCGAACAGTAATGATGTTCAGTAATGAAGATTGCTCATGACAAGAAGATGAAGAACGTTCATGACAAGTTCTCCTTGAAGAACAGTCACCTTTGATAGAACAAATTTCTCTGCCCTTTTCTAGTATTTGAATTACACGTTGCTTTCACTTCTTGTCATAGCTGGATGTCAACCAGTTGGCTGCCGCTCAGTTTCTGTTAGCAGCTTTCTGTATTTTGTTAAGTCAGTTTCTCAGCAAAATTTCCTGGATGATTGAATCCTCATCAGAAAGGAGGAAAAAAAAAATGTATATTTCAAATAATCCAGGTCCCCCTTTGTAAAGTAAAGCAGCTCATGTTCCTCTAATCAGGGCAGCATAGTGCAATAACAGACTCTTTTCTACCACTTTGCTTACTGAACATCAGATATTGCCTCGAGCTCGGCTTCAGAGAGATGAACAGAGTGGGAAGAATTCCAGTAGCAAGACTGCAGCAAGACAAGATTGGTTAAACTTTGTGGTAGTGGGACTGGAAACGGAAAAGTGGCCTTTAACCTCAATTTTCTGCTAAAATGGGTCATCAGTTACTCACATCTGCATGGAGCTAATGGACAGACACAGAAGCAAGTTCAGAAGCCAGTAACAACAGCATCTGTCTTTTCTGCTTTCAAATCCAGATGTGAGGTAAATTAAGCCTTTTAATTATTTTGCATTTGTACACTAAACATAATTTTAAAAAATAGAGAATGTATCTTTCATGTGTCTTCCATGAAACATGAAATAAATAACTAGCTTTGGAAATTAATTGGGCTCATCCAGACTTATGAAATAGTCCAGTTCCAAAGACTTCTTTTTCCACCTTTTTTTCCCATTTTCTGGCCTGTTTTATCAAAATGCTACCTTTAATGAATACAAGAACAAAGAACAACATAGAACTATGAAATAAACTTATCTAAGCCTGTAAAAAACCGTACCCAACTATAAAGTTCAAGCCCTAGAATTTATCCTGTTCCAAGGAAGCTTGTTTAGATGCTACATAGAATTGTTACCTCAATGCAAGACCATTACAGTCTTTCTTTTTCGTGTGTTTTCCTCCTCAAAATGGATTGTTTCCAGTTGTTTGTGTATGTGTACTGAGGAAGCCAAGTTTGCTTGATCTGACTTTTAGACAGTTGTTAAATATATGATGCCCTCCTTCCCACTAAAAAGCAGTAGTTAGAAGAAACAAATTTGCTTATTTCAAGATTCATAGCAATATCAGACTGCGCATTCCAGGAACTATTTAGCTTTTTGATAGCACTTTCATCCTCTTCTGAGTTTTTCCTAGAATAATAAAAATGTAGTTAAATTACAAGGCACGTCTGAAAACCCAGAGTTCAAAAAATATATGTGCCATTTATATAGTAAACTAGCATATAAAATTATTCTGATTTTCTTTTTTAAATCAGGAAAACCACATCAGTACAAAAGAATGGCCTTTTAGAAAGGCAGCCCAAATTTTTCACTTTTTCACACCATCAGTATTCTTCCTATTGGTGAGGAAGTCAATTAGATTTCAGCACTCCAGACTTCTGAAATTCAAAAGGATTTTTAATCTATTAGCTGAAGGCTGTGACTCTTTGATTCTGAAAATTTATATAGCAATAAAATATCTTGCAAAACTGTCTACTTTTCATAGAATCATAGACTGGTATAAGTTGGAAGTGACCCTAAACATCATCCTGCTCTAACCCCCCTGCCAGGGTCAGAGAAGCCTTCCACTATGTAAGGTTGCTCAAAGCCCTATCCTGCCTGGCCTTAAGCTTGTTTTCTCATCTCCAATGTCAAAATTTTTATTCCCAAACTCATCTGAAAATCTTCCCACTCTTCACCTGAGCGAAATTCAGAAATAGAGGAAGATGTTTGTTGAGTTGTTTTGAGTTTCTATTTTCTTTGTTTGGGTGTTTTGGTTTTTGTAGTTTGGTTTTTTTGCAGGGGAGGAAGTTGATTTTTAGAGAAATGCAGAACCATTCACAAAATAAGAAAATAATTCCTAGTAATCTGGGTACCTCTGTGGAATAGATATATCAAAGTGGTAGCATTGCAGATCAGAAAGGAAGATATTTTTTGAGACAAAGACTTCAAGTTTAGTAAAACATGAAAGCAGCAACCCTACAAATATATTTAGTAGTTATACAGAAACAAGTCTATCTAACTTATATCCTACTAATGGAGGGGAAAAAACCTCTGGAAAATATTTAGCATTGAGTTCACACTAACCTTACACCTGTAATGGCATTGTATAATTACTGCAAATTATAAGACATACATAATTATACTTACATAAATTTTAAAATATAGAATATAAATTAAATTAAAATGTCTTTCTTCAAGTACAGACATACATGGTAGAATTTTTTTGCATTTGAATTAATCATTCCAGGTTTTCTTCAATAAACAGAACATACTGAAGTTTCCTAGAGAGTGTCAATGTAAAGAGGCGAAATGTTTATAGCATCTTGGCTATTCTCTGCCCCTGGAAAGTTTATAAGCCAAGTTCCTTATAACACCAGAACATTACTGTGTGCAAAAGACAGACAGTGAGAGGGAGACCAAGGGAGCCATCATTCTTGACTAATTTTATTTTTTTTTATTTTTCTTAAAAAAATATATTTAGGAATGAAAGAAGCTTTAGCTCCTTCTAGGTTCTTGGTAGGTAAGAGAGAGCCAGCACAGTCAGCAGGTATGAAAAATGAGATGACACACAGGGAGGGACACATCTCACTCTCTCTGCAGTGGATGAAGAGCAGTAGATGCTTCTCTATTTCCAGTTTGAAGAAGGACAGTAAGGCCTATCTTGTTATCTGTGTTCCCCTTAGTTCTAGTACATGGAATATTTTATGAGATGCAAGTTTTTCTGAGATTTCTCTGGAGTAGCAGTGGTCCTCACTAGCCCTCCTCTGGAGCAAAGCCTAACAACGTGAATTTGTAGTGCCTGTTTTCAGACACTGCACAATGAACACCTGAATACACAGAAAAGCCCAAAATATCAGAATAACCATAGACTTAATAAAAGACATATGGCAGCATAAACATTTATTCCTATGGCCACTTGTGAGGGGCTGATAAATGTTAAGAAGAAAATGGCTCAGCATTGTTTGAACTTTATTTTGAACTGTTGCTTAGAAATCTGTTTTAGCGCAAGGACTAACATCAACCGCTTTAGTTGCCACTTCTGCATTCAGAAAAGCACTGGAGAAGTGGCATTTGACCTATGGCGGCAGACATGAAAAGGAATGTTCTGGGATCTATGGTCGGCAGGGGGAGGAGGACAGAGAGGGGCTCTGTTGCTGGGTGGTTCTGATCATGGGAAGATTTCTTTGGACAACACCCTTGAGGGCAGAGAGGGGCTCTGCTGCTTGGAGGGAATCTTTGGGCAACCCCCCTAAGAACCAATCATTTCTTCGAACGACCTGACTGTGGGAGGGGCTATGCTGCATATAAGGAATTATGAACTGCATCACCTGTCAGCCTCCTGCCTTGTTTATGCACCAGCTGCCCACTGATTGATCAAATTGGACCAACGGGACACCGTTGGATCCATGGTGGTAACTCTCTCTCTCTTTCTCTCTCTCTCTCAGCTCTCCATAATATTGCTTCTTCTCTTTCCTTTATCTCTACCTTTCCTGTCTCTGTTGCTAGGGCAAATTTCCATATTAATAAACTGTGGGTGTAACACTGACCTCGTTTGTGTCTAATTTTGCCACAGGAGTCATTAGAACCTCCCCGGTCCTCTCTAGAGTAGGACACAGACACCACTGTTATTAGCAAATAAAGGTACATATTTAAATGGTTTTGGATAATCAAGCAAACTAAAAACAAACTCCAGAATACTTTCCTGTATTGTTAATAATATGGTGCCTATTTTAATTCTCAATATAGTAGTTCTTTACATACTGGTACTGTAAACTTCAGTCCCTTTCCTTTTAAAAAGTCAAATCATGAACAATCACAACCAGTCAGAATGATACCTACACTCACGTAAAGCCATCGCTGCATTTGCAGGGGATTTTTTTTCTGTATTCTTGAGGGTTGCTTTTCTCCAAGGTGGTAATTGGTTCAGGCTGCTTTGCCTTTTGCCGCTGACTTCACCTCCAGGCTAAAAACTAGGGCTCTAGAGCTTGATCAGGTTTCACTGCTGTGGTGCTGCTCCACTGCTGGTAGCAGAGTTGTCCTGATGCTTGAGAAAACAGTCGCCTCTCAAGGAAACTTTTTTTCGTTTATGCACAGAAGACTGAAGTGAGAACAGAAAGCCTATGAAAAAAAAACTCTGTCTTTCCTTTCTGCAGCATCTGAGGGATTGCACTGATAAACAAATTGTGAGGAAGATAAACTATAAAAAGGTGGTAACACACCAACAGCTCATTCCAAATTTAGGCACAAACTCAGAATAAACATTATGGGGGAAGGGGATATGATTTTATGAGAGTTAAGGAGGAAGGAATATGGGTAAGACAAATATAGTCCTGGAACAGCCTAGTAACTCAGTCTCAGTTAAGGTATGTGCTATCAGAAACTTCGTCATGGCTTGACCATTCCATCAGGAGGCAGGGAGAACCCATAGGCATCCTCTCACTTCAATTCCCAACAGGTTCCCCTAAGAGTTTTAGCACAGTTAGAAAGTCTGAGGTACCACTACCCTGGAAAAAGTAGAAGTCCTCGTTTTCTGCTCTGTATCATAACAGATGATAAAAACAAAAACAACTATAAAATTAAAATAAATTAATATTTTCAGCCACCATAAAATATTTTCAACATAAAATACATACTAATTTCTCATCAGAATAGATTTTTCTTTTTTCTTTTTTTTTTTTTTTTGTAAAACATAGTTCATGTTTCATTCAGAAATTAGATTAAACACAAAAAGCACTCAAGAGGAGAGTAGGAGTGTAAGATATTAATACGGAAAAATGTTTTACTCATTTTGGATACTTACCTTTGTATATTCACTATAAACTTTAAGAAATAATATGTCTCAGTAAGATCCACCATACTGCATAATCCCTCCTCTGTGGTGCCCAGAGTGTACTTAGATGTTGCACTAGGAAAACATTAAGCTCCAAGTCATGATAAAACTATGATTTAAAAAAAATTATGACTCCAGATGGGATTCTTGCCCCTTAAGTCATTCCAAAATTAGGAGTTTATACCATTTTAGTCTTCAAAGCTTCTTTTTGCCTGGAGATAATCATCTTGAGACTTTATTGGTGGAGGAATCTCAATAACTCAGGCAAGAAATGTAACTTTTAAACCACTAAACTTGGTAAAACGAAGAAATATGATAAAAAAACCTTTGTGTACTTTTATGGGGAATATTTGATTTCAGAGGCTACTCCAGTAATTAAAAAAATGACAGAATTGCACAGATTGATGATCCAATGATGTAAGAAACAATTAGCTACCAGAAACCTTAAAAAAAAAAAAAAATGCTAAAGCTTGTTGGTTCCTTTTTTTCGCAATTCTCCTTTACTTTGCTGCAAGGAGAAGGTAAAGAAGGAACTGTAATTTCTTATTTTAAGGAGTGACAGAAGTAATAAAATCCAGGAATTTCTAGTACTTTTAACCTGCTGAAAAATATTAATATAAATTCCTTGTGATCAAGGAAGAAAAAACCCCAACAACCTATTAAAAAGCCCAAACAAACTAAACCAAAATACAGATTTGCATTAACTAATTTCCATAAAGTAGCTTTTCAAGGAAAATCACACACATTTTATAATTACCAGATTCAGTAACATTTCTGTCAATCAACACTACCCTACGCTAAACCACGCCTATAAAAAAAATCTCATGTTCTGTCACAATTGCAAACCTATTATAAATTGAGGACTACATTATGCTATTATGTTTAAGTTTTTTTGGTGCCAAAAATATTGAACGTATGACTGTACTATAGGTAAAATATTCTAAAATTTTGCAAACATTAAACTTCAATGCTGAGTTCTATTTCTGTAAAGAAAAGTCTAGTCCACTGCAAGGTAAGAAATATCACAGTCAAAATTTACATAATTTATGTCAATGGTACAAATCAATTTTTCATCTATATACACTTTCGAGAATAAAAAAGATAAGGACACTTTGCATACAACATTTAAGTTTTTATGATAGAAATTATTAAATAAAATTTGCCTGTTTAGTCTGCTGGGAGTTGAAAATACAATGCATACACCAGGCGGTTTTTTTCAGAGTAAAACACATTAAATAACCAATTAAATTGTTGGAAAGAAACAGCTTTGTTTTTCTTTTATATAACTTCATTCCCTTTTAAAAGAAATCTATTTTATTTTAAAGTTGCCTGCAATCAAGTTTAATGTTGATGAAAAATCAATAATTTTAAAATGTATGGCTGAAACTGTAGGAATGGGTGAAAGTGCCTATTCTTTTTGCACCTGAGTCTGGCTTAGCTGAGTTAGAAACATAATCTTGCGTTTCAGCATAGCTGTGCTTAGAGATAAAAAAGCCTTGTGCATAAATAAAGGCTGAGAACTCATCAGTGATGTTGGGCATCTTCTCGGGAGCACAGCTCTTCTCCTGTGGCCTTATCAATGCAGTAGCATTCCTTCCCATTCCTTGTATTCAGGTGTTCTACAAATAAAGAGTATTAAGCTTTTTCCCCTTCTGCAGCCAATCATAAGATAGTAAAGGTGATGCAGTTAGGTGTAAACCTAGGCTGAGGGGTTTAATTTCAATTCCATTAGCTTTGCCATCTGTTTCATCTCAGTAATACAAAGTACTGACAGATGGGGATGCTGATCTTGAGTTCATGCTGTTAAACACTGAGCCATTGGCTAATAAACTTACTGCCATTCATGATCAAATTCATGATTAAATTAACAGTAAGACCCTTCTAATCCCCAGCCAGGTCCACCACAGGAAGATCTATGATACCTGCATCCTTTGAAATGGCTCATTCCAGTGAGAAGAAAGGTGTTGGTTTCCTGTATATCTGGCCATAAATTCTGGAGGGCATCCCACTCCAGAGCTGGGCACAACAGAAAAGCAATTCCTGTTTGGTGCAGAGTCCAGGTAAGAGTTTTAGTTGTGTCCAGTTACAATGCACAGGTCTTGATACAACTCAGTCTTGGGCTGCCCAAGGAGCATTTAGTTTTACTTTTTTTTTTTACTGGTACTTCCACAGATGTGAGAGCTGAATGAACACAAGTAAAGCACTGCTAAACCAGTTTCTGAGTCATGATTAATCTGACTAAGGGGCTTCTCTCAGGTGAGCTGTAGTGAAACACATAGAGTTGACTGCCACACAGATCTGGGATTCACTAGTCCAAGTATATTTATTGTCTGGAGTTCTACATTAGAATCACCCTAGGCTCTTTCTCTACAGTCATTAAAGAGAAATAAATGCTTCCAGAAAATAATTAATGTCATGCTATGGTGGACTTCTAAGTACAGATAAATCATGCTATTTCTCTTTGTTGACATCAAAACGGCTTTATTTCAGCAAGAATAGCACATCTCACATGAAAACTTGCAGTATTTTTCAGATTACTGCTAACAGTCTAAAATAAGGAGTTTAAGACCAGTGTGTGATTTCAAAACCCACAATGCATAGATTATTTAACCTCTGCTACACCAGTTATGGACTCTGAGAGAGAGAATTCTGGGGAGGCTTACCTGTTTGACAGCCAGAGAAAGAGAGCTGGTGTTTCCCAGGGCATGAGGTGCCAGGCAGTGGGTCAGGAGGGTGCTGTACCCTGCTGCTGTTCCTGAGGAATCTGCCTCTCATTAGATTTTCTTTGTTTCAGTAAAAAGATGACTGTCCTTGGCCCTCAGCTGTAAGTGGCTAGCAGATCATGTCTGAAATTACCTCTGTGCTGGTCTGGGAAAAAGTATGCTACAGGAATCAGTCTTGCCTAGTGTGTGGATTGGCAGATGTGGGCTCTTGAACAAAGAAGGTTTCTTTCCTGTTAGGATAGCAATAATGGTGCACAGTATTTTGGATTATTTCTAGACTTAAGTAAAGCTGAAAGGGTCACTTGAAATAAACAAAATATTGGATTTCCCTACTTTTAGTATCTTTAAAACAGATAAACTGCAAGCTCAATTCTGATAATTATATCCTTATACACAACATGGGGCAGTAGGAGCCAGGATTCCTGAAAAGGAGATTCAGGCTGTTTTATTAAGCATAAGACCTCAGATTGAATTTGCTGAGACTTTGCTTAGAAAAGAATCCAGTTGGTAGATATAGTTTTACGCAGTTCTCTCTTCCTTACAAGGATCCATGGATGCCATAAAATGGAAGAGGAAACCTGTTTCACTGAGCTAGAAGTCTGAAAAAAATAACCTTCCAGGTACTTCACTAACTCATTGCTGCAATAGCTGTGAATTAAGTCACTGCTAATTACTGTGGTTGCACTTCTAAGCTTCTTTTCTTTTTACTACATACATCAATATTTACTGTAGGTGTTAGTTGCACTTCTTTATCCTTTTTTTGGCTACAACTTTTAGACAATAATTTCCTCTCCAATCTGAAGGACAAACAAACCCCTCACATTTTAAATTTTGTAATGATTCATTTTCTTAGAATATATATTTATGCTGGGTGAGGAGAGGGCAGTACAATATGTTCATATCACATACCACTTTTGCAAAAATATTTTTTGGGAAAGTAGAATGCATTATTATTTGTAAGTCCCTACAAACAAGAGTGCTTCTGAAGGTGTTTTTTGTGTCAATTTTTTAGATGTGATAGAAAGGGGTTTTTTCAGTTTTATAGGTTTATACAATTTTTCCACACTAACAAGTTTGACTTATCGCTTCTGTCTGTAGATAAAGTTGGACTCAGGTCTATTTCATTTTCTGAAATCTTTAAATAGGATCCTTTATTTTTTTCTTCAGCATTGTTGATTGGTCTATTTTTTTCTCCCCGAGCAAAAAAAAAAGTAGCAGGGTATTTTTAACTTTTCATTCCATTCTCCTCCTCCTTTAGCATGTTGTTTGAGCTCATTCCCTTCTGCAGGACACAGCAGAGCACTCCACTGCTGCATAAAGTGCACCTAAACAGTCACTTACTTGTATGAATTTTCTCTGAAAACTCCCCAGTAAGCTATTAGCTTCCAGTTCTGTTCTGAAATCCAGACATAAGTATGTCCATCATGCATTTAAATTTTGACCTCCATATCTTTGTGATAACATGATAATAACTCACTCGTGTAATAAATCTCTAGCCTTGCCAAAATGTAAACTAAATTATGTTATTCTATTGAAAAAATTGTTAATTGGTAAATTAAATCCTTGAGAAAGTGATAAATATTTTATGGACTTTTTCTGGAACAATGGCCCAGTAAAAGGAGCAATTTTGGGAGAGAATTCATGAAGGGGCAAGAATATTGTAATGAACTGCGAACATACTGACCCAAAACAAAATGGAAAGGTCATCCAAGCTTCAAAGAGCTTATAGAATATGACAAGAAGTAATAGTGTGAGACAGTCAGTTGGAAGAGCACAAGAGAATGAAAGATAGTGATGTTGGCACAGCAGAAGTATAAAATTTTCATGTTATAGAATTATAGAACAGTTTGGGTTGGAAGGGACCTTTAAAGGTTTTCTAAGTCCAAAACCCCCTGCACTGAGCAGAGACATCATCAACTAGATCAAGTTGCTAAGAGCTCCATCCAGCCTGACCTTGAATGTTGGCAGGGATGCAACACCTACCACCTCTCTGGGCAACCTGTTCCAGGTTCCACTACCCTCACCTGTTCCCCTACCTTCATTGTAAAAATATCTTCCTTATGTCTAATCTGAAGCTACCCTCTTCTAGTTAAAAACAATTATCCTTTTTTCTATTGCAACAGGCCCTACTAAAAGTCTGTCCCCATCTTTCTTATAAGCCCCTTGTTCATTAAAGTTGTCTTTTAAAAGAAGGATTTTTAAGATGGATTTAAAGTATGATAAAGCCAGATGTTTATAGACTATTTCAATAACAAGAAGATATTATATAAAATTATTCTGTAGAAGTAAAAGTTTTCCTTTTAAATAAATCAATAGAGAGATACTTTGAGAGTCCTGGGAATGAAAACAAGTAGTATGTTTGATATAATGAGGACACAATAAGTTGAGAAATAGGCAAAATGGAAGCTGGGATTAAATTCTGTAAGTGGCATTCTGAAGGAGGGCAGTTAAAAATTATTCTGTTCTTATACCTGTGAAAGGTGTTGCAAGGAGATGGCAAGCTGCCATTTTATCAAAAGCTAAAGTTGAAAACAGTATACAGAAAATCTGTACATATTTAACATAACCTTGATTTGTGGATGATGAGATACGTCAAAATCTGATGATGTCAAAGTAAGTATTGAAGCGTGAAGTGAGGTGAGGGATAGAAAATGGATTGGGAGAAAGAAGGAAGGCTGAAGTGCTAGCTATTTATGTTAGAGAGACAAGATGAGAATTTAAGATATTCTTTAGGAGTATGGAATTAAAGCAGTACATTGCCTGAAAAATCTTCAGAGTTAAATCTGCATCTATTATTGAAGTTAACCTAAAGAAGTATGGAGAATGAAGAGTCGTGACTGAACACTTGGAAACATAGGAATCTGAAGAAGAAAAATTCCTTTAAAGGCACATTAAGTAAAGAGTGACTAAAAACCTAGGAGGAGACATGAGAAAGGGCATAGGCTCAGAAGTCAATGTAATATAGAAAATATCTCATGGAGAAAAATATGGTTAACTGTCAAAGATGGTTGATGGACAGAATGAGCAGGGTGATAGTGATGCCTTGTCGGGCTACCCAGAAACAGAGACTCGACAAGAGTAAGGGAATACAGGTGGATATTTATTTGAAAGGCCTTCAAAGGTACACCCTGGGGAGCCAAAGTCTACATCAAAGATGGACCTCAAGCTGGACCCCAAGCTGGACGACGAGTCACGAGTTCTTCACACTTTTATAGGTTTGGTTCATCTGCATGTCAGCATAAATTCGCCAATTAAAACTTTAGCTAATGATGTAACTTCTTCGATTTCTCCACCTCTCTAGGGGCCCTAGTTTACACCTTTGGGGCCTAGGACAGCCTAAGTGTCCTTGAATAACAAGCTCAGAGAGGTTTTGTTATGTCTATCTGGCGTAAGAGAGCAGCAACTAACAGGCTACAAGAAACTTCAGTTACACACCAGGCAGTACAGGATTTAAAAATATAAAAGCTAGAACCTAAGGCATCAATAGACTACAATTCTTGAGATCTGGCTAGGAAATGACCATTTGAAAATGTGGTACAAGGGTTTAAGCTGGAAGAAAGATATGAAAGCTGAGAAAGGGATGAGTGCAGTTGTAAGGGAGGTGTGAAAGCCACAGAATCAGGAGGATACATGGAGGAGAGGTGAGGCAATGTTCCTGCTCTTGTACCCATCTTCCAGAGCAGCAACTGGCAGAATCTGGATGGCCCAGGGGCATGGGGAGCACCACAGGACTTGCTCTACAGCTGCTTTAAGCAGCTCTTTCTCTCACACCACTGACAAACACAGTTTCACAGTTCACAGCTGAGAGCACAGAAGAGACGATACCCACTGCTGGCTGCCAAGGTGCAAATTGTCACTGCTGAACTTTACGAAGGGTGGTCTAGACTTTCACAGAGATCTTCTCTCCAAAGCTTTCTAAAAAAAATGCAGAGGTAGTGTATTTTGAGTAAAAAGTCAAAGGGAAGTGCAGAAAGACAAGGATTTGGAGGAGGAGATTACAGCCAAGTCAAGAGTAGATAATAGGTATCTGCTTATTGTGATGTATTTCCAGTGCACTGCTCGGAGCTCCTGGGGTTTCAGCTCTGTCATTCTCAGAGCACTTTGCCATCTGCACAGCAAATGGTGTGAAAACGTGTTTAATTCAAAGTGGCAATCATATACTACAGTGAGTAAACGATGGACTCAGCAAGAGGGAATAGTTGGTAAAAATCATATATTTTTTATACCTCAAAAAAGTTTTAAGAAAGTTGATTAACATTAAGACCTCTCTGAAATTTTACTTGGTGCTGACCTCTATATATCATTTGTAATCTCTCTCAAAAAAGTTTCATCATCTGATAATACCAGTGTTGAGAGGTTTCCTTTGATTTTTATCCCTTTATACCCCTAAAATACAAAAATAAATAGAATTGTAACTCTCTTCATCCACATGTAACCCTTTATACAGCTGGTTTATTTATTTTGCTGTTTAGTGTTGAAAGCTAAAGTATTAAATTCTGTCCACAAGATGTAAAAAATGAAAACAGCATGTATTTGTCTATACAGCACATTTAGACATTGGGGTACCATAGACATTACTGACAGTATCTTGCTATATTGCCACAGATGCCTGAGTGGTATCATTCAGGATTAAACCTGACATTAAAAAACCCCAAACATATTTGCTAATGGAACTAAATAGGAACTAAAATCTGAAAATATTCTCCAGTCCCTTGAGTAAAATTAAGCTATGTAATTTTATATATTTATAGGTTGATATTTAACATGCTTTATTTACCGCAATGAAAATTTTAATGATACATTAATGTGTCTATTTTTCTTCATATTTTTCACATTCCTTTTCATTAAGCTTCCTCTGCAGTATATCTTCATCTTTTTGGCATCGTTGCACTACTTTAAACCAGTTATTCTCAGGACCAAGTAAACTTATTGTTAGCAAGCGCATTATGTACACACCTAGCCTGAATTATTTAATTCTTGATCCTTAGGAATTAATATCTTGATTCTAATAAGCTGCATTGTGCTAATTAGAATTCCACTGTAGTATGTTGTTTAATCCCTTTTTAGAGATTTAACACTGAAATACTTTTGTGAATGCAATATTTTTTTTGCAAAAGAACCCACAAACTCAGTCCAGTGACAGAAGGCTACACCTCTTATCATCTTAAAACAATAAGCCTGTCATAGTTTAATCCCAGCTGGCAACTAAGCCCCATGCAGCCACTCACTCACTCCTCCCCTGATGGGATGAGAGTGAGAACTGGAAGAGTAAAAGTGAGAGAACTCACGGGTTGAGATAAAGAGATTAAGAGGGAAAGGAAAAGCCACACACAAAAGCAAAAGAAAACAATGACTTTATTCATCACTTCCCATGGGCGGCCACCTCCAGGAAAGCCAGGCTCCATCATGCCTAATGGTAACTGGAGAAGACAAGTACCATCACAATGAACATCTCCTTCCTCCTCCTTCTTTCTCAGCTTTATATGCTGAGCATGACACCACGTGGTCTGGAATATCCATTTGGGGTCAGCTGTCCCAGCTGTGTCTTCTCCAACTCCTTGTACACCCTCAGCCTCCTCACTGGAGGGGCAGTGTGAGGAGCAGAAAAAGCCTCGGCTCTGCGCAAGCCCTGCTCAGCAGTAACTAAAATATCTTTATTTATCAGCACTGTTTCCAGCACAGATCCAAAACATAGCCCCATGCTAACTACTATGAAGAACATCAACCCAGCCAAAACCAGCACAAGGCTTTTATTAGATGCCTAAACATACATTTAAGAACTTTAGATCAGGCGTCTACTCTTTAAAATTTTAGATACCTGATCACCAGCACATTGAACATTTTCTTATAAGACTCAAATGCCTGATGTCGTGTTAGATGTGGCTATGCAGGACATACTGCATATTGAATACAATTCAGCAAGCCTCACTTATTTTTCTCATTTTATAGAAAAAGATGTGATAGGATAAATTTTGACAATGAGCAAAAATTGTACATAGTTTTTGGTATAATTTTTCCCTATTTGCATATGGAGCCATAGGCTGACCTTGAAAGTAATATTATGAGGCCAAGAAAAGTATCACAGTGCAAAATTTTCCTCAGGAGTACTATTGTCAGGTTCCTGAAGATTTCTCACTTCATACTCTTTGTTGCCACCTATCCATGGTCTCAACAGAAAGTTAATACTTTTGTTTCTTATATTTCATTCCAACTCCATTAGTGACTCCACTAATCTATCTCAAAATGTATAGGGACTGAATCACTGCTTGAAATGGCACCATTTAAACATTTCTATTCCGAGCCACAGGCGGTAGACTGTGTTGTTCCATGTAACTTGGACACCTTGAATCTGGAGCACAATGACTTTTGCAGGAAATGGACCCTACCTGAGACTAAGCTCAGCTTACCAATCACACCTTTCCCTTACATTATTTTTACGGGCAATAAGAAACACTCATTACCTTGATTTTGGTCCCTGACAATAAATATTTTTTCATCTGAGAATAGGTCACCTCATGATCTCTAGACATAAAAAAAGTGCTTGAAGCACACTTCAGACTCGTATTTGCTCAGTGTATTCACTTGATCTTACAGGGGCATTTGAATGTATGAGACCATTTGCTGTTTCTTGCTGAGATTGCCTTGTAAATCATACACTTTGTTTTGAGAGGTTTTATAGGCCATTTGTGGGTGGAAGTGAGGAATCAATAAATAGTGTAGCTATGTATGTGACGTATGGTAGGGCAAATTGACTGAAAGTCTTAGACTGATGTAAAGAGATAAAAAGTACATGAATATACTGTTGGTAGGTCTTGAAAATAGACTAGGTTATTAAAGCTAACAGTATTGGCAAACAAGAAAATGGCAATTAATTTAGCCAATTGTAGCATTCCTATTTCTGCTAACAGTCAGCCTAAATGAAAAGATGAACTGAACTGTGGAAAAATTCCAGACCACAGCCTCAGCCCAGCCATCTAGGTTCACAAATCCAAATTAGAAGCGCGACTCTAGCTGCTCTGAGCTCTACTCCTTTCATTTGTTCATCCTGAAATCTGGCTCTGGACCTGAAATACTTCAACAATATGTACTTTTACTTCACTCATTACTGTGTTGGGCTCAGTTTTAAGAATGACTACAGATAACTGATGCTTCTGGCTTTTATTGCCCACTTGAACTTCTAGAGGAAGTTAAAGATTTCAAATCTTCTACAAATCACATACTCTTTAGTGAAACACATGCTAATAACAGAAAATTCTTCAATATTCTTGAAAGCATGTTGAACAGTGAAACAGGTTTTTCTTGGACACGACTTAGCAGAACTTCTAAGCATATGTGAAAATATTTTCTGTGTTCAAACATTTATTCCCCATCAAATGGTTTTCCATACCATTCCTCCAATGTAATACACCTGCAGTGTATCTTTAGGTTCACTGTGAATCATCCGATGCAGCAACTGCTGTTTACACTGGCTAATTTGTCCATTCAATTAGACCTGTTTGTAGACTAAAACAATCCTTTTAGTTCTTTTATGGATATTTTGGTTTCTTTTGTTTCATTCGAGGGGAGTGGATAGTGTTATTTGGGTTTTAGCCATTTTAAATACAAGCTAGATAGACTTGTGAGTGCTGGACTTTTTTTTGTTTCCTTGTTGCTGTTTACATTATCTAACATGCTCTTGATCAGCTTTCAAAAGGAGAGTAACACCTGCTCTGTGCCTTCAGGATCTCAGAAATCACAGTGGATTTCTACTAGAAAACAAGCAGTGTGGAGGGAGGTGCTCAGGGCTTAAGCAGGAATAGATGCTCTGAGCTACTTTTAGAGATCTCTGACACCACTTATGCTATGTAAATATCTCAGCCTGGTCCTGAAAATAGAACCATGATCAGGGCCTAACCTATGCTAGAGCTTAATATATCTTTTTCAAGCAGTTCACAATTATTTGCCTCACCTTTTTTTTGACTACTCTTATGGTATCATCTAAGCCATATGTCATTTGTTATTCCTGTTGTTCACTGACTGGATTACAATCTTTGTAAACAAGAGGAACAATGTAAAGGAGATTTCTAGTTAGTTACATTAATCCTTCCCCCCTGCAATCTTATAAATAGCAGATATTGGCAGCATTTTTGAGAGTTCTGCTACTGATAAACAATCTTTAGAAATAACCAGGATAGTTTACGGAAATGTCTGCCAAAAAATGAGTTTAGAAAAGTCAAATTACTATTTACTGTTATCCGAGAAAACAAATTCTTGGTTGTAATAATGAATGTTCTAACACATTTTAACATGAAAGACAAGGTCTAAAAAAATAATCTGAATGCATAAGTTCCATTCTGTCTGCATGTCACAATTGAAAATACAGGGAAGAAGAACAGATTTTCTGATTAATAATTTTGGTCATTTCCATCTCCAATATCTAATATCAGTATCTTACAAGTATGCATTTTCCCAATGACAGCACTAAAGAACATTTTTGATAAGCTAGTATAGAGTTAGCTAATTTGAGATGTCTACTGTTTTTTTCATTAAGGTGCTGAGCAAATTTTTCCCCCTCTTTAAAATACTGTGTATTTTTTGCACCATATGGACTTGAGTGTCTCTAAAGATGAGACAACCTTGTACAAGCAAAGAAAAATAAATATAAACTCACTGTTCAACTTTGCAAGAAGTAATACGCATCACAGCTATTCAGAATTATCTTTCATTTGACATGTACTATTATTCTAGACTTTTTTTTTTTTTTTTTTTTTTTTTTTTTTGGGGGGGTTTTTTTTTAGCTTTTTTTTTTTTTT
>VZTE01006298.1:2609967-2746945 GCA_013397775.1 Eulacestoma nigropectus | reverse complement strand
TTTTTTTTTTTTTTGGTGAAGGGTTGTTCTCTAGCCTTCACTTTTGATTCCATTACTGTGACCCGTCAGTCTGTCATACAGTCCAGGAAACTAAAAATGTAATAACAGATTTCTGTATTGTTACCATCTTTTTTGTCCCTATCATGCTAGAGAATTTTCTTTCACTTTTTGACATTTTTATATTTATGGCTGACATGTACACTATCATGCTTAATCTTACTGTTATCTTCTGTTCTGCAAAAATGTTGCTATTTTACATACATCTTTTCTGAGCCTACTTCTAATAATATGATAGTTAGGTCAAGCCTCATGGGATATGACCATGGGTTCTCTCATTCTCTTAACCGAAATTTGCCTAATTGTTCTGCATAAAGCTGAAATCAGATTTAAGGGGCAACACATTTACATTTTGTAGTGCTGAAGTTTATGTCTAGAAAAGCAGGCAATGAAGCTGTACTACGTTTTCAGACTGTACTAAAAGTAGAATTAACCCTTCTACTCAAAAGATGAAAAGTTGCAAAGTATAACTACAGGGAATAAATAAAAGTTTTTCAGTCAAGAGATGAAAATACATTTGTGCAAAAGGAAGCGAAAGTCCCTTTGCTCTACTCTTGCCCCAAGAAAACACGCTGTGCAGGTGTATATGTAGAACCCAGGATGGATGTCATATGGTGGGTCCCTCAGGCTGCCTGACAGCCAGCAAACTGTTAAAGAAGGAGTAACAGCTGCTTCCAGTAAAACTGCAATGAAAATGGAAATGGATTAAACCCAAATTTGCTGCCCAGATCTCAAAGGAACAAGTCTGGAGAAAAGGCATCCTGTGCCTGAGGAAATGGCTTAATACCATGAAATGAGAGAGCTCCAATAATGTATCAAAGACAAATTACAAGATAGTGGGAGACACTTGCGGTTGGAACTGCCCAAACTTCTCAGACTTTGTGCAGTAGGCCATTCTGAGAAGTGTTATACCAGAGAGTTAGCTGCTTGGAAATATAGGTACATCGACCAAAATGCTGCAGCTGGAACATTGCAATAAGCACAGGAAATCACACAGTATCAGTCTACTACATAAACTACCTAGCTAAATTTCGTTTTATATTTAAAACATATATAGATGTATAAAGACAGAGAGGCTCTTGAAAGGTATGAAGATTGTCATGATTGTTTTGGGTGAAATCCTGTTCATCTTTATACCGGTGTCAAGAAAATATTGCAAAGACTGTGTTTCAGTGTTTCAGTGCTCTTGTAATCCAGCTCAGGATCGCATTATCCACATTCACCAATTATGATGTGCTTTGATTTTACTGTTGATACAGAACTCTGTGCTGCAAGAAATGCAAAGACATGATTTCTTCCTTTTTTTTTTTTTTTTTTTTTTTTTTTTTTTTTCCTTTTCCCTCACATGAATTGTAGCCTTTACTGGTTTAGGAATTACAGTTATGGGGGAATATTATTTTCATGACATACTGTTTAGGAAGCACATCTGGAAACACCAATATACATGGTTTAATGTATGGGAAGAAGAGAAACCACTTGACTGGAAATACAAATAAGAAAATTCATAGCATTCAGTTATCTTAAGGCCTAACCATGCCTAGGGATAATTTTTTTCTATTCTTCTCTATTGACTTTAAAATAGTCTCCTTGTACTGAGATTGGCTAGGTAGGGTTGGCTGACAGGAAGATGGTATATAGATGGAAATGGACCCACAAAGCAAGGACAAATATCTAAACTTGATCCACAAGTTTTGCTGCCTAGTTTTGTCAGTGTATAATGTGAGAAAACTAAACTCCATCTGAAACCATTCTTGTTCCTTTATATTGAGGCAGTTTTTCTAGCAGAACAGGCTTGCCAGTTTATAGCATACTTTGCATGGAGGTAGTAAAACTACTGAGGGAGAAATTCCTTCTGCTAGTGTACACACTGCCTGCTCTGAAGCACTGCTGACATAGTTACACCAATGTAACTACAGAAAAACTGAGAGCTTCTCAAGTTAGCCTGTATTTCTAGCTCTAGGTTAGACACAGATTGAAAAGGCTATTAACACTTTTATGTAAAATGCACTGCAAATAATATTCTCTGTAATTTCTTCTTCTAAAATTATGAGAAACACTTACAGTAAGGACTCCGTTTGGTGGAGCTCATGAATGAGCCTTCATGAATTAGTAAAACAGGCCAGCTAAAATTCAAACAATATTTGTAACACATAAATTTGTGTTTGAGACAAGGTTGAAGACTGATACAAATGTTACACTCAATTTTCTTTATTTCCTGAGATCAAGAGCAAAAATCTGAAAATAAAGTGTTTTAAAACTGTGATCTCCTTATATTTTTGATCTATTCATAACCAGGAAATTACAGTAACATTTAAATATCTGTTTTGAAAAATGCATAGCTGGATTACAGAGACTCAGATAAATTTAGAAAAAGAAAGCAAAGCTTCAGATGCATCTTCAGACTACCAGTGCAAAAGTTGTTGATAATGACAAGCATTGTGACTTTGAATGTTTGTTAAGACTTACGTGATGGTACTATCAAGGATTCAAGTCCAGCACTATGTGAGTTCTTTTTCCTGTTAACCGGGTCCTTAAAGCTGTGTTGAAATGTCTCCTGTGCCTTTGTACATTTTCAAGCCCAGAATGCTTTTCAGTTCTCCATGAGTGTGACAAGAGTGAGATTTTGCAGATTTTAGAGATTAACTCTGCAGAAGTGAAAATACCAAAAATCCTGTTAAGGAAGGTCTTGACTTGGGAAGTAGGAGACTCAGACTTGGTTATTTCTCCATAAGTATTTAGCCACCTGGTGATTTATTATTATGGACCAGGCTTGTTCAACCCTTTAGCTATCTCTTCAAACTAATCTTGTAATCACCATTGTTAAGTATTTTCTCCCATCCCAGGTGACCAAGTTACTTTTGCATTGAAATATAAAATCACATGTTCTGATCCTTTAGCTATAAGTAAGGACTGAGAAAGAAACAGATTCCAAAACCAAATAGTTCTATCCTAATCCCAAAGAACATGCATGTTTTTAGTACATGTCTCTGAAATACCTTCATAGGGAATTTTGACTCTTATGGAACCAGTGTCTTCTGATGAGGGACAAAAAAAAAATATCGTTTGCAAAATAAAACTTCAAACCGAGCTTTGCTTGAATATTTTTAATTCTACTTCTTTAGTTTTCTCCAGTCCTTCTTCTCCAACTTCTATCACTCTTTATGCTCTGGACCAGAAATTAATCAGGTTTCTTTTTACATTTCTTGAAAGTCCCACAGGGAATATTCACACAGGATTTATCTTGTCATTTCAGTTTACTCTCTCTTTACAGAAGGAAATAATAAAATAAAAGCCCTGTTTATGCATATTCCTACAGACTGTCTACATGAAAAGGGCACGTTGCATATTTAGACCACTCGTGATTTTACAAGATGAAGGCTAAGTAAATTTTTTGAGTAGTTGTAATTGCACTACATTGTACTAAACTGTATTGTCTAACCGTGTAATCAAATACAGCATAAACTGTGGCTAGCACCTTGCAAGTACCAAATAACAATAAAAACAGTAACAAACAAAATATGCAAGTACAAATTCAGGAGCAACAACTGTAAAGTACAAAAGTGTTAAACATCATTGCAGCTCAAATCTTATCAAGTACACATTAAAATTCAGTGCTGTAGAGAGGAAATACCACAGTATCTTTTAAACAGCAGCCTATATCATAGTAAAGAAGACTGGAGAAGTTTTTGCAAAACCTGTCAATTTATGCAATGCGTATACAGCCAGATACATAAAGGGTAATTTTCTCACAATGGATCTGATACATAATATTTCAGAAAGCAGGCTGATGCACTTTATTCTGATATGTCAAGTCTCTCACATAAAGGAGCTTCATTTTTATATGCAGGAGAACAAATGCTTTGGTATGCAAGGTTCAGCTCCAAAGCTTGTACTCTCATAGATTTTACATGCTGTAAGAACAATGCAATGAACCAGTCTGACCATTGGACATTGTTCAGCCTCAAAAGCTGTATTTCCTAATTTCTGCACCATACCAAATAACCCGTGGTATCAGAACATATGCTTGAGAAAGACATCTGACCTCAATTTTAAAGTTCAGATGGTATTTGCTATCTATTTATCACTGTATTACTGTAATGCTCAGATAAGCTTCAGTCAACAACTATGATTCTACACTCTCTAGCACTTGCCCCTATGTTTGTTTTCCCTAAAAAAGCCATCCAGACCAACTTTCCTTCCTTGGAAGAAGGCAAACTTCAAAAGCAAAATCTTCCTTCTTCAGATGGAACTTTCCTGTATATAACAATGATTTTTAGCTGAAACCTAAGCCACTTTGAAATTAATGTACATTCTGCCGTTGGCTTGATAGCCCAGAGGCGTACTCCTGAAAAAGACTTGAGACGTTTGTAAGAAGATATGGTATTTCTCTTGCATCACTGATGTAGCTCTACTTTGTTCAAGATCATTAGCAAACTGATTTGGAAAATCACAGTGGTATTGTTAGGGAGAACTACTTTTAATGCTTTTAACGGTTAGATTGGACATCTTCTTTATAGATGTACATTTCAGAGAATTTATATAATACAACGTACTTTCATTTCAGATGTAAATAGCTAGAGAAAGTGATAAAAAAGCACTTGAGCTTGAAAACCTTTCCTGCTCCTCTAAGACATTAATTAACTATGTGTATCCCTGTCAAAGATCGATGATGCTACTACTGCCATAACATCCCAAAAGAGTTGTAATTCAGCAGCAAAGGTTTAATCTCTTAAGTATAGGCTTAATCTCTTAAGTATATACTTAAACACATTCCTATCAATCAATGAATTAAAAGTGGGTTTATGTCCTGTTGACTTTATAGCTGATAACATTGAGTTTTGAATAGTAAAGCAAACACAAAATAGGGACTCCAAATTTCTAATGTCATTTATTATTCCTGTTTCTCCAACCATCTTCAGCTTTTCACAGAATGAGCAAAAACTATTAGGTTATGGCATCTGTTGAAGAACTTAAATGTTCCATAGTGTCAATTTATTTAATAATTAACTTTCACCATTTGGTAACAATGGCCGCAGGGCCATCCCTGTCGGGTCTTTCCTCCGTCCCTGCTCCCGCTGTCCCCTTGGGGCTGGCAGGGCTGTTTCCCACACGGTTCCCCTGGCTCAGCCCCGGCTGCCGGGCAGCGTTTTGCCCTCCCTTGCCCAGGCTTTCCCCGGGGCTCTCGCCCGCCCGCCCGTGGCTGAGGGGCTCAGCCGTGCCCTGCGCTGGGGCCGCTGCAGCCGCTGGCAGCGCCTGGGGCCGGCCCGGGCAGCCCTGGCGCATCCAACATCTTGCCACATAAAGAACATTTTTGTGGATTTCAATGCTTTTGGTTGTCGTTCCTCCAGGAGACATAGTAAAATATTGTTCCAGCATTAAAATTAACTACATGTAGCTTTGCTAATGTGTTCTTCTCTTGATACAAGGGTTTTATGTAGCCAGGATTTAAAAAAAAACCCAAACAGCGTTTCCCTAAGTTAAGTAATTTTTTGAACAAATAAGGCTAATGGAAAGAAAAAACCAACCAAACTAGAAAGATCTCATATTTATTGTTTGTGATGAAATAAACATTTTCATCAGAATCCTCTATAAGTTGAACCATGTCTACAAAATGTGGGTCTTTTGTTATTTCTTGGCTTTTAATCTTTGCCTTGCACTGACGGTCATGCACAGGGAAACCTATATCCCTGTTTGCACTCCAAGCTTCAGTAGATATTGTTTTAATAAAATAAATTGGAGCGGGAAGTGAATTACTAGTTTTGCTATTGACTTTGTGGAGGACTGTCAAACCTCATCAGTATTTAGAAGATACTTCCCAGCCAGGGAGGAGAACAAGACCAATATTCATATGCAGGGAGCAGACTTTTTCTGAGCGGGAAATGCACTCATAATCCTGTTTTCTCTCTAGCAGACAGGCATTAAAATTGAATTAAGAAGACCTCAGTTAAGATACCGACACTATTTGGAGACGATTCTGTTCTTTTGTTTCTCTGGTTTTACTTTGCCCTGGCCATTTGATGATTACTTTTTCTTACCTTGGACTTGAACAATAACTCACAGGCAATTCTAACTCACTTCTAGCTTCTACTATAATAATAAAGAATAAACAAAATGTATAGAATTTCAAATATCTAGACAAGCATTATATTTTAGATACTAGTTCAGGGTGAAGCTTCATGAGAGATTAAGTAAGCCTAAATGTCAGTGCATCCTTTGCTCTGGCACATTTGCTTATCTTGGCTCTCTGATGTGTCAGTTCATTTGCCAGCTCAGCAGAAAACTAACCCAAAAAAGAAATAGAATAGATTCCTGCAAGCTCAGTAAGTTGAATTGATTCATTGGTAGGCCAAGTGAATGCTGGAGCTGCTACAAAAGAAGAGGGAGGAAGTGGGGAACAGTTGTAGCTCAATTTAAATCTGTTTGTGCTGCTCTAGAAGTATTTCCAATTGCACAAGAAAAGTAAACAGTTTAGAATGCTTAACAGAAAATGCATGCCACTCACAGTGATGTCTTTTGTAATTTTTTTATTTATAAATATTAGATAAGTAATATTTTTGTTGAACGTAGACTTCAGGTTAGTGAAAAAAAAACTGATGGACTATTTGCTAGTATTTTAACATCAGCAGTCCAGAAAAATATTTTTTTTAATAGTTCTCCCTCACCTCTAGTTTCTGATCACAAATAGAGTTGGTTGCAACTTGTTTTCCCCTCTATCTTGTGAAGAAAAATAAAACAAAAAAAAAATTATTTACTCTAATGACTTACTTTTAATGGATTTTGACTACTATAAATATAGCAGCAGCAAAAAGACTAAGAGAAAGGTGGATTCACTATTCAGTAGGGTAAGGAACCTGTTGATACAGGACACAGAAAAGGCCAAGGTACTCTATGCCTTTTTAATTTTCTTTTATTTAAAACTGGCAGAGTCTCCTCTTACATGATTCATCTTCTTGTACTGCTCGCAGTCTTTGCAAGTGAAACAGTAACCACAGTAGAGAAAGATACATTAGGGAGCACCTGAGTCATCTAGACATACAGAAATTATTGGGCTGCGGTGTGGTTGCATCCAGAGGTACTGAAGGAACTGACCGATGCCACTGCATGATCTTTACCATAATGAAAAGGTCATCTCAATCACGGGACTTCCTGGTGTTTGAAAAGACAAACATCCCAGTCATCTTCAAGAAAGCAAGAGGGAGGAACGAGGGAACTGCAAACTAGTCAGCCTCACTGTCACGTTCCACTGTGGGGAACTGCGAGGAGTTCTTTTAAAAATGGATGGTCGGGAACAAAATGAAGCCAACTGAGGCAAACTTTGTATCTGAGAACTGTTTATTGATAACGAAAACAAGAAGGAAACAGAGTTGCCTGAGTGAAAGAGGGGTAGAAGAGACAGAAAAGAGGAAAGGAGAATGGAAAAGAGCTGGGGGAGAGGAGAGAGAGGGGACAGAGACAAAAAGAGGGCATTGCCACTGGTGNGGCTCCCGGAGGGGCGCAGCTCCCAGAGCGACGGCATCAGACATGCGGTGAGTGGGCACTTGGATGGGAGGAGCAGGACCCTGGACAAGGTCACAGCAGCCGGCTGGATCGGGACAAAGCGCGGGCAGTGATGGCTGGATCGGGGTGGCAGGGCTGGATGCAGGCAGCCCAGGCAAGGATGCAGGGCAAAGTGGCAAGGCGGTGAGCAGGGGCACAGGAAGGCGGGACAGGTGTGAGGGCGAACCAGCAAGGGCAGGAGAGCCGTAAGGCAGGCAGGCTGGGGCCAGGGCAAAGGAGGGGAACGAGTGGGCCAGCAAACAGTAACAAGTCCCAGTGGGCAGCAGCGAGCCCTGATGCAGTTGGTTTTTATAGCCCCCGGCCCCTCCCAAAGCCCGCCCGAGGACAGGGATCCATTGGTCCAGTCCATCCTTCCTGTGCCGTCCATTGGTGGAGAGCTCTTCACGACCTGGTTGGAGAAGCCCCTCCACAGTGTCTCCTGCTGCCAGCCTCCTGTGGGGTGTTGCCAGGCGAAGTCTCCCCAGAGACGAGGCTTCCCCCACTCCTGGCTGCCTCCTGCAAGTGGCAGGGGTACGCTCCCTCCCCCCACATGCCTCTTGCAACCAGAGTTGAGGCAAACTAAAATGGCTGAATTCAAACTGAATTGGCTCCTCACACTCACCTTGGTCCGTGACGGTGTTATGGAGCAAATCCAACAGAAGCCATTTACAAATTCATGGATAACAAGACAGTGATCAGGAACAGCTCTCATGAATTTACCAAGGGCAAATATTCTCTTGCTAAATCGTGATGAAAAGGCCAGCTCTTTGAACAAGGAGAGCAGATATTGTTTTCCTTGACTTCAGCAAGGCTCCTGACCCCACCTACCATGATGTCATTATAGGCAAATCGGTGAAATAGGGACAAGATAAGAGGACTACAAAGTAAATAGAAATTTGGAAGGATCTCTGGCAGCTGCTCACTTAGTGATATTCTTTAGGGACTGACCCTTGCATCAAAACTGTTGAAGGACTTTATTAATGACATGAAATATGACATGAAATGGAATCTACCCTTAGAAATTCAGTAAATACTGGATTGTGGCTCATGGTCATTATGCTGGAGGGCAGGGCTGCCACCGTGATCTAGACAAGCTTGGAAAGATAGGCTGATGGGGACTTCACAGGAATGAACAAGGCAAATGCACTTTCATACAGCTAGGGTAGAATAATCCCACACAACAGTAACAAGATGGGAATTGACTGATTGGGAGACAGCTTTGCAGAGGAGAACTGAAGGGGGATGGTCAACAGCAAACTGAAGAGGAGTCAGCAATGTGCCTTGCAGAAAATAAGGCTGTCCATATCCTGGGCTGCATGAGCAGCAGGGTAGCAAACAGGCCAAGGGGAGGTGATCCTTTCCCTCTACTCAGCATTTGTGCTACTGCACAAATACAACAGCAATATCATGGCTCTGCTTTGAGTAGGGGCTTGGACTGGATGACCTCAGGTCTCCTCTAGCCTTACGTATCCTGTGATTCCAAAAACCTAATTTCACTCACATAATACCTAATTATTAGGACCAAAGTTATCCACCATTATATTTGTTGTTCCTAGATGATGTGTCCTTTCTGGGTGCTCAAGGATTTGGAGAATTCGATCTCCAATTCATGTGAGTACTACAATCCAGATAGTAAAAAATCAGTGCAAAGGGCAATGGTATTGATGTTATTGATCATATCTTTCTAGTGTGAGTATTCATGTAGCACTAACAAGATTCACCAAATTCTGTCTAGGTGGCTACATTTAAAATATGAATTGGATTCCATTAACACTATTTCCCTTTCAGTTGTTTGCCATACTCCTAAACCACTGGAATGGACATTCGAGAACATTACACACTCTTACCCTCTTTTAACTTTGGTGAGTGAGGAATTTTTTATTTGTCCTTCCATTAATAAGGAGTTCTTGCCTATTCTTTATGTCTGCTGACAGTTTGTCAAGTATATATCTGTCATTAATTTATAGCCTGAATTTCTGTACTCTTGGAGAAATCTCTTTTGTCTGAAATAATGATTGCAAAATTAGGAGTCAAACTTTTCACAGTAATGTACTGAAGTTATAATTGATACTTTCTGTATAGCTTTTTGAGATGTCACAAACCTCTTGTTAATCAGGTGACATTTTGTGATTGAGAATGTATTTTTTACACATTCCATAAAACATGATTTTGTATAAAATGCTAGATTCAAAAGCATAAAGAGCAATTATTATGATTATTTTTCTTTAGATTAAAATGTATAACTGAAAGTTTTGCATAGTTCCCACAATAGAACTACATTGCATAAAGATTTAGTACTGAAAGGAACCTGCTCTTTCTTCACTGAATAGAACTGTGGAGTATGCAGCACACATAAAAATGAAAAATCTCATTTTTGTTGCAAAAAACTGAATCTACAGAGGATTATTAAAAAGTGGAGCCACAGCATAATGACATAAAAATTTCCATGCTGACTTTTCTGAGACAAGATGTATGTTACAATTGTGCTACATTAATAAAAGATTAGCTAAATATGCCAATTATCTCTTCAGTGTAAAATTTCCCCCTCATTCAGTATGACTAGGAAGTTGGGAACTATTTTAACAATTTGTTCCATTTTAATCATCACAAGATAAAAATTTACATTAAAAAAAAACCCCTGAGCTTCATCAAAAATAGAACCTTTTTTTTTTTAATTCCACCTTTTTTTTTTTTTTTAAATTCAGATGATATGAGAATAATTATTAAAAGTTCTGGCCAAATTCTGTTGTAAGCAATTCCACTGTTTTTACTGGAACTGCTTGTAAGGGGCTTGATCCAGGTCTACAGAATGAGAAAGGGATTTTTTTCTTCTGATTTTAATAGGAGCTAGAATAATTTGATAATTCTGGTTTTGTGATCATATATATAAAGTATTAAGTGAAAATAGAGTGGGTTGGTTTTAGTTGTTTTTTTTTTTTTTTTTTCACCAAGAGTATAATTCAAATGGAAATGGTCAAGGCTTTTTTTTTCAATTTATTTAGTTTAATGCATTTGCTTTTGTGCAGTTAGCAATGACACAAGGAACAGTTTATATATCTAGTCTGTTCTAATCTAGCTGGTATAAACTATTGATTTTAGTGAGGGAGGATAGTAATAATCCCAGTCTGATGAGACTTGTCTTGATTTGAGGACACATTCCTGGATCAAATCCCAGGGTAAGAATGTCAAATGCTTCTACAGAGGCTTTAAACCAGCTACAATCAAAGCTCCTTGAAAGGTATTAAGTGAGAAGGAAGAAAAAGCATAGAGATTTTATTAAACATAATAAAGCTTTTCTGTGTACGTTTTAGTAGAAATGTGGTTCTATATTGTTAAATTAGCAGAGGTTATCCTTGTTGTAACTATCTCTATCTGCTGTGTAAATATACATTTGAGATTTTAAAATGTGACAGTTTAAATTTCTATAATTTGTTGCTGAGTTTTTCATTGTAATTTTAATGCTAGGGGAATAACATTCTAAGAATGTTAGAGTCTCAAAAAAATACAATAACTTTATTTTCAATATAACTGAAAGCCAAGACCAAAGCTTTTAGTGCATTGGGGGCAGCCATTGCCTATTAATTTCTGCTTATCCACATTATATGAGTTGCATATTCAGAACTGTACATAAGGGATTTCAATACCCTGTTTCAATTAATTTCTAATGATAATTGGGAACCAAAACCCTTTGTATGGCTTTGATAACCCAACAGAAATATGTTAAGGACTCCTATAAATGTTTAGGGAAGAACTCCACTTCGAGCACATGAGTTGACATTAAGACAATTACTTATGCTCTTTAACTTAAACAAAGCCACCTTTTTCATCATTTGCATCCAATTTGGGGTTTAATTCAGAATGAAGCAGGAGTCTTTCAAAAGTTTCGATGGAAGTCAGTGGTCAGCTGGGAAAATGGGAATTTTCTGTCTTGATGGATGAGATCTTCACCTTCTGTATTCCCTGGTCTGATTCAGACTCCATTTTGAGGAAACTGTGTAAAAGCAAAAGAAAGACAGCCCAATACCATCCATCTTTTCTTCTTTTCTGTCAACACCAGCTCAACCAGGAGAATTCCTTGTATTCCCAAATTTAAGTTTCATACAACATTAACAGAAGAGGAAAGCAACTAAGAGTAAGAAATTAATAATTTATGGTCAGAAAAAATAGAAGAGTTACTGCAGTAAAAAAGATGCAGGGAGGTTTCTCCAAATGGTAGTTCTATAGCACAAAAGATCTAATAATGATGTTGCTGCAGGCTGGGACAGTGAGAAGAGGACAGAGTAATATATTCACAGAATGATGAGACAATATAATGCTAAACAATCCTGCATGTTTTTACTGATTTTAGAAAAAAGTGTTATTTTCTAGATTTGCATACTTAGCATGCTGTGGAAAATGTTATTGCATTCGACTGATGACTGAGAGCAAAAGAACTTTCAGTTGCCGGGCAGAAATCGTAAAATTATCTTAAGATATTGATTAAATTTGTTTTCTTTCTGATTCTTAAATAATGCTGGAATAAACTTATGTTTAGGATATCATATGCCTTTTCTGTCTTTTATTTCCATAATTAAACTGATGGTCTGAGATGCTGTACAGGAAAAGCCCTGAAAGGAAAAAAGAATGGTGAATTTTGGCCATGGTTTCACATTATAAGTATACTCAGATATTTTAAATTGCATTCTGTATGTTAGATTGAGATTGCTATAGAAAACTGTCTCCTTGGCTGGGCTAGCTTTTCCAAAAAAGTTCCTATAGTACAATTTCTTTGTCCAAATTCTTGCTCATCATGTTTTTCACTGTCCAAACATACATATGCACAAAGAAGCACAGACACACACATTCCTTTCTGTAATGGGAAGTTTCTCCATATCTGAGAAACAGCTGGAAATCTTCTGTAGGACTAAGGTGGGATTACAGTTCCATTTTAATGTTTATACTCACAGATAAAAGCTATCGCCCATGCAGCAGGGGAGATAAGATGGCTGACAGCACTAAGCTGCCTTCACTAAGCAATGCTGATGGCTGCCTTTTTGGCAGCCTGGGGCACTATGCATGATTAAAGAGAGAAACTTAAGCTAAACCAGACACTTTAAAAAGAAATACACTTTGGAATAATGTTAACTCTACTTAGCACCTAGGATTTCACTGTATATATCTTAATAGTCTTAAGCAGCTCCCTTTGTAAGCAATTCATCCAGGAGTTAATGTGTCAAGTTTAATAAGCGTCAAGAAACGCTCATTTGTAACTAAAAGGTTCATAATGCGGAGGAGCTTTTCGTCTTGGACATGCAATCACCAGCCTCCAAGCAGAACACACTAGAATATATATCCTGGGCTTGAGCTCTAGAACTGCCGCAAGAAAAGGCTGGCACAAATTTTCTTGCTGTTATTTCCCTCCTCAGTCTCCTAGATTGCAAAGAAATCTGTATATGTTGGACAGATGCTGCAAATGTGCAGAAAATCCAAAGCTATTTTCACTAGAAATTGTATATGTAAAATTTAAGATTTATCTTGGCTAACTCAGGAGGCAGGAAACAGCTGGTGAGGCAGGAATGCTTTCCTTTTTTGTTCTCTTTGCCTGTAGTAAGCCCAGTCTCATGCTGAACTTATTAGGAATGTTTGCCTAGTTAAGGTCACTGAAAGATGGAAAACCAATTAGGAGTAATCAGGCATGCTTTGGCTTTCAAATGGATGGATTTCCACCAGCTGTGATCCGCTGAAGTCCCTTCCAACCTTACCCATTCTGTGAACCTCCTTGCAATGCCTTCATATGTTATACCCTACAACTTTCTAGATGGAGTTCAGCAGATAATGTAGTCTATGCTCTATAAACTGCAAGACTTTTAAAAAAAAGTTTTAGTAGGCAAGCTGTCAGGAAACCAACTGGATAAGGAAGGCTGAAGAACAAAATTAATGAAGTCCTAGAAGTGGGAATATTCTGGTCTTCATTTATACTGAAGCTGCCTTGACAATTACTTTAACTTCATATTTGTTCAAATATGATATAGTCTTGACAATTTTTTCAGAAGATGAGAAATTCTGCATTTTATCTTTTTATTTTTAATTATATCAAAGAATAATGACATCATGTCTTTGGTAGGGGGTCTTTCCAAGAACATATGTTCCAACATTTCTTTCTTCTAGAAAGATCCATGATTTTTCAGGTTCATCTGGTTATCCAAATTAAAATGTCATGAGAACAATATGTGAGCTTCTTATATATGAGGTTTACTGTCATAAAGCCCAGGTTCTGCAGAAGGTTATTGGGTTTTTCGCACACAAATTTATATTAGTTGAGCAGCAAAGCTCTTTAACAATATTCTAAACAATTGTAGTTGGTTAATTTTCTTTATAGTATCAAATGCCTTCTTTTTGTCTTTTTTGCTTTGCTTATTAGTTTTTTCCCCAAAGATTGAATATTCATCTAAGAAAAAGTTCTTTAAAAAAACATACTGATGTAAATAAAGAATGAGTTAGTGGGGGGGTATTTGGCTGAGAAAGTGCAATAGTTTTAGTTTGTCTTAGGTTTGAACTTCAGAAATTTAAGTTTAAATCCTTAGTCTGATTGGTTCATTTAAAGTGCCACAGCCACAATAACAGAACATAAGACCCTCAAATAGTCAGTTTTTAAGCTCTTAGAACAGTGTGCTTGCTTGGGAGAAAGTGACAAAAAGAGTGTTTTCAATAGATGTTTGCAGTAATCAGTCTTGTATTATTTCCTGTAATCCTTTATGAAATATTTGCAATGGCTGCAGCTGTAGAAATATTATTTTTATTTTTCTTGGAACACTGTGGGTGATAGGAAAACAGATTTTTTTCTCAGGTCTAATTCTATAAAATTATCTAAACAAGAAAATATAAAGTTTCTTTTGATTCTTGAAAAAGCCAGTGGGATTTCACTGTTTATTGTTACTAAAAAACCACTCAACTAATTCCACATAGCAAGAAGGAGGTTCTGTTCCAGGGAATGCAAAATCTAAAGGAACAATGATGTCCCATTAACATCAAGTATTAGAATCAAGTGAGACTTTATATTTAAGGGAAAAAACCCAAGAATATAAAACTTAGGTTCCCTTTCTCATCTCACACACTAAATACGTGACACTGCTAGGGACCATTTTTAGATTCTTAATACACTACTTTAGCATTCTTCTGACAGAATTCTGCCAGAAAGCTGAGAAAAATAGTAGAAATTACCTGACAGAAAGCCTTAAACTGTAGGTATGGCTAGAATCTCTCCCTGGCACCACTAATGGAATACTGCTATTGACTGTGGCAAGGCTAGAATTTCATGGAAAATTTTAAGCATGCTATTTTCATAGAAATCTTGAAAAATGGTATAATTGATCAAGCATGTGATTTATTCTAAATATGCAAAATAGAAAATTAAAACTAAGAGCTTGATCTTGCAGCCTCCAGGCATATTCAAGCACTATTTTTCTTTACCTGTAGTAATCCCTTCAAAATTTCTGGTAAATTGAAACATCTATCAAATTTATTTTCAGAGACATATATGGGATATATGTACGTTATATATCTGCACACCCTGGAAAATGTGATGTTGTATTAAATAGCAAAGGGTCTTGATTCCCCCTGCAGGAAACTGGAAACCCAAAAAACCAGTTCCAGGAAATACTATCATGGAAAAGAAAGAAAGAAAGAAAAAAAAAAAATGGTGATAGGCAATCCCAATCCCTGATGAAGAGAACATAATAGTATGTAATTATGGGACCAACTAAGATATGGTCACCTCTATTCTAAAGTTATTCTAAAGTAGCTGCAGTAACCAAAGCTGTACACAAGTGTGGGAATAAAAACTGGATGAGAAACAATTAAAGACCATTATTTAGAAAACTAAATCAAGCTGAAAATATTTTTCTCTTTCCCCTTCTGTTTGACAGCTGTTGACAGTAAGGGACAGTAAGGGTCAGTAGAAGCAAATGGACCAAAAGAGGTAATTTCCTGTGCTGAAAAATGCGATAACAAAATAAGAGTAGATGTGAGAAACTAATAGACATGAGAGTAACATGATTACTTTGTTCACATGACATGATAAGCTAAAAGGAGCACCAACGTAAGTGGTAGGCTATACATAGATATGTGGGTGAATTAAACACAGTTTTCCCCACTGGCTGCATGAGGACAGACACCCTGAAGCTGAGAGCTCCCCATACAGGACCTCATACACTATGACTTGTGGGATATGGGTCTCAGTTCAGCTGTGACACAAAGAATGGTGGGGATCCTCTCAGAGGGAATGGTATAACCTACTCCACCAAAGCTCTCTGAGAATCCAGGAGTAAAGATGCCTATCAACAGCCTGCTTCATGGCCAATATGGTAAGACAGCTTAAGAATAAAGAATTGATAAGAACTAAATCATTAACAAGCCTGAACAAGCTATCCAGACCTTCTTGAATAGGCTTTAAAACCAAGCTGTGTCTATGCTAAACTCCAAGCTGCATTAATTTAAATGGAGGTGGGTTTCATCACCTTCTTTTTATTATGTTGCCTTGCTTCCCTTGAAAGGCTGTGAAGGCAACGATGACAGGTGAAGTACCAAGATTTCCCTTGATCTCACTCATTCATATAGTTGACATTTGGAGAGTGTCATCAATGCGATATTTTGATGCCTGTATATATTGTCAAGAGCAGACCAAGGCAAAGCAACTGAAAACAATTTAGCAGAAACAAAACACATTTGTGACAACATTATCCCACCTTTACTTTTAGAAGCTAATGTTTTTGGAGGCAGAACTATGTAGTTCATATCATGTTCATAGTGCCTAACAAAGGATCTTTCTGCTTATTTAATCCCTAGGCATTGACTTAAGCCCAAAGAACGCTTAATTTTTGAGAAAATACAATAATTTTTAGGAAGGAATTCATTTTTTAAGACAGAATTAACTTTCTACGGAAAGAAAATTCTAAACCTGTAAATATTGCTGAGTTTTCACAGACCAAAAAAAAATGGAGAAAGAAAATGAAATTAAGACAGTGTGATCTTTGTCAAAAGAATGAATTCTTGACCAATTTTAGGAATGCTCAGGAAAGCGATGTAGTTTCTTTCAAAGTGTAGAACTGAAATGCAGATGCAGTAACATGGCTTGTTTAACTAAAACCTTTTAGAAAAACATTAAGAGGGAAGAGATGTCAGGAAAGATGGGCAAATTCATTCAGCATTGACCAAGGAGGTTGGAGTTTTTTCCCAAAGGCCTTACATAAAACTCCACAGTGTCGCAATGTACTATTAGCCTCCCCACCCCTCTGCTGCATATCCTTTCTTGCCTCCTCTTATATTACAGAGATAAAGATTTTGTCCAAGAAAACTGAGATTTTATAATGCCAACTACAGCAAAACAGAAATTCAGAGAAGGGAAGGCAGGGCACCATACAGTAAGTAGTCATTTGATGCCAATAAATTATGACCATAACTAGAGCCAGTATCATTTAAGTACTCTTTGGTTTCTGATGATAAAGCACTAGCTTACTGCAGTGTTGACAGCAATCCTATGGCTCCAGCTTATAGCTTGTCCATTTGCTACCCAGCCATCCACAGTGAATTTAATATAATGCAATAAACAATCACACTCATCAGAAGCAGAAACGGACTCAGACTTAACCCAACAGAAAAGACTGCCAACCAAGCAGAGCAAGGCAGTGAGAAACATTGATGTGAGGTCTTTAGCTCGTGCATCATTATTAAACATGCAGCTATTAAACATGCCAATAGCTCCAGCAGAGAGAACTAATGGGATCCAGGTGTGACAACCAAGAGGAGAGAAAGTGTGTAGTGAACATCACTACGACAAAACTCTAAACATTGTTCCTTTTTACACCTGAGCTCATAAAGATGGTAGTAACACCAAATCAAATGTGTAATTAAGCTTTGTGATAGTTTTGCTCCATAGAATTATGCAACTTGCATTATTATTCTATTATGACAGACTTTTCTACTACAGAAATATTTGAAGGACACATTCTAATTCATATGGTCATGTAATACAATGCATCATGCAATGAAAGCAGACAAAACATTAAGATCTCTTGCATCATTCACATCATGATATGCCACACTGCTTTCCTCATGAAACCCATATCTTCTGGTTTAATTACTGCTTATCTTTCAGAAAGCCATCCAGCTAGATCTTCTTCTAAGATGTTCCCAAGCTATATTAGTTTTTTGTTGGAAGCACATTCAGGTGGTACATTAGGTCCAAATTTTTATGTATGTATGTGATTAGTTATTTTCAAATTTCTTCCTGTAATTGTACCCCCACTGCACTAAATATGAAAGTTTAGCACAATATGAGTGGGAAGTTCAAATGTTGGTTTTGATGAACTTTTCTCAAGTCCTTGAGAGTCTTTCTGATAAAAAGGTGAAGCACCCTAAATTCTTGGTATCACAATCAATCAATTAGTGTAATAAGGGCTGAATGACCTAAATTCAGATCTCTACTAACCATCCCAACTGAGAGCTCAGTCCTTGGTCAGCTGGTGTGTGTTGTAGACATGAGGAAGAAACAAAGAGAAAAGCTTACTTATCCATATTTCTCTCAAATTTCAGGAAATTTAGAAAGCACATAAATTTCAACAGCTCTGAATCATTTCTTTCTAGCCAGCTATCATTGTATCAATATATTTGCAGTATGAATAAATATCTAAATGTATGGGTGCATATATATTTATGTATATACTAGCAGCAATAACTGAAACTACTCTACCTGTAAAGTATCTAGAATAATGACTGTGTCATGGCCTGCTGTTTGAGACATAAATTACCAATCAAGCAACAGCTGATAAGGAATTTTCTTTCTAAGAGTCTTGTAAAAGGTCTTCAAGATACAGCCTTTGAGATGGCTCGCAGGCTCATTCTTTGTACTTAATGTATTCAGTGATTTCTGTTTGTTGCATTAAACACACTACATCAGCACACTGGCCAGAGGGACTCAGAAAAAAAAATGTGTTTTTTTATTTATTAGGTTTTACAGCAAAAAGGCTCAAAAATACAACTTTATTTCCGGTAATTACATCTGGATTCTGCCACCAAAAAGTGACTGTTTCATCATGTTTAACACTTCAGAATCATGTAAGAAGACATGATGCAAACTACATATGCAAAAAACCAACCAACCATACTCCAGAAAGGATTTCTGATCTAATAATAGGTGTTATTTAATGTGAGAGCTCAAAAACCTGACCACACAAAGAGCTCCGATTCCCTGAAGCATAAGAGCTTTCCTGCTGGATCAGACTGGCAGTATGCCCAGTCTGGCCTGCTTGGCTTCAGCTTTTTTTTGGTGTTGTCTTTTTTATTATTGCACCTATTCTTGCAATAGAATATAAATCTACTAAGTAGGGAGAAAAAGCATTCAAACAAACTAAACACAAGCAGAAATAGAAAATCTCTTTTTGTTCCTAGTCTTTGAAAGTAAATTCAAAATTTGTGCAAGAGGTGTCTATTTTGTCAAACTTAGAACAACAGGCTGGCTCATCAGGCACTGTAGGGTTGGGGTTTTTTTTCCCAGCACTATTCTCAGGTTATATAATGTTTTCTTTTGAGATGAAGACAATGAAGCAGTGTCATCAACAAAAAATGGTAGCATCTAAAATAAGGTACAATGGAAGTTTACTTGTATCATTGTTTGAAGTTATTTAGAGCTCTCTTTTTAGCTCAAATGTTAGTGAAATAGTTTTTTGGTTGTGTCAGTTTGAGAAAACTCGCTAAATGGAGTAATTTTTTCAATCATGTTTCTTTGAAGAAGAAAGAAATCCTATGAAAAGATTTTATTCTGTAAGTGTTCACAGAAAATTACTTTATTCTTTCATGGTTTGTTGCACAGTTACCTATTTATTTATTAACTTAAACTAAACACTGTGAATAAAAAAGGAAATTTTTTATGCAACCTCTACTTTACTCTCAGTTACTTCTGTTATCAATTTCTCTTCAGTTACTGATGTGTCCAGTCAGAGTTTTCTCTCTCTGTCCAATTTCTGTGACAAAATGCTATAATATGCTCCTTCTCTTTGCACACTTTCTCTGCCCTCTAAATTGTTTAAATTGTTGGATAGCATTTCTTGGCAGCAGTCACTAACAGCAGTTAAAATTTTATAACCTTTACTTATAATTACAAATTGTGCCATGAAGGTAGCAATTGAGAAAAGTGCTTTTAAATTCATCCCGTAAACTATGTAGTGGTTCTATCAGTCCAGAAGTAAAAAATGGGCTTTCTTTTCTCTTATAATCTCAATCTTATAGAAAATTGGGCTTTTTCAAATCCATTTTTCCGTTGCTGTTTAGAGGCAGAAGCAAACTGTTTCTAAAAGATGTATTGTTCATTAATTTTGATAGCTGAATTTGCCTCTTTTTTTTAACATTAGAATGAGAATTGTGGTCAACAGCTAATTCTTGATTAACTAATTTAGAATTATTTGGTTTTCCTCCAGAAGTAATTAGGAGTTTGACCAGAGCAGTGGTATTACGAACTAGTAAATGACACAAACCGTTTTCAAATAAAAATCTTTTCTCATGAAAGTACATAAAAATATTTTGACAATTACTTTTGTGTAGCAATACAGTGACTAGTAAGAATAAATTTTCAGCCATGTTGATTTATTTTGCATGTGCTCTTTTAAGAAGAATGGTCAAGACACCCAGACACTGTTAAAACTGGGGGATTTCTGTTAAAATGTCAACTCAGGGGGCTGGGAGGTGAGGCTTTGCAATTTTCAGTCTTTCCTTGAACTGACTATAAGGCCCAATGATATTGACAACTTTCCAAATTTTGTATCTACAATAAAACCTGTAGTAAATTTGCACCAGATGTCTTCACTAGTCAAGAAAGATTTGTCCAAGGAGACTGTGCTTGTGTTTTTTCCCAAATTTTAGTTGGTTGCATAATAATAATAATGATTATAATAATAAAAGGTTAATTCTTCTTAACAATGAGAAACTAATAGGAAATAAGGAAGTTTAATATTGTAATTAATTTCATGCTATAGCTTTTATTCTTGATTTGATAACATAAAAATACATTGAATAGTTCTAATTTCATTCAAGGTGATAAATCATCTGTGCTTTAGGAAGAATGTAGGTAGCGTATATTAGGGGGAATATTTCTGACATCTGTGCTGCCTTCTATGACTGAACAAGCAGGACTGTGTTCTCCAAAGCCTGCTGAACTCCTTCCAGAGTTTTGAAAGGTTATCAAAGAAGTTATTCAAAGAAATCGGATTTCAGTTCTGTTATCAAACACAGAAAAAAAGGAATCTCAGGTGATTAAATATGCATATTTATATTGCAGATGAAGTTCTACATTACTTTACACCTCGTGCTAATTTGCTATGCAGTGTTGCAGTGCCTTCTCAGTTTATTTCCATGCTTGCCTTAGCAATGGGTGAAACACGTCTGGCTCTCTCTCACCTTTTGCCTGCAAATACGCTGTTGGAACTTAGCATTACTACATCGCTACAGACAAGCTGAGATGAAGTGCAAGAAGGTTCTGTGTACTGTGGTATGCAGGAAGCCAGACAGCCACCTCCTTCCTCTAAGAACTTGGATCTATGAAAAGCTTTAAACAAATATAAACTAAGATTTCTTTGTCATTCATCCATCATGGTCAACTTTTTC
The DNA here is from genome assembly GCA_013397775.1 of Eulacestoma nigropectus. Taxonomy (NCBI): domain Eukaryota; kingdom Metazoa; phylum Chordata; class Aves; order Passeriformes; genus Eulacestoma; species Eulacestoma nigropectus. The sequence continues at coordinate 2,725,720 of VZTE01006298.1, read as the reverse complement.
ATTTGCAATACACTCACAAAATGTTTTCTTTGTCTCCTATTTTTGTCCTTAATAATGACAAACCACTGTCATATACAAGGTGATGATCTTTGCATGCCAGTAATGTAACAGCCATGCGTCATTTTTATCTCAGTATTCCCAGGTCTGGTTTTCAACCGTAGAAAGAGCAACTGAACAGGTTACTATGTTTCCCAATGGCTTTTCATTTTATGTCTGAAATGGAAGACAATTTTCGCTTCTGACAATCTAGTGCACGTGAATCACTTATGTTAGAGAAAGCTTGCAGTGTGGGCATGGTAACATGAACTAATTCATTTTCTTGTTCATCCAGTGAGCTCCATCCAGCCACAAAACAAAAACAAACACAAAAAGAGAGAGATGACATATATTTTTTTCTTGAGTCATTTAGATTTAGCATTCATTCTGCCTGTAGTGAAGTTGAAAGGCTGGGGAATCTTCAGTTAGTTAAAAGAAGTCCTTTTGGAACTAATCCGCGTCTGTTTTGAAGTCAGTGATAGTTTTTCCAGTTGACTTCATTGATGCTAGATCAAACAGCTATAAGTGGTGGTTTGTCTGTTTTCTTACTAGAAATTGAATTTGCAATTTGGCCCCAATGAATTTCATCCATTTTTTTTTTTTAAATTTTATTCAGTCTAGAATTTCACCCATTACATTTGAAAATAAATCAATTCCCACCAGCTTCCTATGGCCTGAAGTCAATGTGATCTAAGGTAGGAGCAAAGATATTCAGGATTGTGTATATTTAAATATTGCCACACTTCCAAAAGCAGTCAGATGTTTCAGAAAAAAAGTTTATGGGCAATCACTGGACAGCAGGTAGGCAGCGACATAAATGAAGCATAATTGGCTGACTACAAATTTTAGTCAATAGCAAAATGTTTGATAAGGTGACCTTTTAAATTAACCTGCTTTAAAGATGCAATCTTTCTGAATAGACAGACACAAAGAAGCCTATTAGCAATAGGTAAGTTGAAAAGAAAAGCCATCAATCAGATTTGATGATAAAAAAGGTCAATTTTCAAATAGCCCATTTAACCACTGGAGCTTTTTGCTTTAGCGGGAACAATTGCTTAATCAACACTACTTAGCTTCAATAGTTAAATCTGTTCAAACAGAATGTGGTCATCTTGCTTGTTCAACTATAGTTCATATCAAAGGAGGAGATTACAGATCCTTTTTCTGTTGTTCTTTTAACTTGTTTAGAAAAGCTGTTCTTAAAAATGAATTCTGTAGTTTGTGCTTACATGCTAGAAGAGCAATCCAGTGCAGCCAAAATGACTGCACAGCAATATCTGGAGCTCAAATGGAAATATACATTGCTACTTACCTAGTTAACCGGTGACTCACTTTAAACATACGACATTCACTTTAGAAATCTTTTAAAATCTCTCTCAAAATGCTGAGAATTGTTGCACAAGTGAAAAAGGTCACAATCAAGAGGCAACTATACAGTTTACCCTTGGGTGGGGAGGTTTCATCATTACCTCTGTATGTGACAAGGTTCCATCTGCTGCACATAAGGATTATTCATTTAAGTTTTGTATACACAATCTCCTTTACTCACTCGGTGTTAGGATGTAATGCTGTACAAAACATCCTAGAGATTCAACAGCAAGATCTAAATACAGACAACAAGAACTAGTTCCTTAATTTCTCTTCTGCATTTGTAAAAGTCTGAAGGATAGAAGACCAACCTAATCCTAAAAGGTTTGTTAATATCTTACTATATCAGGTGGAATTTAATTTAAATGCATAATTATTTTTTCATGTCAGAAGGCCTCTTCTGATTTCATTTTTAACTGAAACACAAAGAAGGATGTTAAGGTACAGACTTGTCTACAGGTGATTAGCACAGGAAAAGCATTCCTTTCCACTGCACTGGCTCTTTGGAAATCTTTGGTGTACAGAGCCTTGCCTTTCTAGCATTAGATTTTCTTAAAATGCATTTCATTTTATATGGAGGTAGAATTGTGAAATAGGTATTAATTTCAATTTAGCATAACAATGAAGTACTTTAATTTTAGGTGGAGTGAGTTCAGTGCACAGACAGACTAGCACATCTCCCAGCTTTCATCAGGAAAAGCAGCAGAGATTCAGGTTAGTCACTCTACTGTAGGAATGACAGTTCTGGTTTTCATATTAATCTCACTTTTTAAAATTTCTGAGACAGAAGTTGACAGTTTTAAGACAATAAAGACAAAAAAAAGTGGGGGGGAAGAAAAAGAAGAAAAGACAATTTGTCAGTCTTTACATGAAACATTGTTTTTTACTCATTTCTGGCCTCTAAACATGAAAGATCTTGTTGGTGTCCCCAATTAAATGTAGGAGATCAAAGAATCAGTGATATATAACCTGCTGTCTGTCTAACAGTATTTCAAAAGAGACATCAACTGAAAAATATAGAAAAATGTGCCAAAAGTTGCTAGAATGTAGCTTTTTTTTTTTTTTTTGCTTTTGCTTTTTAGAGAAACAAGAGGGAAATTGCAGGTGATCTTTCCTGACTGTTTCTTGTTATCACACAATTACATAGGTATCAAATGGAGCATTAAATTACATGAGGTAGAAGCACAAGGAGTACAAAGTTCAAAAAGTATTTGTGTCAGAAATAGCAAATTATTATTTGTCCTCCCTGGGATCCACAACAATATACTAGGTACTCTATGTGGTGTATATGACCTTATTTCTGAAGAATTTTACTTAGAAATGTGAAAAATTTTGATTTTCAGATATTTTAAATAAATAATAAGGAAAAAAAGTATGAAATATTATTAATTTCCTGCTTTTCCTCCTACATTTCCCCTTTAAATTCACCCTTTCCAGTTATTTGAGTGCAATAGGCAGAGAAAATAGATGAAGAGAGAATAAATGGAGAAAAAGGAGAATTGTAGAGGGGAGGACTGCTCTTTTTAACAACACTGTCTACCCCCCAAAAAAGTTGGAATAATATTTTTTTGCTGTAAGTGTGGGTTTTTGTTAAGATTTACCAATGCAAAAAAAAAAAAATCTGCTGATTTTTTTTGAGTTTTTTTCTTCTTTCTTTGACTGTCCACATAAAAGCAGGTTATCTGTAAAGATCTGTGATAATTTGGTGGGCTTACTCTATGCCTGATTCTTTTACAGCATAGAGTCAAAACTGATAGAATTTAAGTCCTAGTGCCATTCTCATTCCCTGATGAAGAGGGGGTACCTCTGTGACTGGTATCAAAGCATTGTGACACAGATTTTAGTAGCCTAGAACTCAGTTTCTGCTTTTTGGTGGAAGTTTGGATACTATGCTTTAGGTGTTCACATATCTTCAGAGCTTTAGTGCTGCAATTCTACCTCTTTCAGACTGTTGCTAAAATAAACTGAAACATACCACTAATGCAAGATTTAGCTGTAACTTTGCCTATGGGAGAAATGTATTACTCAGCCTTTGTGTTCTTTGCACTCACCAAATGGATGATGTGTGAGTTTGAAAGGCTCTTTGATGCCAGAGATGCTCCGCTATCCCCCTTGTGTAAGCTGCTTTGAGATTTCCAGATGAAAAGTGCTATAAAAGTTCTAAATGGTATTTCTGTTGTTATTTATTATATATTAAGCTAGAGTAAACTGTACATTACTTTTTAATGTTTATGCTTGGAAAGGGGAATGTATAGATAACTCATATTTGATAATGTCAGTATTTGGAACATTTGCTCTATGCCCTACCATCTGTTTCCATTATTAAAGCCAAGAGAGAGTTTTACATGGGCAGAAACAGAACAAGGATGGCAAATTCATTTTGATGTTGTATGTATTGAATCAGGGATGTTTCTCTGTTCACTTTCTAGTTTTCATACTTCATCCAGTTGTAATTGTCTGCTTTTTGTTTTCAGTATCTTTGTTCCAGTTGCTAATGGTGCACATCACTGGGTTGTGAGAAACTTAATAGTTTCATAAACTTTATTGCAATGTCTCTATAAACATCTCAGAATCTAAAATTACAAATAATTACTTCTCATTAGCAATGGCCTATAAACAGTTTATTGGTTCACCAATACTGAATCTTTATAAATAATATGTGCAGGACCACAGGAAACAGCCTAATACAATTAAACACACCCTGGACTATGAAAAGCAAAATGCATGACAGCAAAAAAAGTAAAAATCCAACATGAAGAGCCACAATGAAAGGTCTTGTTTTTAAACCAAACTCCCAAGGACTTAACTGAGAGATTTAGCATAAACATTTAAGGTATAATGAAATTCATAGACATACAACAACACATTTCTGGCAAAGATGCTATTTGCTGATTTCAACTTTTTTCAGATTGTCTGTCATGGCCATGTTTGCCTTTAGTTTTAAATTCAATAAAAAATCCTTCCAAGATAATGTGAAGGCCGGTGGGCCTACCAAGCCAGAGGCTGATGGAATCCCTTGGATAGACAGGCCCTGAGAAATGCCCCCAGGTTAGAGAAACAAAAACGGCTTCCCCCAGGCTTCCCTGTGCCATTATGTTAATGTACCCCAGTTCTGTTTCCCTGGTTGGCCCGTTGGCCTTCCTGCCCCTTTCCACCCTATATGTCCCTGATCCAGAATGTTCTCCCTTCCCTCCTCCCCCATTGGCCCCTGCACCTCAGCTACTCCCCCACCGTTTCCCTGTTGGCTCCTATACCCTGGCCTCGCCTGTGTACCGCCCTCATGTCCTCAGATCATTGGTCCTGATGCTCTTTCTCCGCCCCTAACTTCCCCATATAAAACCCTGGACACTCCCTCATTCCTAGTCTTTGTCGTTGCACCCCTTCACGCGGATGGCCTCAATAAACCTCCTCGTGGAACCCCATACAAAGACCTTTCCCATCTCTGTACTGTTGACTGGCTCCTAGAGCTATCTGGTGCGTGTGTTGAGTGTGCGTGTGTTGGCACAGCCGAGCAGCTTCTTCTGGAGATGCTTTCAGAAGGTTGCGCCACCCTACCATCTCCACCCGCCGCAACAGATAGTTGCAGAACATGTTAATGCCTTGTACAAAATGAGTCTTTACCTTCAACGTGGTACCTGGCCACTAAAATGATATTAATTGCAATATTAATTGCTGTAGTCTTAGCAGCCTGATAGAAAATTGCAATTATGTACAATTCAAAGGCTGAAATCTACTAAACTGAAATGTGATCTCGAGTTCCACAAACTGACTGTAGTCACTGTCAAGCATGACACACATTACACAGATGACTAGTGTTCAAATAAAGTCCAACATTTTCAAGAAATAACATGTTGTAAGGTGTTTCTCATAAGAGCATGCATAGCACCAGGCACACACAGAAATCTGACATAAATTTTGGTTTCAAGGCCTTAATATTCAGACAGGCACTATATGAAAATGTATCAGAAAGTAATAAACAGCCATATCTGTAAGGAAAATTCCTTGAGTTAGTCTTTGTGCTAGTTTCAGTTAGAAAATTTTCTTCTTAATAGCTAGTATGGGGCTGTGTTTGGACTTGTGCTGAAAACAGCACCAATAACACAGGGATGTTTTTGTTATTACTGAGCAGTGCTTGCACAGAGCTAAAGCCTTTTCTGCTCCTCACGTTGCCCTCCTGTCAAGGAAGTAGGGGATGCATGGGAAGTTGGGAGGAGACGTCTGAGACAGCTGACCCCAACTGAGCAAAGGGATATTCCAGACCGTATAGCGTCATGCTCAGCACATAAAACCGGGAAAGAAGAAGGAAGGGGGGGATGTTCAGAGCGATGGTGTTTGTCTTCCAGAGTCACCATTATGTGTGATGGAGCCCTGCATTCTTGGGTATGGCTGAACACCTGCCTGTCCATGGGAAGCAGTGAATGATTTCCGTGTTTTGCTTTGTTTGTGTGTGTGGCTTTTGCTTTCCTTACCAAACTATCTTTTTCTCAACCCATGAGTTTTCTCACTTTTACCTTTCTGATTCTCTCCCCCATCCCACCAGAAGAGTGTGAGTGAACGGCTGCAAGGATCTTAGTTGTCAACTGGGGTTAAACCCCAACAGTCTCCAAAAGTGAGAAGGTGGCACCTAAGTTAAATGATTTTCAAAACTTCATAGCCTCAAGAGGCCTTCCAGAAGGCAAAAGGAATAGGCCTTTTTAGTTCACAGGTTTCAGCTTTGTTTTCTTTGATGACTGAAAAACAATATTATAGGATTGTTGTTGATTGCAGGCAGAATTGCTCAAGTGCAAATTTTAAATGCCTTATATAATAACACTATGAAATTATTCCACACATGGATTGTTTAAAACAGCTGCAGTAAGTGCCTGAAATTATTTCATCTAGTACAATGCCATTTTAACTCCTTTTTTAAATTTAGAAAAATATGTGCAATTAAGGTGCAATTACCGAAAAACGAAAGTGCCAGTGTAATTAAAATATATTAAATGTATAAATATGTCCAAAATTCCTCCTGATTTATTTGTCTGCTTCTATACTCGGAATGGTTTTTTCAAGATAATTTCTTTCACATGTATTTTAGGAAGCTTAGCTGGTAGAAAACATTTCCTGTATGTCAAAATCATTTAATATCTTTCCCAAAATAGTTAAATTAACACTTATTTTAAAATCAAATCAGACATAACATCCAGAAAAGCTGTAATACTAGATCAGAATGTAGAAGCAGCAGTCCTGATAGCTAATGTTCAATTAAACCATGAACAAGCTCGCTCAGCATTACTTTTAGCAGAAAGACACTTTTAATTCTGCCTCCCTATAACTAAAAGGGTTGAACTGTTTACTTAAGAAACAGGACTGAAAAACTTAGAAATGGAAAAATTAGTATAGTGCAGAGAAAATTTAAAAGAGATGTGTCCACCTTCTCTCACAGTACTAGACATCCAGGAAAATTGACATGCAGCAACTTTATGACTGATAAAACAAAAATCATTCTCACACAAGCAGCTTTGGGAACTAATTGCCTGAAGGTATCACCAAGGCCAAGAGCTTATCAGGGTTGAAAACAGGATTTAACATTTACACAGATAACAAGAATATACAAACCTGTAATAGTCAGATTAAGTGTTTGACCCTGTACCAATTGGATTGAATGGTTTTCCTATGGCCTCAGTGGTATGAGACCCAGACTGGAAAAAAGAACTTTAGAAAGGATAAAACCCTCTTGCTTCAGAATATAAGAAAGGCTTTAACAGTCAGAGATTAGAAAAATATTTTTCTGACAATGGAGCCCATAACTTTGTGATGGATATTTCTTCTCTCTTGTATTAATTTGGGAGTGAATTAGTCTTCGTCTTTCTTTTTTGAGGTAAGCCTAAATGCTCTATCAAAATCCTCATCAATAAAATGTGAGTCAGTCACAAATAGAATGGATCCAGCCTACTTATTATTAAAGTACTGTTAGAAGTAGTAACCAGTATATGCTGAGAAAAATTAAAATATGGAGATTTCTTATTGTATCTAAAAGAGTATTGTATATCAACTCAAGTCTAACTTATTCTAATGAACTTCAATGTATCGTGCAGGTAATATATACTATGTATATTTCTGCAGTGGCTGTAGAAGTTGCTCTTATTTTCAACTGAATAGCAGAATTAATATTGCATATTCAGATGAAACCTGCACAGATGATCAGAGCATATTTTAAAGCTAACCTCAGCAGTCTCACCTACCCTTTCATTGGAGAGTCCATAGAGTCATTATGCCAATAATTCGATATGCAAATAAGGGTGTAACTCCAGAGAACTTTAAATTCTTTTCTGTTTAATTTCCACTGTGAAATATTGCCTTAGTATTACTTCCAAGTCTCTTCAAATCTAACCTATAAAAATAAAAGAATCATGAAATCATCTTAAATATCAATAAATTTCCTCTTGCTCTTTCAAAGCGAATGTTTTCTTGGCATGCCAAAATGTACACAAACAAACAATTGCACAGCAGAAATTATTCCTTCTGAATTCTTCTAAAAATTAATTTGAAAATAATTTCCTGAAAGTTACTACTTCTAGATATAAGAATTATGACACTAAGTATGAGTGAGAAAATGTGGATTTCTCTGTGGAGAGAAAGAGGTTTAATGTTGTAGATGATTTTTTAAATGATCAAGCACATATTAGAACATACTTTCATTTTGTAACATTTGTTTATAATGAATACATCCTATACATGCACACACAGTTGAGTACCTACACTTCACATGTTCACTTGAAGTCAGCTACCAATAAGCCATGGCTGAATTATTCAAAATAAAAAACACTGTGTAAAATGATGACTCTCCCTAAAAATTGAAAGTAAGTTAGATAGAAGTTTTAAATTAAAAAGAGCATAGTCTTTAAATATTCTCAATACTACAGAAACATAATTTTTGCCTGGGAAGGCTGATGATTGAATCTGCAAGTGAATTTTAAAGAAACCTTGAAACTGGGGAAAAAAATGTATATTTGTATTAGTTGGTACACTCAGACAGTGGTGTTTTATATATAAGGAGAAAATTTTAATTTTTGGACACTAGCTTTTTCCTAGCAAAGCAGGAGATTATTACTCTTTAAATTAATCATAAACAATTACATATAGCAGCATAAGTTGTTCTTTAGTTTCTTCACAGAAAAGGTGTAACAATTTCCCTTTCAAGGTTGGAGAGTAATTTCTAGTGCTACTTTTAACATTGTGACTGAAACCTAAGACTACAGAAGATTGCTGCTGTATATGCCTGTTGCTATTAAATCATTTAAGCATTTTTAGTATTGTTACTGATGGTTCTGACCTCCCACTCCTTGAAATTTATTGAACTTGGATAGATTCACATGAATTTTTTTTCTAAAAAAAAGACATCATTTTTCTATTATATTTGGGTAGACATAGTGAAGCAGACCTTATCTGGAATGCATTCTGGGTATTAAAGGTGGTATTTGGAATCTTCTCATTTCACACCAGAAGTTTAAATGTTACTCATGTATCATAGAGAATTTCAAGTGTCATTGTAATGTAAACAGTACTGCACAAATAGATCACTCTGGCATGTATATTCAAGTTCAGAAGAGAATCATTAACTTGTCCTAACAAGCACGTTATTAAGTTAAAGAAAATGCATCTATCAGCTTCATGAGTTTTTGGTGAGATGAGGGGGAAGTGTAGTGGTGGATTGTAGGTGCAAAGCAGTAGCCGTCCCTAGTCTTTTCTACTTTGTTTGGAATTATTTATATTAGATGATCATCAACATTTTTTTCTCAAGGCAGCCTCTCCTGGCAATAGTAAGATTCACATTTTTTCCCGTAAACTTTAGACAAGACCTTTATGTGTATTAACTTAATTTCAGTTCCAGGATCTCATTAAGATTCCAGATAACTGATAAAAATTTCAGATAAAATCCATTTCTCATTTAATCTGTTTTTAAAGAGATGCAAACCATGATATTAAAAATTCAAAATTTGCTTTTATTTTCTGTACTTTCAACAAAATCTGCTTGTTCACATGACCTTTGGAGAAATAACAGAACAATGCCCTGTAACCTTGTTATAAACATAATGCATTATTGCATCATAAATAATTCATAAGAATGAATCATATGTAATATAGAATCAGAAAACTAAGGGTTGGATGGGACCTTGAAGATCATCTATTCCCAACCCTTTCTGCCATGGGCAGGGACAGCTCCCACCAGACCAGGTTGCTCAAGGACTTGTCCAACCTGGCCTTAAACCCTGCCAGGCTTGGGGCATCTGCAACCTCCTGGGCAACCGGTTCCAGTGACTCACCACTCCCACAGTAAAGAATTTCTCCCTAATATTGAACCTAAATTTGTCTTTCAGTTTGTATCCATTACTCCTTGTCCTATTACTACCATTCCTGACAAAGAGTCCCTCTCTGGCTTCCTGGTAGGTCCCTTTTGGAGGGATCTCCACACAACTTTCTCTTCTCCAGGCTGAACAGTCCCAGCTTTGCTTATCTTCATAGAGGAGGTGCTCCAGTTTTCTTATCAACATTGTGGCCCTTCTCTGGACTTGCTCCAACAGTTCCATGTCCTTTTTATGCTGAAGACCCCAGAGCTGGATGCAGCTCTCCAGCTGGGGTCTCAGATGAACAAGGTAGACGGGGAGAATCATCTTGACCTGCTGGCTGTGCTCCTTTGGATGCAGTTCACGATTCCATTGGCCTTCTGAGCTGTGAGCACGCACTACCGGCTCGTGTTGAGTTTTTCATCAGCCACCACCCCCAAGTCCTTCTCCACAGGGCTGCTCTCAAAGTTTCGCAGCCTGTGGGTGTTCCTGGGATTGCCCTGACCCATGTGCAGGACCCTCCACTTGGCTTTGTTGAACCTCAGGAGGTTTGCACAGGCTCCAGCCTGTCCAGTCCCTCTGGATGCCATCCCTTCCCTTCAGCGTGTCGACCGCCCCAAGCAGCTTGGTGTCATCAGTGAATTTGCTGAGGGTGCCCTCAAGCCCTCTGTTCACATCACCAACAGGATGTTGAACAGTATCAGCCCCAGGACCAACCCCTGAGGGACATCATATGAGAGGTAACAATGAATGGATGGTATGTTATCAGGTTGACTGTAGGACAATGAACTAACAAAGAACATATAGAGCAAAAAAACCACAACCCACCACCAGATCAAAACCCTCCAAAAAATGGGAAGAATCTAAGTTTTATATATTGGAGACTATCAAGTCAGTTTGCCTAGAATGGAAATAATCACATCTATGCATGAACAGAGCAGAAGTCTTTGAGGACTTGCACATTCACAATGAAAATTACACAAAGGACCACTAATTATTACTTTGCAAAATGGATAATACAGGGTAAGAAGATGCTATAGTTTTCATATGATTACTGCTACAGATAATGGAGGCAGCAAGACGAGAAAGGTTTCATTAAAGTTGCATGCTGATTCTCTATTTCACTTTTAAACTCTGGTTCACACAAGTTTTCCACAGGATTTTCTTTGTAGAATTTTTCTTTTTACATGACTACTATGCTATATTAATACCTTTATTCTAAAGAGCCACATTTGTGTCAGGGATATCAACAGTATAGTTCAGTATTATGGGGTATTCTCATTCATTAATTATATTTCATTTTTTCTAGGAGACAGACTACATGAGCGTGGTGTTTTTGAAGAAGAGAAAAGATAATATTTTAACTGATATTATTGCTAAGCCATTCTTCATCATCTTTGAAAAGTCATGGAGAACAGGAGAGGTACCTGAGGACTGGAGGAAAGCCAATGTCAGGCTAGTCTTCAAACACGCAAGAAGGAGGACCCAGGGAACTACAGACCAGTCAGCCTCACCTCAATCCCAGGAAAGGTAATGAAACAGCTCATGCTGGATGTCATCTCTAAGCACATGGAAGACAAGAAGCTTACTGGGAGTAGTCGACATGGATTTTCTAAAGGAAAATCCTGCTTGACCAATCTGATGGCCTTCTATGATGGAATGACTGGCTAAATGAGGGAAGAATGGTGGATGTGGTCTATTTGGTCTTCAGCAAGGCTTTTAACGTTGTCTGCCATAACATCCTCAAGGGTAACCTAGGGATGTGTGAGCTGGTTGAGTGAGAACTGGCTGAATGGCAGAGCTCAGAGGGCTGTGATCAGTGGCACAGGGCCTGGTTGGAACCCTTTAGTTAGCACTGCTCCCCAAGAGACAGCACTGGGTCCAGTCTTGTTTAACTTACTTATCAATGGCCTGGAGGAAAGGACAGAGGGCCTCCTCAGCAAGTCTGCTGATAATAAAAACTGGAAGGAGTATCTGACACACCAGCAGGCTGTGGTGACATTCTGTGAGACCTGGACAGGCCAGAGAGCTGGGTGGAGAGGAAACTAATGAAATGCAACAAAGGCAAATGCATGGGCCTGGACCAGGACAGGCTAGGGGCCAACCTGCTGGAAAAGCTGAGGGAGTTCAAGCCTGTTTAGCTCAGAGAAGAAAGAGTGAAGACCTCACCAATACATGAAAATATCTTCAGGTCAAGTGGCAGGAGAATGGAGACAGGCTCTTTTCAATGGTGCTCATTAACAGGGTAAGAGGCAACCGGCACAAACTGAAATATGGGAAGTTCCAGTTGAATGAGGAAGAACTTACTTACTCTGAAGGTGACAGAACACTGAAACAGGTTTCCAGATAGGCTGAGGTATCTTCTTCGCTGGAGATATTAAAAACCTGCTTGGATATGAACTTGTGCAAGCTGATCTAGGCCAATCTGCTACAGCAGGGGGATTGGACTAGATGATCTCCAGACGTCCCTTCCAACCCCAACCCTTCTGCGACTCTGTGGCTTCATTTTCTTTCACAATTTTGGTTGTGCTAAGCACAGCTTGACAGCATCTGAGGCTTAGATTGACTATAAATTGAAAGTACCCAGTAAGGTTTATATTCACAATGTGACAGTCTAGAAGATCTCACAGGACTTTGCAGCTGAGATTCTCTATTCTTAAATCAAGTACAGTGGTTTATAGACCAGAAGTCAATACTGGTCTTTACCCAAATGCCACCATCCATTGCAAAAGTTCATAAGTAAATATTTACAGCAGAATGATGAAGTGGAGTAAGACCTCTGAAGTTCAAGACTTTTTACCTTCTACTTCTATATAGAATTGATTTTATTTTTATTTTTAAACCACCAAAAAAGCCTTTCATCTCTATTAGGAAGAGAGAGTGTTTTCAGTGTTACGTTGTTTAAGAAAGAATGCCAAAGGACAGAAATCCAAAAAGCAAGCCAGAACCTTTGAAGGACTCTGTCATTTTCCCATGAATTCCGCCTTGAGTGCAAGTGCAAAACAGAATCACAGAAAGAGCAGAGCTCTAATTCTCCATGTAGCCTACGGATTTTTGACTTAAAACGAGATTGGATCCTTGTGCTCCTTGTGGAAAGATGACTGGGGGTAAAATCAGATGAAACTAAGAAGTTACATTCACATCCTAACAGAAGTTATAACCGTACAGAAATTATAGGGTAAAATGCAGCTGCTACTCCCTGGATGGAACACAGTTGGCATGCTCCATGATTCCCTATAATAACAGTAAGCACCTGCTAAGGGGGGCGGAATGGAAGGTGGAGCAGAGGGCAGACACCATTTTCTGTCCAGACTCTGTGCAAATTCTTCCAGGGAGGGGAGCTTGATGGTACTTTGCAGCTGATAAACCACGTAGCACCTGTCAACCACCGGAGGGAGGAGAAGGTGTCCTGCTGCTGAGCCAATAGCTGTGATGAAATCTCTCTCCTTAGATGAACTTGGTTCATTATAGCCTAACTGTAATATTAACATACATATAGCACACATAACAACCCAAAGTTGCCCACCTCCAAGGTATGACCATCCCTCACTGGGCATGTGCTCTGTGTTTTTTTAACAGTATCTTTAAAAGCAAAGTGAGAGAATTTTACACCAATCATTAACAATGGTAGGCAGGACTAGAGTCACTCAAGCTCCACCTAAACATATAGAAACAGTATAAAAATAGGTCAAGAATGGAGGAAAAGTTAGAGAAGACTCCATCATAACTGCTGGGATCAGTCAACAGGCTGAACCTGCCTTCTCTCTCATAGAGATGCCTGTTGGGTAAAAACTGTACTCCCTCCATACCCACTACTTTTGTTGGGGATTTGAGACAGTCATTTGAATATATTTTTGCAGTCAGATACTGTCACCGGCAATCCTCGAACCTTAACCTGTCACAATGATATGTTAATAAAGAGTGTTATGCTGTAAAGTGTTGGTGAGTCCTTCACGGGTACTGGTTGTTGCTGTCAGTGGGTGACATTCTCAAATAAAGTGTGAGACCTGCTGAGGGGTCATAAAGTGGGAAGACCTGCTGAGGGGCCTCCCTTATGCTTTTGGTGTGTCCCTGAATAAGTCAGTCCAAGTGCCCTCCAGTCCAGCGGCATTGCTCAGTGAAGGGTTCTCCCAAAGGGGCACTGACAGACTGGTCAGGTACAAGGGTCTCAGCTTTCCTGGGTCACTGACAGACCAATCAAACACTAAGGGTTGAGGAAATATCCTCTTTTTCACATGACAGCTCCTTCTTCCTAAAGGAAGAATTTGGCTGTGCACTCTTGTGCATTTCAGCTTGTCCAGTATGTCAGATGTTACATCAAGGTGGTGATCCACACTGCCACTGTGGAAACATAAGTTCCCATTCTCATTTATGCACAGTGCTGTTTATTTCACTACCATATATTGGATGTAAGTAAGAAAAGGAAAATAATTTCTATAGATTCATGCATATGTATTCATGGATGTGTATATGGATGCACCTACATACAAACTTGAATATTATATATGCTGTCTTTTAAATTATGTTTTTTTTCTGTGATGCTTAAAATTTGGGGAAAAAAAAAGAAGTTATTATTTCTATCTCTTTAAAGTGAAGTGCACCTTTGAGTTTCCTTTCTTTTACCTTAAAAATATGTTTGCAACTTTCAGTCAGCTTTAGTCTTGACCAAAGTGTTTGACAGAGTTTTCAGCTAAACTGTTCTTGTTATGAAATGCTGGATTCACATCTACACTGAAGGTAGGTGTCATGTATTGTTTATTTGCTGTCTTGTAGATGAGACATTTGAAAATAGAAAATACACAGGCTCAACAAACCAGCCTTGTTTTTTCACTAAGAACTTTATCTTTGTCAGTGCAAACATAGATAAAATACATCAGAACTGAAATAAAAATATTTCCTTACATTTGAGCTTCTTACTCAGTTCTCAGGTTCTAAGTTCGTGTATATAATAACTTCCAAGTTTTCCTGAGAAGCTTTTTAATAGCCTACTTTAAGACAACCTCTTTGAGTTTATTTGCCACTGTTTGTACCTTTTTAGGAACATAAGGTAAATTTCTGACTATTAGCAAGTTGTTTTACTGAATTCACTGTTACATAAAATTTTACATACTTAATATCTGTTTATCTTAATATTGTCTGTAGGATAGAAAGCTTTTCCTCTTGCTGAAAATGAAAGCAAAGAACATATTATTAGCTGAGCATGGATATTTTAATAGGGATTTCAAGTCTTCATATATATTCAACAGTTTACTTCCCAGAGGCTTTATTTTTAATTTATCTTTAATATGAATATGTTTCATTATTTTAAATGTTAGCAAGTATAGAGGGACTCATAAAGAAAAAAAATTAATACTGTTGTCCCTATCAGAAAATTAGCAAACATCTTCTATTCTCCTGAGGTATTATCTTTTATTCTCTATGTGCAATAACTCAATGGGTAAAGCATTTGATGCTGCTTTTAATGATGGGGCTGAAAGACCACATCTCTTTCTTTTTAACTGGTAAGAGATACAGGGCATAATCCAACATTCATTACACAGCCCTCCTGATTTTGGTGGATTTTGGAACGTGTCTAAATGAGCTATAGATTCCAGATTCACTCAGGAAATTAGCCCCAAAACTACCTCACAAGACATGACCTCATCCTTATAATGAGCACTGGACAATTTGTTTCAGTAATGGGTATAATGGCAAAAAGCCAAGGAGGGTAGGGGGGAATCTTGTCTGTTATTTTTGTCAACCTAGGAATAATGTAAGCTTTGTACAACATACAAAGCATCACTTAGGAGCTGTGCCTAAACTGCTAAAGATGAACTCTGCTCTCTGCTATAGGCAGACAGCTCTCAGTGAGAACAGTGGGTGTAGTCTATGCACGTCTGAATTTAAAATTTCTTCTAGACAGTATTGTTTTGTAGTGGTTTTTTTTTTTTTTCCAGTGGATCCTCTCTCAAATTCTTTCCCTTTCATCTGATTGAATGAGAACTTTTTTTTTTTTTTTCTGTTAGTACTTCAGTATCTTCACTTCAGTTTCTTAATCAAGGCATTGTGAGTCCCTTCAGTCTGTGACCACTTTGGGGCAAGGGTTGTTTTTCACTCTGCGTTTAGTGCTCAGGAGCATATCGGTTTTTAGACCCATGGTATTCTAAATTTTAAGTAATACACAAAAACTTTATAAAGAAAACACAGATTGGGTAAGAATTGTGTACCTGCATCTGATTTACTCGGAAACATTCCCTTCACTCTCTAGTACCCAGCATGGAGAAGGCACGGATTTTTCTCATTTCTATTTACTGACCATTGATATAAACAATTGCAGTTAATTGATGTTTTCACAAAATACTGTGTAGTCTTAGTTTTTGTAATGTCCTTCATACCTAGGGAAGATAGTTAAATTTAAAATTGCAAAACAAGAGACACAATTTTTATTGTTGAAATCCATTCACCTCAGAAACAATGAATCATGAAAAGTGAGAGGGAATTTATGATTCATATTTCTGTTCACAATGACCATTTGACACACTTAGACCTAAGATTTACATAAACATTTTTTCAGAAATGAGACATTAAGACTAATTACGACATTTTATAAAAGTAATTGACAATGATCTTAATGAGAAAGAAAATTGTTCTGCTTTTAATTAGAGTTATTTTCTCGTTTTTATAGTGTTATGCAACTGGCATGTGGATGTCAATGTTTCATCTACTCCTGAATGTGTACATTATACATTCATTTATATATATATATATACTTAGCCTAGCAAAGCAGCATTTAAAGAAAAACAGTTAAAAATTGATAAGATCAGAGAAAAGAAAATAAAAAAAGAAAGTACTGAAGTGTTCAAAATAATGTATGATTGAGGGGCAACAAATAAAATCATCTCCTCTAATAACTAGATGTGACAGTTTATAGAACTGAAAGGCAACCCCTTTCAAAGGAATAGAAAGGAAATAAACATATACACAATTCATCATTAGCTTGAGATAATTATTCCACAACTTGCCTTTTAGGTCAAGGCTCAGTAGGATTCAAATCATCCTAATATATTCATGGACAGCAAGAATAGCTATGCTTAAAATAGAAAAATCACAAAGTCAATGTAAATTAAAGCTATAAACTGTCATTAGACTTGTAGGAGAAGGAAAAGCTTCCTCTGTGTCAGTCCACAATCATACGTTAGTGCTTTTCCCCTATGTGAAATTGGTTGTTGTCTGGAAAAAACCACAGGTGACTGGACTCAAAAGTTTCCCTTCTGGCCTGGACTAAGAATTATTACAGAAGTGGCCCCTCCTGATGAAATTGGTCTTAATTTTACTAAGAGTCATGAAAATACCTATTCATGGGTGCTTCGTGTATAAAATCATAAAATGGTTTGGGTTGGAAAAGACCTAAAAGATTGCTTAGTATTCAATCCCAATGCCACAGGCAGGGTAATCTTTCACAAAACCAGGTTGCTCAGTGGCCTATCCTACCTGGCCTTGAATGCTTCCAGGCATGGGGCATCTACAGCTTCTCAGGCCTGTCACCACCCAGTGACAGTAAAGGATTTCTTCCTTGGATCTAATCTAAACCTACTCTCTTCTAGTTTAAAACCATCCCCCCTTGTCCTATCATTACATGGCCTTGTAAAAAACCCCTCTTCATCTTTCATTCAGGCTCCCTTCAGGTACTGGAAGGCAGTGCTAAGGTCACCCTAAAGCCTTCTCTTTTCCAGGCTGAACAATAACAATTCTCTCAGCCTTCCCTTATAGTAGAGATGCTCTATCCCGCTAATCGTCTTGGTGTTCTCTAGACTCAATCCAACAGGTCCATGTCCTTTCTGTGCTGGGGACCCCAGAGCTGGGTATAGCACTTCAGGTGAGGTCTCACCAGAGTGGAGGGGCAGAATTATGTCCCTTAAATGGCTGGCCATGCTTCTTATGATTCAGCCCAGGATACAATCGGCTTTTTGGGCTGCAAGTGCACATTACCAGGTCATGTCCAGCTTCTTATCCACCGGCACCCCCAAGTTCCTCTCGCAGAGCTGCTCTTGATCTTCTCATCCCCCAGCCTGGATTAATACTGAGGGTTGCCCCAAATCAGGTGCAGCACTTTCTCTTGGTCTTGTTATACCTCATGAGATTCCCATGGCCCCACTTGAGCTTGTCCAGGTGTCTCTGGATGGTATCCCGCCCTTGAAGTGTGGCAACCACACTCTTCAGCTTGGTGTCATCTGCAATTTGCTGAGGGTGCACTCGATCCCTTCATCTATGTCATTCATTAAGATAATAAATAACACTGGTCCCAGTACAAACTCCTGAGGGACACCACTCATCACTGATGTCCATCAGGATTCTGAGCTGTTGACCACTACCCTCTGGATGTGACTGTCCAATTAAATCCTTATCCACCTGAAATGAGTACTTCATGTCTGAAGTCCACAAAATGCCTCTCAGTCCTTCTACATGCATGTTGCTTTTGCTGAATGTCATGGTTTAGGAACGGCACTCCCCAGTTTAGTGTCCCACGCCCCACTGAGACTACCCAAATCAGATGCCACTTATTTGCTCCTCTCCTCTCCCTTCCCCCTTCCCCTTCTCACTTCGGGAATGAACTTGAAAACTGGAAGCACAAAAAGGTGATAAACATGGATTGAGATAAGAAAAAAATTACTGGAAAGAGGAGTGACTTAAGAAAACGAAGAGTAACAATATTAATTTAAAAAGTATACAAAAAGAGACAGTTCACATGCAAAAATGCTCACTGCAGACCGGGTAACAATGAACAATTGTTCCCTACACCACCACGCCCTTTTTCTCACTGCAATGATGACCTGAGGTGGTATAGAATAACACTCTAGACATTCCCACAGGGGTCCCAGCCCCTCCTGCTCACAGCTACTGCGAAAAAATTAACTCTGTCCTGGACAAAACCAGGCTATTGGATCACTCAATACAAGAACATTAAGAACGCTCCATGATGAGCCTTCTGTTTTCCTTGAAATTAAATTTTATTCATATTAAATGGGAATCTCTACGGTTAAAACATGGCAGAGAAATAAGGAAAACAAAATCTTCACAGTTCCGGAAGGGTGGACAGACTGTGTGTACCTTGACATCAAGCTTTACTTCTTTTTTGTTTTCTCTTCTCATTTCTGTAGTCCATGTGAGCTCAGGTCATGCCAGGCTGAAACTTCCAAAATACTCAGCCAATTAAGGTAATTTCGATGGTGTGCACTCATGGCAACTGTTGGTATAAGATACTGCAAAAGTTGTGTAAGTCAGCATGCCAAAAAGTAATTGGTGGCAGTATTCCAGGAAGAATTAAATGCACTGAATAGCTGTTAATAAGGTTTTTACTCAGGGGTATTTCTCTCTCATGCTCTGTGTTAGTAACCCTAACAACAGAACTCTCCCTCATGAATTAGTGAAATAGACTAGATAAAACAATATAAACAGAACATAGAAAATTTTCTATTAAATGATGCAAAGCTTACAGACTTTCCCTAATGCTCTCATCAATTATAATAGAGCATTTCACATACACATAGGATGCAGAGGTTTTGATTAATTATATAAGAAATACATATGTGTACATATTTGCACATGTATGTACATGCATACACAAAAGAAGGAAGCTGCTTTTCTCTCTTATATCACAGTCACAGAAGCAATCCACATAATGACGAAGAAATCATGTACAAAATAGCAGTAGGGAATTACCAAAGACCCTATTCTTCAACTGCAGCATGGGCAAAATTATAGTAATATTATAGGGAGTGGCATGAAGTTCACATGAAGAGTACAGATTTTAGGAATTTTGGAAGTCTCCTGTAGTTCAGAGTTCTCCTTTTCACCCTAAAGATTGCTTATTAGCATTTGTAGCTATCCCTCACATCCTCATCTCAACATCATAACTACCTAACAACAGTCCTGAACTTTTTTTGTTTCAATCAAACAAAAAGGGATTAAAATCTCATATTTAAATAACTTCATTTGTGAAAGTGTTATACTCTCCTGACTCCATTACTCATGAAGCACCAACAGGCAGACTAAACTACTGCATATAGTAAGACCAACAATACTGTAGATTTGGTTCAGGTTGCTCTGAAAAAATCTATTATATTAACCATGGATCCTCTGTAAACACATTTTTCTGTGAAGCTTGAGTCAGTTCCCAATGAAACTGTGCCAAAAGATATCTGGGAGGAACATGTCAGCAAGTACTTAGAAGTAATCCTCACATTTTTCCTCCAGTAATTCATTTTGCAGTACCCTTTCCTGTCAAACTGGAGATGAAAGAATTGCCCCCTCTGCGCTGATGAGATTGATTTCTTTTACAGGCAGTGTTGTAACTAGTTTACGTAAAATGAAATGTGTGTCACAAGAAATAAACCACACAGTGTCACTGAATAAAGGAGCAAAGTGTTTCTTTATACTGATGGCAAGACTTATTTTTGAGTAGGACAGAAATATCAAGAGAATGTTTTCTAATCTGTTGTTCAACACATACTTGTCTGTTTGTCTGGCAGTGCAGATAGAATGTTGTGTTATAGCTAAATGGTTTAAACCATTAAGGCTTATTCTAAGCTGGTCTAAACATATCCCAAAATATAGGCAATGCCATGAGTAATTTTCACATAGCTATTCATCTTTTTCTTCTCGAAGGTGCTTTGCATTGTAAGAAGAGCTACATGGACCAGGAAATCTTTTCTAAAAGTTGAGAGAAATGGAGAAAATTGAAAAAAAAGTATCAATAAATTCATATGTGTATTATGCCAGAGCTTTTAAGATTTCTGTGTCTGTGTATGTTTCTGGCGTGATAGACAAATATCTCCACTCACATGTATCATCATTTATTTCAATAATTTTCTCTATAAATGATCCATCTATGGCACAAATACTACAAAACGTACCTGGCATAAATCATGGAGAAACATGTTAACCTCTTTGTTTTAATTAATCTTTCTGTTTAAAACAGTGGTCACTTCAGAATTTCAGGAAAGTCTGAGAGGAATTCTGGTGTTCAATGACTAGGGATGTCAGTAGGTCCACTGTATATAGAGAACCTACGAAAGAAGAGAGAGGTCTTTTTGAACTGTTGAGGGAAATGGAGAAAACTGAACCAAAAAGTATTATAAAATTTACGTGTGCATCCCTCTGTTTATGAAAGTAGTATTTTACTCTAAGTACTGCATAAAATCAAGATGGCAGGGAAAAATAATTGTGTACTAAATTATGCTTTGTTTGTAGCACTGGCTTTATTCTGATTTTCATTTAAGTGAACTTTCCTTATGTCTTTTTGGAAAGAAATATGATGAAGAAGAGGGATGCTACAGATTTACTTGAATCACTTGAACCATTATCTATGGAATGGGACTTCAGCTTGTCTCTTCAACTTGTACTACCACAGCTGCTCCACTCTGTATGATCATGTAGTGTACTGGGTCCTATTATTCAGTGGTTAAGGTTAGGATGTAAATGAAACAGGGTATATTTACAGGACCTTCTGTTTTTACAGGACCTGTCTGGGCTGGAAAAATACTTGATTATAGTAACAGCATGAACTTGAACATGTAGCTCACAAATTACAATCTTGACGACAATTCTGACTGCTCAAGCTTGTCTTTCCTGAATTTTGACTAAAATTTCTGCCTGAATATGTTCAAAAAGAAGTCAAAGATAAAATAAAATGCTTACCTTCAACATTTCGAACAAAACTGCATGGTTCTGGGAAAAGATGGAATTCTGGTATGACTTTTTTAATAGAACATATTATTTTCAAGTTGCTTTGGCAAGGTGACTGAAACATTCCTCTTGTGTTAGTGGTCTTTAAAACAATTTGGTGAAGTGCTAGAAGTATGCTACATATTCTAATAGCAAATAAAGGCTGGTTCCTATCAAATGAAAGGATGCCAAAAATTGCAGGACATTCATGTATGGAAAATCCCTCCATGTATTTGGGTGTCCTAATTTCTGAGAAAAAGCAACTGAGTTCAAATAATTTTCAATAAAAAGGGAAACCTTTTTATTGAATAACATCTGGTTCCTGGTTGGTACATGGGTATATAGCTATGCTTTTTGCAAGGGTTTTCTTACAGGCCTGACACCTATGAATAAGAATCAAACAAATTTTTCTTATAGACCATATTAAAGAAACCTTTAAGCCTTGAAGAAATTCAGTGATCTTTTTTATAGCCTAACTTATAGCAAGTGGAGTATGACACTGCAGGTGGACCGCATTTTCTGATTCTGTCTCTGGTTTCCTTGGAGACCTTCTGCAGGTCACTTCCTCACCCTTTGTGAATCATAGAATGGTTTGGGTTCAAAGGGACCTTAACGATTATCTCTTCTGGCATGTCTCAAGTGAAAGGACAAGATCAGATTGGATATTAAAAAAAATTCACTGAAAGAGTGGTTGGAATAAATTGCCCAGGGGGGTGGTGGAGTTACTATCTCTGGAAGTGTCCAAGAGACACTGGATGTGTCATTTGGGGATATGGTTTAGGGGAGATTATGGTAGTCTGGGTTGACAGCTGTACTACATGTCCTAGAAAGTCTCTTCTAACCTTGAGGATTCTGTGATCTATTTCCAAAATCCTCTGCCGTGGAATGTGCATGTTCCACTAGGCCAGGTTGCTCAAAGCCACAGCCAATCTTGCATTAAACGTTTCCAGGGATGGGACATCCACAACTTCTCTGTGCCACCTGTACCAGTGCCTCACCATCCTCACAGTAATGAATTTCTTCCTAAAATCTACTCTCATTCAGTTTAAAAACATTTCTCTTTGTCTTGTCACTGCTTGCCCTGGTAAAAGGTCCTACACCATCTTTCTTGTAGTCTCCCTTCAGGTACTGGAACTCTGCTGTAAGGCTACAGAGCCTTCTCCACGCTGCACAGCCTCAGCTCTCTCAGCCTGTCTTCACAGGAGAGGTGCTTCAATCCTCCTCTGGTCATCTTGGTGGACTCCTCTGGACTCACACAGGTCAGTGTTGGGGGCCCCAGAGCTGGGTGCAGCACTCCAGGTGAGGTCTCATGAGGGCAGAGTAGAAAGGCAGAATCACCTCCCTGGGTCTGTTGGCCAAGTCTCTTTTGATGCAGCCAGGATACAGTTGGCTTTCTGGTCTGCAAGTGCACATTGCCAAGTCATGTTGAGCTTCTCATCGACCAACAGCCCAAGTCCTTCTCCTCAGGGCTGCTTGACATCCAGGCACCTTCCAGCATATATCTCTGCTTGGGATTGTCCTGTCCCAGGTTCAGGACCTTGCACTTGGCCTTGTTGAACTTCATGTTCATGTTGTCATCAGTGGGACAAATTTGATGTATTTAATCCTTAATTTCCTTGCCTTTTTTTAGTAGTGTGTGAAAAACAAACACCTCAGAAGCTCTGAAACAATCCTTCACCATTTCTGCCATGTTTTGTTCATTTTGTGTAAATCTTGTTGGATAATTCAGCTTCAGACACAGGACTTCCTGAAGCCCTCCATTTTGGCAGACACATTTCTGGTGAATAATTGTCTGAAACACTCAGGTCCATTTCGATTTGCTTCTGTGTAAGAATCCAAAATTTAGTAAGGGAACAAGAAACTGATCTGGGGATCTGACACAAACTGGGAACTATTTTAAGTCTTCGGGAAAAACTCTTTTCAGTCAGATTTCAAAAAAAGAAAATTCTAGAAACAAGCACTCTGAGTGCAGAACATCCAATGCTAACTGAATATTAGTTTTTGATTCTTTGTTGCAAAAAAGTGAATGGAGTCCTGAAGAAAGACTGCTTGGTGACTGAAGTGGTTGATATTGGCTAACCCAAGGTGCATTCACAAACTATTTTGCTTTACAAATTCTTTAAATACTATCTTTTCTTATTTGAAATGTAGACCTTCTCTGTTTGGTAACCTCATTTGACTTTATCAGCATTTGAGGAACAATGTAATTGATCTAAAGACAGCCCAACATCCTTCTGTGAGTGTTTTAAAGGATACTGATAATGAAGTTTGGTAACACTAAGATTTCACCTCATTCTTTTTCTTTCCATTTGTAAAATTTTCTTCTCTGTTATGCTTTATACTCAGTCTGATTTTGTCTTTCTTTACTCAGTCTTTAAAATATATTCTAAATTTAATTAACAGAAACTAAAACCAAAATGTGAACTAATCTCTGTTTTCATGATATGTATCTTCCATTTTAAGAAAAAACATTTTGAAAGAAGTTACGTGGTACAAATCCTCTTCTAGACAAATTTCATGCATCACTCACAATACCTTAAACTCCTTATTTTTAATCTTAATTTCAGGTAAAAAAGAACAGGAGGCAGTCATTCCTATTTTAAAGCTCACGGACTACTATTAAAAGAAACAAGAATTCCTGCCAACTCTTGGCCACTCTACAAAAAGAAAATCATTGTGGACTAGAATGAGCTGCTTTTTACTGCAAAATTTTCCTTTTATACTGGCAGCTCCCTACAAGTAAGTGCTTATAAACGGCATCCATGATGAGCAGTATGGTTTTCAGTCAGAGGCTGACAATTTGTATCAAATTATGAGGACCAGCAGATGGTGCTATTGCAGACGGCTATCTTGTTGGTTTGTTTAGTTGGTTTTTTTTGTTCTGATAAAAACTGGCCATAAGCTCTTAAAAATTGCACTTATTGTCAGTCAAGGCCTGGTGTTTTTCAAAAACTGTGTATTTTCTTTCTACATAAGGCTGTATATCCAGTGGTGTTGTTTTCTAAAAGATATATTATGGATTTTAGTCATATAAGCAACCTGATATTATATGGTGCAAGGAAATTGCAGTATTTGCCTTGCCGGCATGGAGGGATAGTACTCAAGTAAAAATCAGCAATGTGCTCCTGCAAAGACACAATATTCTGGTTCCATATGGTCTAAATAGAGCAGCTTGAAATTACTGTAATTGGAAGTGTTTCATTAAACTCTCTTAGGTATAGAAATGTAAAAAGGACTGTGCTTCCAAGCACATAGCATACATTTTCTCTAGACAAGTAAAACATAAGTGAAGTATCTCAAGACAGAGGCATCATTAAAGCAATGACAGTCTTATTACAAATGCTGTAATTTATCAAAGGTACAAAGCTTTTTGTATGTTGGAGCAGAAATTGGTCATTACCTCCAGTGGACAAAGACTTAAATTTTAAAATATAATAAAAGTTACAATAAAAAGATAAAGTGATTTTTCTTGACTGATACCAAGGAAAATACAAGCCTTCCCCTTTGAATTTTAATTTCTTGACTGATACCAAGGAAAATACAAGCCTTCCTCTTTGAAGTTTATTTTCGGAACCAGTTTTCCCATTGAACAGAGATCTGTTAGTGCCTCTATGACCAGGCTGTTTGTACCCAGATACAGAACCAGTGGCACAAGATGTTCACTGAAAGAAGGCATGTATGAACTGCCTTTCTCTCAAGGGTATTACATGCGCTTTTTGTTTTCTGCAACATAAAATATAAAATTAAAAGAAAAAAAAAAGAAAAAAAACCACAAAAACTGTATGTAATCCTGTCCAAACTCTCAGAATCTCTAGTCTCAGGCAACTCACTCAGCTTCCTGGCTGTCTCTGCATTTCCTTTTTTTTATTTTAGAGAACAATGTATAACTCAGAACCAACCATCTATGAAAATGATGGGCCAAGATAACAATGGGAAGCAATACATTTATTTTCAAAATTCCAAAGAAGATTTTGTATCCAAATCAGGAAAACTGGTAAATAAGATAAAGTGCTAATAATTTCAATTGATCATAATAGTTGGAAATTTATATGCAAAAAATTAAGGACATTTTTCCAATTTCCAATTGCTTAAAAAAAAAAAAAATTAAATGTAGCCTGGTTTATCCCAACCTTTGGTCTCTCTTCTTAGACAACCAGAGAAAAATCTTTAAACAAACAAGTCACATTTCTCCTATAACTAAATTAACTTATCAGTTCACTTTACACAGATCACTGAACAACTGCTAAGTAATGACAGTTTTTGGGCCAAGCAGATCTGGCTTAGGTTTGAGCTTTTCAATCTAGTGGAAAGATGCTTAATATCCAGTTCCCCTGTATTTCATAATTCTGATAGAGGTACCACTGTCTGTGTGAATTGTGGGAAAGCAGAAAAGTTCTGCCATTTCATAACTGCAGACAGACACTTCCCCACCTCAGTTTTCTGCCTCTCCTCATTGCTACTTCAGCACTTACCACAGACATTCAGAGCAGCCTTGGTTTCAGGCATACAGCAAGAAATGAGTGATGCAGCTGGCAACACAACCTCTGGTTTTTCAAGCTTTGATTGCACACTAGAGAATATGAAACACAGGCTCTTAGCAACCTTTTTACTAGACAGTTGATTGTGCTAAAGGAGGATGGAGGAATCAGAGGATGGTATGAAATGGCCACACAATTAGAGAAAAAAAATATGTCATGCATAAGTGTTTTTGTTTTATTTTTAGTTTGGATTGGCTTGGTTTGTGGGATTTTTTGTTGTTCTGAAAGCAATAATCTTCCTAGAAAAAAACAATGAGAAAGGAAGGCAGTTAGCATAGTTAGGGATTAAGCACATGAAACTTGAACCATGTGGTAGTAAGGAGCAAGGGTCCTTCAGTGTAATGCAGGAAGCAAGCTGTCTCACTATTCTCTTTCAAAGGATGTTGTCCAGTCATCTGTTCTCCTTTCTCTTAATGAGAGCTATTGTAAATTAAATTTTAATTGTTGAAGTCATGCAGGATATTCCAGAGTTGTAAAGACAGTGATATCTAACAGATATGGAATATGTCAAGATCACACTATAGGGACTAGATATGGGGACAAAATGAAAAATTAGACTCTGCTTCTCCGGACCCCACCGAACCTCCTCGAACTGAGAACAAACCCAGGGAGAAGTGATTTGGGTCTTCTAACACAATGCTGTAGATCAGATGCAAGTACGTTGTCAGAAGGGATATTTACACCATTCTCTCCCACTTCAAAAAAACTGGTACTTTTGCAGGTGTCCCAAAGAATTACACATAGGCAGTGTCTACTGTCTAGGCCTTTATCTACACCAGCAAGTTTTGCCACCCTACACTTCTTACCTCATATATCTCTACATGTGCATGGTACAAATCTGGCTATTATGCTCATATTCTTGCTTGCTTACTTCCAATAAAAAAAGCATTTTCTGGATCCTGAGGTATTTGGGGGTTTTAAGTCCACAGTCCCTAACAGTTCTTCTCAGTATATCTGTAATGCGGCTTCTGCGCAGAAGGAGCTTTCTTTGGGAAGGACCTGGTGGTAGCCTAGATCTCAGGAAGGCCAATACACTTGGCACTTCTGCCTGCTTCAGTGTCTTTAGAGGGGTGCCTTGTCAGGGAGATGACAGCTGGACATAGACAGAGTGATCATTAATAAGAGCATTTATTAGAGTCAGCTGTCAAGCTGTTAGACTAAGATATGTTTTAAAAAAATCACTAAGTGGTGTGCTATGAAAAAAAAAATTTTTGTTTGTGCAGCCTGAATGATAAATACTACTCATATATGCAGTATTGTTGACAGTTCTCTAAGAGGAAAGCCTGGATAATACTTTAACACATACCATTACACGTTGCATGCATTTTGAATCCTTAACATTTTTATTGCATGCAAAAGAAGAAAGAAAAAAAAATTAAACTCAATTATTCCATGAAAAACAAATATAGAACTATGCCACCTGTTAGTCTGATTATCGAAATATTTGAAAAATGTTTTATTAACATACTAAAAGACCTTTGAAAAGCAACAAAGGGATTTATCACGGTGCTAAAAAAATATGTTGATAAGTTAAAAATTCTTAAAAACATTGAACAATATTTTCCTGGAATTAAAAAAAAAAAGTGTGAGGAGAGTGCAAGCTGTTTATCATAGAGCTGCAGAATAGTTAGGGTTGGAAGGGACCTTTCAAAGGTAATTAAGGATCAGTTAGTCCAACCCCCTTGCACTGAACAGGGACATCTGCATCTAGATCAGGTTACTCAGAGCTCCATCCAATCTGACCTTGAATTTTTCCAGGGATAGGGAATGTACCTTCTCCCTGGGCTTTGTCCCTAGGCTTATGGAGGCTTTAACCCTCAAGGATTTGCCATACTTCATTTTATTCTCCACGTGACCAGCATGAGTTGTTGAAGCCATGGGTTACATGGGTTGTATTGTTTACTGTCCTAGAAAACCTGCACAGCAGCACAAAGAGTGAATACTGCTAGTGGTGCACCGGAAGTGATAGCATTTTGGGCCAATTTATACAATTATTTGCACCATTTTGAAGACTCATGGTGTCCTGGGGCACTTCCCCCTCTGCTTCTTTCAGGCTCTGCTCCTTCTGCCACAGGTCTTTTGTTTCCTCTCCAGGGCTGGATCCTCTCTGTTCCTCATTGCTCACTCATGGTTTTCATTTGCACTCCCTGATCTGAGTCAGTCTTTGAATGCAGTGAAGGGTTTCTGACAAAGACACTGATCAAGAAAGGTTACATGACTGTTCAAGGGGACAAAATAATGATGAAATTCACCTACACTTCCATTTCCCCTCCATACCTTGTCCCCTATAAAGATTCTCTTACTGATGTGTAGAAGATCAAAGTATTTTTCTTCCTTTTACTTTTTAAGTGCTCTGATGCTGCAGAGATTTTCTCCTGTGTGGCGATCTTAGTTCCCAGCCACAGGGAATGGTGTTTAAGAAGAGTTTAAAGCTACAGGGAACAATTTAAGGAACTTATTACCTACAATGTGGTTAAGGCTGCAATTTTATTCCTAAGAGTGTTAAGAGTTTTTATTGTCCCTCTGCTACCTAATTGCACACAGAAAAGGATCTCCATGGATTTCACTGCATGTTGGCATTGAAAAGTGTCTTGGGAAAAAGATCTACATGCACTTCTACTAAAAATACTGAGAGCACCTACTATAGACCTACATGAATGGTCTATCTGGGACCAGCACACTATTTTAATGTATTTCTTTTTAGAAGAAGCACAGGATTGGTCATCAAAGCACAGATATTCAATTAGGCAAATATGAATTTGCTCTTGTGTTTTTGTTCATAGTGGCGAGGCACAGCTTTGCTGGCAGGAATGCAGCTGGCTTATTACTGTTTACAGTATCAACATTTAACAGTGACTCCAGAGTTTTCTGGAGCTGTATGCAAAACATACCTCTAAATATTAAATAAAATAATAAATAGTAAATATAAACACTATAAAAAGGAGAGATTTGTAAAAGGAAATGCTTCTTTTAAGAGTCCTTAGAGTCCATCTGCCCTTGTAAAATGGTAAAATATTGGTCTCAGACTGAACAAAAACTCTCTGGCAAGAAATTCTGGCGTCATCCACCATCCATCATCAAATCCACCATCTTTCCTATAATCACTTTTTTGCTGTGTCATTCAATTCTGTACACAACGGCTGGACCACTTCAGTTTTTCTTCCTTTCACTCCTTCTTTATGTACATTCATACAGTTGCTCTTCTTTGTTCGAAACATGACATACAGATCAGAAGTCCAGGTGACTCAACTTCTATGTCATGCAAATCTCTTTTGAAAGGTTAGGTCCTCGAAGCAGTTCCAGATTTACTTTCCTCAGCCCTCACCTTATGGAAAGTTTGGCCTATTTCTTTATCTTTGCTGTTTATTAATCATTTGCTTCTCCATATTCCTTGTATATTAATCATTTCTTGCAATGACTGCTATGTCTGCAATTGCCTTATGATTAATCCTACCACCCAATAAAGTCTTTCTTGGGTTTGGCAGAAACAGGAGAACAAGTTGGGTTTGTTTTTCTTAAACAATGGCAAATGCACATAGTTAGGACACGATAATGTACAAGTAAACAAGGTATTGTTTCCATAATGTAGAAGATGAAGGGTATAGGAAAACTTAGAATGAAACTCATGCTCACTGTGGCAGCCTGGGCAGAAGTAGACCCTGAGTAGTTATGGAGCAGCAGTTGCTGGGTAGTTGTTAGGGCAGAAGAGACCAACACAGACAGTGTTGTGACAATGCTTGATTTGTCCTTGCTGGATGTCATCCTTGTGCATAGCACAGGCAATTTATTTTATATCTGAAAGGCTTGGTTGCACCTACCTGGATTGCATTATGTGAAGCCGCATTCAAGCCTACAGCAACAAAAGTCAAGTTCTGGCAAAAATCTTGAGGCATAAAGGAGGGATACAACAAACATAATCACAATACCTGTAATATGTGCCCTTAAAACTGTGATTTGTGACACTACAAAGAGCAGCCTCCCAGACTGGGGGGTCTCACTCCCCCTGAAGTAATTCTCAAAAGTTGCATTGGAGATGAATTGGACCCTACAGGTAAGAGGCCTTTGTAAGTAAGTGTTAAAAATCAGAGGCATCCCTTGAGCTGTCTCACACTGCGTGCAGTTGTTTCCTTTCTTTTCTTAATGGTCCTGAACTACTCCTGAATAGCATTCACTGAAAGCACCAGGAAGGATAAAAAAAAAAAAAAAAAAGAAACTACAGCAATTCTCCAAACCTTGTTTATTGAATGTCAAGCTGAGAGCAGTTATTGACCCAGGGGGATTACAGTTTATTCAGGGTGCCAAGTAATTATAGAAGTGACATTAGATCATCATTTACACTCACAGTATAGTCATGAATGACAATGTCAGCTAAAACAAGGACAAATGAGAAAGAGCCCAGAGTTTAAAATATTCCCGAGAAGCATTGCACAGGGTGTAAGTAAATGAGGGTTGTCTGGTCTAGTAGCTGCTAGTTTCCATTGGAAATTACCTCCGGCTGTTCTCAGTGGCAGTTAACACTAATATGAGAATCCCTGAGCCAAAGCAATAAACAAAAAGCGAATGTTGTTTTCTGTTTTCTGTCTTTTCACTTAGGTAACAGATAGAGGAAATTACAGAAAAGACCTCTTAAGCAGAAGGCTTTGGTCCTCAGCAAATGTACCCTTTTATAGGGAAATTCTGTATTAGGGTTTTGCAAAACTTGCAGTATTTGCTTAAATTCATACGAGTTATTCATTTACAAGGCAGGTAGCAGTCCCCTTTGCATGTTTTCCACACAGTGCTTTCCAGATTAAATTCCAAAATATGCAGACTCATCTGCTAGAAATATGAGAACTCCTCAAATCGGAAATACTTGCTGGTCTCTGGCATCAGTATAATCTCATTGCCTTATACAGATCTGCAAGCAAAAGTGAATATCCAACCCAGGAACATTCAGTAAAAAATATCTTTCTAAAATTGTTAATGTCAGGATTACCAGTGGGGCTTTTGACATAATATACCAGCTTTGCAGACAGGAAGGCTGAAGGAAATTCTTGGAGGTCATTAGGAGACAATCAACGATGTAGTCTTTCACTAGTTAAGATGATACTGTTTTACAAAAAAATTGCTAAGAACCCAACCCTAGCAGCTGAAAGACCAGTGAACATGGGAAAGAGGTCCATAGGAACATGCACAGAACCCTCTCACTGAGAAATAGAGAAAGATCTATTTAGCAAGGCAGCCAATCTCGCAAGGAAGAGTAAATAACAAAGCACTCTGCCCACTTTTTGATCAAAGTTATCAAGGATATCAAGAAAAATTTTACACTGAGTTAATTTTTCAGCTTCCTTTTTTTCTCTTTACCTAATCTAAAAAGTTTCAGTTCAGCTTAGGAAAGGGTATCCCTAACTAAAACAGCAGGAATTTCACTTCCCTGCTCCTTTAAATATCATCATGTCAAACATTCTGAAGTAAAGGTCTTTTTTTTATAGCTTCTATGTAAACCAGAAAATTCTGTTGTTCTGTGTTTTTCTGTGGCAAGCTCTCCTTCTCTATCGTGTAGGCTGGTTACCTTATTACAAATGGATATGAAAATGTTTAGAATGTAGTCTTAAGCTAGTTGAACCTACAAGCCAAAGGCTATAGTATTTTGGCTTGCTTCTGCATGTATCCCCGATCTGAAACAGGAGCTGGGTGGTCAGTAGTATCATAAGCACAACTGCAGCTAGCTGCAAGGAATTTTTCCAGAAGCTAAGGAAGGGGACACGGCACTGGAAACACTAATGAAAACTGGCATGTGAGATTATCAAGTATCTGCTCCACAGTGATGGAAGAAAAGAAACTATAGTATAGTTTCCTGGTGTTTTCATGCAGGCAGTGTTTCCCTAAATCTCTTTATACCCTCAAGCAAAAGAGAAGAAATTAGAAGATACGTTTTTGCATTTAAAAAAGAAAGGAAGGAGGAGGGAAGTGGGAGAGCAAAGGATAAGGAACAAGGATTACAATGTGTGGTTGGAGCTGAAACCCTATTTCTGTTTTCAAGCAGATCATCACACACACCTGCCTGCCTTCTTAAACACAAACATATTTTGGGGTGGCAACAGCTATCAATGTCCAAACCAGCATCAAGAACATAATGTCCTTGTCTAGTCAGTGTGTATGAATAACTCCACACCTAGACACAGTGCATTTAGCTTATTGCATATATTTCAACACAAATAACTGTTTTCTGCCATTGACATGCTTTGCATTAACAAAATGTTTAAGACTGTAAAATATTACAAAAATATAATATGTGAATTTTGTCCAAGTGCTGTGTTTTTTTCAAAAGAGAGACATCTCTCTTGAACAATTCTTCTACAAGATTCTTCTTGGATTGAATCCAACACTGTTTCTATGGTTCTAAATGTTGCCCATCACAATTAATTAAAAGAGAGAAAACATAATTAGACAATTTGGGATCTTAACAATTGGTTACCATTAAAGCCAGCGTTCAATCCATCTTCAAAGCTCATCTCATTTGTGCATCTGATCTCAGGGAATAATTATTGCTTGATATAAAATTTACCACGACACACTAACAACAAATGAAGTGTTGTAGTGGACATTGAAATGCCTGTTTCCTACAATTCAAGTATTCAAGGCATGTGTACTCTGAGATTTAGATTAAAACTGTCATATTGTCCTAACACTTTGCCTATATCCTACATTTCTCCTGCAACATAACTGTGAAGTTAGGTTAGAAAGCAAGACATTCTCATTACAGCATAATTCTGACACCTAATAGTTCATCTGCCTCACACGATGCAACTGTAAGAGTGATCTGTGTGCAAAGCTGCTGGAAAAATACAGGTTTACTTTAATGGATGTAGGATTTTACATCATCATTAGCTACAGTAACTTAAGCACAAAAGAACAGTTCCTTGTGTAGGAATTACAGTGTTAAATAATAACCCCTCAATGAAAAACGTCTAATTTGTCTCAAATTCTCTTTTTCTGACAGTGCTAGGAAGGAAGTCCATTACCTTCAGCAAAATGAGAAAGAATAAAATACTTCTCTTACAATAAATATTTTTCTACTCTAAGAAAAAATGCAGTAACATCACAATTTATAAGCCAACATTGTTTTCCGGCTGGAATAAAAGGAACAGGGTTATGTTCTGGAGCAGGCTGGTCTCTAAAATATTCATGTATGTCTGTTTTCTGACAAACACTGTAAACACAAACAAATCACTATTTCTGCCAGGAACAGAGATAATCTTTGCAAATAGACTTCACATCTGAAAGATTAATATTTTATTGTGGGAGTTATTTCATACAAATAGTCTTATAGCAGCAAAACTAGGTGAAACTTTGAGGGCTTTTACTCTAAATTCAAAATTTCTATTAATCTTAAATCAAATGGACTTATACAGTTTAGTTATATAGAACTTAGTGAAGGAACTAATTCTATGTCTTATTTCTGTTTCTCAGCTAAATTCCACGGTCAAAGACCTATATTTTTTAGTTAATTTAATGGGAAGAGAAGCTTTTAGCCTATGATGTGCAGTGTTCATGCATTCTTATGAAACCCAAGAAAGAAAACTCATAAAGAAGTTTCAGAGGTGTAAATTTTCATGCAGCTGTAATAAATAACCTAAATTTATAAAGTCTCCCATTCTCTTGGAAAGATAATACTGCAAAGAAAGTTTAATCCTATTGGCTCAGGTTCCGCTGCTGAGTGTCTGATCAGAGCTTCTTTCTCCATCAGCTAGGAGAACTGCCTAGTTATAAACTTTAGGAGTGCAAGAGATAAAATGGCCATTTGCTGCCATATTTTCATATAAAAGGAACAAGTGCCAGCAGAATGGTTTCACAGGATAATATTTTCATGATCACTTGTGTACTGTGCAGTTACAGGTTTATGTGAATATTCCTTTAGGTCATATGTACTGCACCTGCTATATTTTACCTGGCATAGGGCAGGTATAAAATCAGACATGCATTTCCCAATATTTTGGCATACAGGTCACACCTACTCCTGTACTTTGACAGGTTGATCAGTTATTCAATGCAAAAGGCAAGTTACCTTGTAGAAATCCTACTTTTGAAGATGTTTGCACAGCTACATTGCAGTAGAAAAGTATTTAATTTTTTTCATCCCAAAAAGCCAAATTTTTAGAGTGATTATATGTTTTGTTTAGGGCTGAGAGGATGCTTATTCTCTTTGCCTTCTGAGGGTTGAATGTCATCATACTTGCAGGTAAAAATTGTGGCTTAAAAGTTCTGTTTTGCTTGATTCCTTGACAGTGCTGTTACTGATGTAATTAAAACTCACTCATATATGCTGCCATAACTATATAGAGTTATCCAAAGCTCTCAAAGCTCCAAGGACTGCATGGGCTTTTTAAAGTTCAGTATATTATATTGTCAAGATTCATTGCACATTAAAAATATATATATATATATGTAATTTTTTTAAAATCTCTTTCCATCCTAGCTTTAACCACACAAGAATGGAAAAAGAAATAGTCAACCCTTTTTGTTTTAAGATATGGCATGTATTGTAATATTCTGTTTTACTTCATCTTCTGAAATGTATAAACACAGACAAGTAAAAACAGAGTAATTCATTTCAATGTCATTTGAGACTTGCTCTCCAAATAACAGTTTATTTTATAAAGCTTATCTGAAGAACTGATCAGATTTTACACTAATCTGTGCCTTCAGAACAATGAATAGTGATATATCAAAGACACTAAACAGCACATTGTTTTCCTAAAATGTTTGCATTTGGCTCAGTAAGTCTATTAGGTGTCTGAAAAGGCTTCTGACATCTTCTTAGAAGTCTTGTCTTCTTTTTTATTTTTTTTCCCCAGAAGCCTTGGCCTTAAAAGGGTTGGAATTGTCAGGTCTGTTAAGACTGGTAGAAATGTTCCAAAAATACACTTACGAATGTAAAATATTATCAGAAATAGGATTGTTTTAGGGAGGATATTACATAACCAAAATAAAAGTCATTCCATTGCAGTCATACATATGTCCAACATTCAGCCTCTGGCTGGAAACATGCTGCTCACAGGACTTCAGATGCATCAGAACGCTTGCTTTATTTTTTTCCTGTCTACCTATATAATCAAGAAAACCATGGGATCAGCAATCCTACAAGGATTACAGAGGATGAGAACCTAAAGTCTTGAATTCTTTTCTCTATTTTGTTTGTTTTTTTAAAGTCTGATTGCTTTCCAGATTATTTTTAGTCTTTCTTGGAATGAAAAGACTAAAAGAAACCTTAAGGAAATTTTTATAAGAAATACAAATAGACAATTCTGTCCATTTTCTTCTTATACTACCAAAAAAAAAAAAAGGCAAAATTAACATTTTTTGATATTGCCAGTTTTAGTTTTGTTCTTTATTATCCAAAATAATTTCCTCCTCTCTAGCAATATTTCTAATTGTTTTTTTAAGATCTGTCATAGGCACCAAATACGTGCTTTGACATATCCGTATTCCCTCTTAATTATCTGCTTTTGCTGTCTGCAGATAACTAATTCTGGTTTTTTGGGCTTTTGTAAAAGGCCTTTTAAAAATGGCATTTTAGTGCTAATGAGTCAACAAAGAGAAAAGTGTCTGTGGCTCTCAAAATACTGTGTTCAAACAAACTAATAGCATTAAAAAAAACAACCTTATCAGGTAAGTATTAACTGCACATTAGGGAACAGCTGAAATCATGGGTTTGACTTGTCTTTTGGAGAAATTTTTCTAGATACATAAGGGAAAAATCTACTCACCTGGCTCTGATTCTGCAAGCAAGACAGGAAGAAAAAGCTTTTCCTCTATTTTGCATTACACAGGCAGCTAAAATAATTTTTCATTTATAGTTCCATCCTATACATAAGAAGCCACAAAATGCAGTGGGAAGCTTCATGAATACATCTTGGTTTTCTAGAGCACAGTGGAGGAGTGCCAAACCCAGATTGTTTTAAAAAATACAAAATCAATCCTTCTTGTTCTCAGTTCTGCACTCTTCCCTCATCTCCCTGCCCCCACAAAAAATCTATGAAATTTAAAAATAGTGCTGTTTTTCTTGCTAAAATTTGCATTGCTTACTGAACTCTCGGAGTTTATGTCTTCGCATTTTTCTCCACACTAGGAGCTCTGAAGCCTTAGTGATATTTTCTATTTTTAAAATAGATGATCACTTAACTGCAGGAATTGTAATTTAGAGGGAGCGATGGGCACTGTCCCTGTCTCAGCAGTGAAGTGAAGCAGGGCAAGACCTGTCCATGGGGAGAGTCAAAGGACTCCCCTCTCTCCTCACCCTATTGCTCAGTAGGGAGAGAGCTCTGCTTTCCACTGATTGGTAAGGAATGAGGCCTCAGACACTTATCCAAGTCTACTTCTGCAGAACTTCAAATTCTGGGGAAGACAAGATTTACACTGGCATCAAAACTTCAGGTGGGAGCTAAGGCTTTGAGGACATAAAAGGCCTGAGCCTCTTCCCATCCCTGGTGTGCAGGCACTTCCCAAACTCACTGCTTCCTTCTGCAAAGTAGGAAACAACCAGCAAATGTCATCTTTTTTGTGGGTCAATTTTACTAGACTTTCTTCGTATCTGTTCTCTGTTAGGGGAATACCACATCACTAGGGTATCTCATAATATGATATGTCACCTAGATATTTATCTTATTTCCTAAGCAGAGAAATGAATTCTGGATGAATGCTAGACATGCTGGATGTGATTTTTTCCCAACTTATCCCTCAAACATAATAATAATATTAATAATAATAACAACAGCAAGAACAACAACATTAATCATACTTTTTGTTGTCATCATCATCATCATTACTACTACTACTACTGCTACTAATACAACAATAACGCGTACTTAGTTTCTAAAGGACTTTCACAAACAATACTGCATCTAGACAGCTCTATAAAAATGTGTTTACTTTCAGGCTTAAAAGCAGCAGCCCAGCAGTAAATAGAAGAGAGTCTTGTAGAGGAAGAACAAATTTGGTACGAGAAAACTGGGATAAACTGTAATTTCTACAAGGAGAGTCATGACATTTGTCTGTCTTACTAAAAAGCTGTCACCTTAAAAGTGTTCTGTGAACTTAGTATAGCTCAGAAGGCTGTAAAGACCAGGTGGAATTTACAGGGATTTGGACATGAGGTGTTAGAAAGTCTGGCCATCTCAAAAAACCTACACATTTGTGTCACTAAACAATGACCTGTAGACTTGGATTGCTCTTGTAGGGCCTTTAAAATATTGACTTCAACTTGCACTGAAGTCAGTTTGTCATCAAAGAACTTAGCAGTTCAGAAGAAATGAACTCTGTGAGGAGCTGTGTCTTTATCAAACCTAAAGTGGACCAAGAAAGGGAGTAGTTTACCTGACTCAGTCAGGGATCTCACTTGGTGTCAGATCTCATTTCTTCATTTCCTTGCTGAACCTCTCTCCACTAGCTCCTGAATGATGCAGACAATACTGAAGATCTGCTGGGGTAAAGCAAGTGAAATAATCCCCATGGGAGGTTGTGGTGAATTGTTGGTTCAATAACCTCACCTGAAGTATGTCATGTCTTTTGCAGATTGAAGTGGAAAGGGTTGTCTCAGTTATCAAGGGCAACTGTCTGCACTAAGAGGCAACTCCTTTTATTTCCTTTCATAGACCAAGTAAAGCCTATCTTAAAATTAATTAAGGTTTCTTCGTAAAATTTGTAGTTAAATATACCACTAAGAGTCTTTCCCTGGTTTTATGCCATTTTTCACTACTTCCTTCTCCTTAGTTATGGTTTCCTTCAGAGTTATGCTCATGTTTTGCTTATTTTTGAATGTTGGCTAAAAATGTTGTGGTTCATTTTTCCCCACTGATAGATGAGGAAAGAGAAAAAAAAAGATTCTTCCTGGACATTGATTTCGTACATAATTTTTTTTCTCAGTGTAGAAACCAAAATTACTAATTCCTCCTTAAACATTTAAAAAGTACTCAGAAAGTCCTATTTTTTTTTGCTGCTGTTTCAACATTAGATTGGCAATTTTCATGTCCAACTTCTTATTTCCCAAACTGCTCCTTTTGAAAGAAACCTGAAAAAACGCAGCAAGGACCCACTGTAATCTTTTAAATCCAGATGCCTTTAGAGTATGTAAGATATATGCATACATGTACACTTTCTGTATAGAAGTTTGTGTCTTTGTTTATCATATTATCTGCTGTGCTATAATCACTTTTCTGTGTTGGGATTGTTTAAGATTTTTTTGGTTTTGTTTTTTTTTTGGGAGTTTTTTTGTTGTTTTTTGTTTTTTGGGTTGTTTTGGTTTGGTTTGGTTTTTGCTTTGGCTTCTTTTTTTCTGAAGACTCCGTAAAATTTGAAAAAATAACTTAAGTTCTCTGTTAGTACAACTTCTGCAAAAGGAGATGTATGCTTGAGAGACAAGGCTCCAGCTCTCTGGAGGTTTTGTTTTTATGTTGCTGAACATACAGAGCACAAAGAGAAGGATATGTCCTCCCACATATCTTTTCACTCCCTATGGGGAAAAGAGAAAGTTTCAAATCACCCATTTAGCAGCCTGCTCAGTCTTTTTTTAACTTGACTTTTAAGGGACCAAGAGACAAAGAAATTCAAACTCATTCAGTTGGAAAAGCTGATTAATACTGTCACTGATTTAGAAGTGAGGAATAATCCACTCAAAAGAAATGGGGTGAATTTGGAGATTCTTACTACCAAAAAAAGGACCAGGGGACATATGAATTCTCAACAGCTACTGTAATCCCAGGCTATTAACAATGGGTGAAACTGAATTTGGTTGAATTTAAATTAGCTTAATGTGTTGCCATAAATAGTTATAAATTTGAATACGCAACCGTGTTTCCCTTACTTATAAGCAACGCATTTTTCTTACTTAGTGGAGGAAAGAAAGTCTTTTGTGTCAGTGGAGACGATCTCCACAGGACATACTTTACCAGACACTATTATTCTACTGAAAACTGGGACAAAAATGCTTGTTTATTTGAGGGCAGTTCCCAGCTCACTTTTAATCTCCAACATGTCCCCATTTTATATTGACCCCACTTTTGTTTTCCCTGTTATTTTCCTCTTTATGTCACTGAAGTATCTTTTGCTTGTTAAAACAACCTTTTCAAGATCTAACCGTTCCCTGATGGAGTTGATGATCTCTTTTTACGGTCCTTATAGTCTTCCTATTTATTCTCACTCTCTTATGAAAGTTATTTGTCTAGTTAGGTCTAGAATTCTTTTCTCAATATTTTTCTGCCTTACTTGCAATAAACACAACAGATCTTTGAAGGTCAATACCAACGATTTATACTATTCTTTCCATTTTCTTTTTATTTTTATTTGTCCAAATAAAAAGATTAATTTTCTACCGCTTTGTTTCTTTTCAATTAAGTAATCAACACAAAATCCAAATTCAGTTTTCCATAGCATCTTCCTTACTTTTTAGAAATCACATTTGTATTAGTTAGTAACTAATTAGTTAGTAACTTGTTGGTAACAGCGTAAGAGACTTAAAGATCATGATTGCCTCACCCACTGTTAAGATCACAGTAGGACTTTGCCCTCTGTAGCAAACTGTGCAAAGAAGAAACTGCTTGTCTGCAACCACCAAAGCCCACCCTCTGCAATACGTCTCTTGGATCGTTGGAATTTGGACTAGGAGTTAAGCCACCTGAGAAGAACTTGAGCTAAGATAAAGGTGGTACTATTGCCCAGTTATCTCAGGTGTAAGGAGAGGTTAACAAGGCTGGGGGAGAAGAATGTGCCCACAAGGAAAGCCAGCCCCGCAGCTGTGATGAAAATCAGCTCTGGCCAAATCCAGTGGGAGGAGGCCACAGCCCACAGCCCATTCCTGAGGCCCTTCCACCAGAGGACTGTCAGGGGATCCAGTGTTGCAAAAGACAGTGAAAAACTCCCTCTGCACCCAGGGGAGGTGCTTGGGCATTCCCAGTACATCTGAACATATATTAACCCATTGAAGTCTGTGTTTTGTGGGACCCCCACCACCAAGAAAACCAGAAGAAAAGGACCGATGGGAAACCATCTGGACCACAGGTGGTGATATCTTTCTACCTAAGCTGTCTCTCATTCTTTTTTTCTCTTAACTGCCCCCTGCCACCTCTTTCCTATTTCCTTTTACCTCTCTCTACCTCACATTTACTATTAAATAAAATCCATACTTGGCATATGGTCCTGTTTGCACCTTAATTAAGGCAGAGGCATCTGTCTAATAATCATAATGTTGGATCTGAAAAAGCAGAGAGACAATCTGATAGAGAAATGTTTGGTTCTCATTTCCAGGAGTGCTAAGCTAGAAGCATTCATTCACAAATCCCTCTGAGGAGATGTAGAATTTCCACTGAAGACACAAGAGCCACAGTATTTACTTCAAATGCCTTTACCCATATCCAGGTCTATCTAAAGGTAACTTTAGCTTTAGATTTTAGTCATATCTAAAGGTATGTAGAAGGCAAGTGAATCTCAATGGTTTGTGAAATCATATTCCTTGCTTATAATAATATCTTATTATGGTAACTATCTTTGGGTATTTACAGAAACATGAGATAAAGAAAGGAAAGATGATGGAACTTTGCAGTTAGTGATTTCTTTACTTCTATAAACCAATGCTCTGAAAACTTTGATCAATACATGTAAGTACAAGGTGATCTGTGTTATGTGTCAAAGTGACACAATAATTAATATCCCTAATAATGATCTAATGTGTTTCTCTACTTGTCTATAAAGCACTGAAATGGAGTACTTAGTCTTTATAATGTTATCAAGTTATTTCATTCCTTTGCAAGAAAATTGAGTTATCTCACCTTCATCTGTCACACAGGACAACTGGAAAGCAAATGTAAATTTAAAATGGTGTAAAGGATAAAACCTAAATATTTACTTTATCTAAGAATTCCTTATGTGCAAAAGACCAGTGAGCATGGAATTCGTGTAGCACAGAATACCAGTTCCAAATTCCTTTCCTGAATAAAGGGCAAGTTCAAATACCTGAAACTGAATATTTGGTGCAGCCTTTGTCTCTAGATTCTATTTATAGCATGGACAGATTCATTTACCTCTTTAAGAAATCATGATTTTTAATTTTCTTGAAGAGCATTGATTCCAACACTTCACAAAACTAATGGCCCAGGTGACCAGCAGCAACAGGATCTATCTGAGAGAAGCTTACTCTGCCTCTTACAGACATGGGAATAAATAAAAACATGGTATTAAATTTATATGAATAACAAAATTCCTCATAAATGCACATCAAAAATTCATAAGAACACACACACAACTCATAAGAATATATACTTTACATCTGAGATTCAATGTCTTGTGTCTCATTTCATACATTTTGCCATGAAACATGACAAGTGGTCATTTTGTTATACTGAATGCCTTTTCCTAAAAATATTTGCAGTGCTATTGATAAGCTTTTTCAAAAGAACAAGATAGCTTTTAATATTTTCAATTTTCTCAGCTTGAAAAATATCCTTTCAATTCATAATTTGGACTATATATTTTCAATGACAAAACCCCAGGGGTACGAAAATGTACAAATACTTTTGGTTTTCCAAAATATTTTCCACCTAAATGGTCACTTGCTTACACAGGTCAGGTAAATAGGCAAACCTTACCTGTCTACTTCACTTTTGGTAAAATAATTCCTTCTGTTAAGGTATTGGCTGTCTTTGTGTTTATAACTGGGCCCTAAATGTTTAACACCAAGCTTAGGAGCTTCCTTAGGAACTTGGCCCTTACAATAATCACTTCTGGAAAACAAACAAACAAAAAAGTGTAAGATATAATTTTGTCTGTATTTTTTAAAATTATATCATTATTGCACCCGTCTTTTTTTGGTATTACTATCCACAAAGCCATTTAAATCTTCAGAGCTTAAGTTTTCTCATTTATGGTACATCTTAAAAAAATTTGGTCACTCCTGTGTTTCTACTCAATACTATTAATTCAGTATATAGTTCTCTAAATGTAAATAATTTTAAAAATTTTACAAGTCAGTGTTAGGTGGTGATGGATTTACTTAGAAACATCTTTTCTCTATGACATAATCTACTGGGGAAAAAGGTGCTGCTGGACACAGCTTTGTGTGTCTGAATCTGGCCTGCAGAACTGTGCAGATTTCTCTATTACATGGTGGCCAAAACACCAGAGAAAATATTCTCTGAAGCCAAATGGACAGAAGA
Source organism: Eulacestoma nigropectus (assembly GCA_013397775.1). Classification (NCBI taxonomy): domain Eukaryota; kingdom Metazoa; phylum Chordata; class Aves; order Passeriformes; genus Eulacestoma; species Eulacestoma nigropectus. The sequence goes on along the minus strand of VZTE01006298.1, from coordinate 2,683,564 downwards.
TACTGCTGCAGAAAAGCATGAACTGGAGCCAATATAGAGTTGTTAATCCTCAGAGAAGCCTCTGAATAACAGATAGATACATAATTCTCTCTGACACTCACACAGAAAAAACCAGACACTTTGAACTTACAGTGTTGAAACCTGTACATTCAATAGCTGAGCTACAAAATGCACACAGTAAAATAAAACATAAATGAACAAATAAGTGTTTTGATGGTTTGGTTAGCTGACTGTGGAGCTGCCATCCTTGGTTAATGAATCCAGGCCATTTAATATTTCCAAAAATATTTGAAGTTTGAAACTAAAATTACAGAGAGATGAGTCCAAAGCCCAAGTCATCTCAGCAGCAGCATGCTCACCGATAAGTTTTTCTCATCAGAAAGTCACCACTTTTGCACATTACTCTTAAACATTTTGAAAAATCCTGTTTGTAAACAGATGCATCCAGATTAGGAGAGTTTTCTCATTTTCTGTTATGTGTCACTCTTTGGGAAGAACATACGTGATCTTTGCCTTGACCAAAGTATTACACTATCAGATGCAATTGCTTTGTTACTGTATTTTAAAAGGAGTGCCTTTTTTTTTTTTCCTCTGTGAATCATTTCACCCAGATGTCAGTTATTCATTGTTGTCCTAATTAAGCCTGTATTTTCCATTCTTACTCAAATAATATTTTTTTGGTTGTCTTTCAAGCTGGCCCTACATTCTGCTTCAGTGACATGTACACATCAGGGGCTGAGCTCTGTAGGGTAAAATACCTTCTCTTACCAAAACTAGGAGAAATTATTATGTTTAGGAATGTATACACACACGTTAACATGTTTCTTTTTAAGAAAGTGCATATAAATGACAGAGGATTATGGATATAATTTGACTTAACATATGTTAAAGAAAAGGCAGGCTAATTTTTAAGTATTTCTCCACAAACCCTGTCTTTCAACCTGAAGGAGAGAAATATGTGTTAGTTTTCACATTGCACAAGTATTTCAAACATGGAATATTATTTGACTAGATAAAATCTGTTGGATTTCAAGTTTTTCTTCAAGCTCCAGAGAACGAAAGATTCTGTGGTGTCTTGACCTTGGCTGGCTGCTGGATGCACACCCAGCTGCTCTCTCATTCCCTTTCCTCAACAGGACAGGGGGAGAAAATAAGATGTAAAAGCTGGTGGGTCAAGATAAAGATGGGGCAGTCACTTAGAAGGTTACTGTCATGGACAAAACAGATTCAATCTGGGGAACATTAACTCATTGACAAATAATTTACAGTTTGATGGTGAGAAACAGACAAGAACAGACAAAAACTAAAAAACAGACAAGAACTAAAGCCCACTCCCTGTCCTTCCTCAGGTTAGTTTCACTCCCTCATCTCCAATGCCTCTACCTCCTCTTTCCCAAGTAGCACAGAGGGATTGAGGAATGAGGAGCTGCAGTCAGCCTAATAGCTTCTCTCTGCTGCTCCTTCCTCCACACACTTTTCTCCCACTCCAGTGTGAGACCTTCCCATGGGCTGCAGCCCTTCATGGTCCAGCATGGGCTCTTCATGGGCTGCAGTTCCTTCAGTAAATATCCAAGTGCTGTGGAGCAGCTGTGCAAATGTAAAAAAAAAAAAACAAAAACAAACAAAAAAAAACCATTCCCAACAAAACAAACAAACAATAAAAAAAAGAAAAAAAGGAGGAAAAATGGAAAACACATGTCTCAGGTATGGGGAAAGAAGCAAAAGAAAGTATTTTCATTTAAAATGAGCAAAGAGCATTAAGTGATGGATTTGCTTGCCTCACTGTTTTTTGTATTTAAAAAATCACTTAAGTATCCTCCAAAGTTATTTCTCTAACAGCTCAGTACAAATTAGCAAGTATAATTTTCATTCTTTTCCCTATAATCTTCTATTAACTGGCTACACGGTAATTTTTCTAGTAAATATCCACATATTTCTTCTCCCTTGCATAATGTACTCTATACTTATTTTAGTACAAATATGTTATAATGGTTTAAACTCTTTTTTTATCATTTCTCAATAACATAGGATAACTGGAAGGTAATGTTGCATACAGTGACCAAAAATATATAAAAGGCAAAACTGGAGACTTCAAATTCTATTATTACCTTTGACTACAACAATGATCTCTCAGTTTATGTGATTAAATACAAAGTTTTGTGTAACTTCCTCATTGTCATTTTCAGTCCATTTAGAAAGATCAGAGTAATTTCTAAATACCACCAGGCTGATATCTAGAAAGAATATGTATTATTAAATTTATTTAAAATTAAAATTACATAAGTCTAGGAAAGGTTCCAGATGTCAAAAGCACCTCTCTTCAACAGGACATATAGAAAAATTGTGCGTGCACCTTATGTTTGACTTCATAAACTTGAGCCAGTAGGGGAAATCAGGGAAATGTCTTTGCTTTTTCACTTTTCTCAATAGTTTTTGTAAATCTTCAGATACACTTTATGAATGTCCATGCATTGAAGGCAAAAGGAAAGTTTATCATGTGTACTTAAAAGGAATTTAGGCATGGATTTTCTGGGAACCTAACTGCCTAAGCCTATCAAAAACACAGCTCATGAGCAAGTAGTAAGCAACAGCAAGAAAACACTGCCAAGGTTGGACTTCAGCTGCAGACGAGCTTTGAGAATCCAACTTTAAAAAATCTTACATGCCAAAATCCCATTTAACTTATTCCTTAAGTATGCATGTTTCCACATGAGCCTGGGAGGAAAGTTGAGACACCAATCCAGGAGAGTCTCTCCTCCTGACACCATTTCAGCATCTTCCCCTTTAAAGTCCAGCACATGCGCAATCTTTAAAACAGAGACCCAAACCTCAAATTGTTCCTCTTTCTTAGCAGCGCGCTATGAAGCATTAAACCATTTTGTGTAAGGAGAACCTATCTTCCCTGGAAATTTCTGCCACCTGAGAGCCATTATGAAAAAATGGAGGGTAGGAAAAAATGTTTCTTTGAGTCGAACCTGGACACCAAAGTACGTATTAAATGAGTGAGCCATGATACCCACAGTGGAGCTTGCTTATTTACCTTCTCAACAGTTGAATACGTAGCTCATTTCTGAGATTAGTTTATTTTTAAAGAAAAAAAAGAGAAAAACTGCATTCAAATGCAGAGATAATGTCTCAGACTTAAACTACAACTGCAATTCCAAAGCAGAGTTGAGAACCTTGGAGTAGGCAGCTCTGAGCAGTCTGAATACGTTTTGAGCCTGTCCTTCAGATACCTAACCCAATGTATGCATAATCCACAGTACACAGGAAATCACTGTAGACTAACATGATGTCATACAAACAGGTAGTAAAAAGATAGGTCTTCCAGTAAAATCTGGAATATCTGAGTGAGCATCACTCCTGCCAGAAAGGGTTTGCCATGAATATTCTTTTGAAGGACTAGACTACTTTCTTCTAATAAAGAAGCTATGAATCATTTGCTGTTAAAAAAAGCAATATAAGAAGATAGCAAAAGAGAAGAAACAGATCTGTGCTTTCCCTGTGTTTATAGAATCAATCATAAAAACACCAGAGCTTGGAAAGGACCTTGATAGATCTCCCAGTCCAACATTCTGTGGGAAAGGAAGCCTAGATAAGATCATCTAACACCCTGTTCAATCACATCTTGGAAACTTCCCCATGATGGGGACTGTCACGACCAGTGGTTCCAGTGAATGACTGTTTTCACTGTAAAAAATTCCTTTTTTATGTCCAGATGAAGCCTTTCCCAGGGCAGCTCTTACCCACTGCCATGTCTTCTTCTCATGGTCCCTTGTGAAGAGGGAGCCTTTGTCATCTTTGTAGCCATCCTTAAACTAGTGGAATACTGTGATGAGCTCCCCACTAGCCTTCTCTTCATCAGGCAGAAGATACTTAACTGCTTCAGTCTTTTCTCACAGGGCAGGTTCTCCAGCCCTTTGATCATCTTCATGGCCTTCCTTTGGACCCTGTCCTGTCTGTCTGCATCTTTTTTTACTTGTGGGGACCAAAACTGGACACAGTACTCCAGGTGCAGCCTCACAAGTGTTGTGTAGAGCTAGTTTACATAGTAGACGTCATTATAAGCACATTTCTAGCCCTTTGAGTCCCTGTGTTGATGTGAACCTGAAGTTGCACCATTCTTGTTCACTCTGATGAGGAATTTGGTGCTTTTGTTTTATTTTGTGTTCCTTCACTGTAATAATTAGATTTCGGATCCAACTGGGATTATCACATTGTACCTCTGTACTTTAAAGGTGCAATATAGCAATATTGGAAAATTACCAGACCATAAGAAAAGATGAGACTTACAAGACGTTCTATTTGCAATTACATTAACTTTGGTGATGCACTGGAAATTAAGAAACTTTGCCTGATGCAGAACTGCATGTCTTGGACTTCTTAAGACACCGTTGTTTTTTCACTGTGAGAAGCTCAGCCACCCAAGAACTTTGCTACATTTTAGTAATTCTGCTTGGTTTTTTTCATAGTTAGATTGTCTTTTAAAATACCCACAGAGCAGCCATAATGCCACTGCCAAGTTAATCTAAAGGGGTGTCCAGCCATCACCATCAGCAACTGAATTGCTGCAGAACAGAGAACATATTTTTGTCCCCTACTAAAATTGAATACACCTGGCTCTATTCCACAGTTAGTTAATACCACATGCTCCAGTGAATAACTGTGTGTTTGTCTATCTGCACAAATATGTGTGTACATGCACACACACAAGTTAGTTTATGATAAGCTCTCTTTTTCAGACATCTGCCATAATGATCCCGGATCCCCAATAGCTTCTGAGATTTGTTTCAGTTTGGGTAGTGTTCAGTTTACTGAAGACACAAGCACAGTCTGAACTTTATGTGCCTCTGGAGTCTGCAAAAGGCAGCTGCAGCTTTCTCAAGATGTTCAGTACTTTCTGCTATAAGGCCCAATTCCCTCTCGGGAGCTGCACTCTAATAAGAGCTCAACCTCTGTAAACAATTGTTTCTTCCTCAAAAAAGGAAAAAATAGGATCAGCTGTAGGGATGTAGTGGTCTTGAACAGAAAGATACTCCTGCAGAAAATGCAACCCAACAACAGAGATCAGGACAATGCCTTCAACTTTCTCCACTCCCTGCACCTTCATAATCTCATTGTGATTATATAGAACTCCTCATATTTTTGAAACCTGTATGCTTGCTGCAGAGAACTCCTATCACACATTTCTAAGATCAAGGAAACAGAAGGGTGGTTTTGAGGGTACATTGTTATAAGAGCTTTTGTACTTTTCTGTTGAATATCCAATTGATCTACACACTGCGAAGTTATCCTGGCTGATGAGTGAAGTGTTGAGGAGTTAGCCCTAATTCATCTCTCTTGACTTACACAGATAACCTGGGCCCAGAACTTTACCTTCCTCACTCCTGTCTTGACAGACTTCACTGATGTGCTTGAATGAGGAGCTTGGCCTGCCTAGGGTCTCTCTGTAGCCAAAAGGAAGTGTAACTTTAATTTTCTGAATCTTTCGGTCTTATTGAGTTGGAAAATAGGAGATTAAGCTACCTAAATTTTATTTTATTTTCCTCAGGTAAATGCTTTAAGTAAAGAGGATTAAATGAAACCTTTGGGGTAAAGCAGTGATGGAGATCCTCACTGTCCAGTGTTCAGTGCCAGCTGACAGCCTCTGTTATGTAGAATAAAATGCTTTTTCAGCTTTCTTCAGACTTCTCATGCTCTTAACAATGCCCTTGCTAAAGCAAACTCAGCTCCCAAGACTGAGAAACCAGGTTGGCCAAGCCCTTATGAGAAGCCATACCTCTGTCATGCTGTTCTTGCCAGTTCTGCACCCTTGATAGCCCTTCTGGGTGTCTTATAACCCCTTGGGCAAACCTAATGGTTGTTTTGGATATTGAAGGTAGCAGGGATGTATTCTGGAGGGATGCCATTACACAAATAATTTAGCTTGCATCTTTACTTCTGGGCAATTTTCCAGTTACTAAACCATTTGAGTTGAAAGTTCTGCTACAACTAGGACAGTGAAATGGTGGGAAGTGAAAAAAGCAGGTACCTAAATGTGCTGTGAAATGTAACTGTAGCCAGCAGACAGCACAGAGGCAGAAACTCATCATGGAGATGTAGCCTCATTTGCGCATTCCTCATCCTTATGATTTTTGTAAAGCAATGAAAACTGTCTAACCTTCTCATGTAATATTTCTTTAAGTATACATTTTATTTTTCTTTTTTTTCTTAAAATAGTTTATATAAGTTTCTAGACACTAATTGAATTTGAGTCAACAGCGTTATGTTTACATGAGAATCACAGAATCATAGTAAATAAAGTCCCAAGGGGTCATCTAATACATCTCATTGCCCAAAGGCAAGATCAGCTATGACTAAACTATTCTTGACAGATTTTTGTCTCACTAGTTCTTGAAAACTTCCAGTGGCAGAAGTTTGCACGTTCTCCCTTGGCAGTGTACATTAGTGCTCTGCTATGCCAATAGTGGAAAAGATTTCTCCCAATTGCCAACCCAAATCTTTCTTGCTGTCATTTAAGGCCATTGCTTCCTGTCCTATCTGCAAGGAATAAATAGAAAGCTTATTCCAATCAAAAATTATTGGGTTCTGAAAATTATAGTTTTACTCTGTATGAATATTCTCCAGATTTAATAACAGCATACTTTTTAATCTCTTCGGCTTTTATGCCTTCCATTTCTTCTCCACACATCATCAGCTACCTTTTCTCAGAAAACCTAACCAGACTGGTCTAATATAATTTCTTCTTGACAAATCTGTGCTGGCTATTACTTCTCATCTTATTATTTAGAGTCTTAAAACCAGAAGTTTGTTTATTTTACTGTTGGTCGTTTTTAAATTTTTATATCTGTCTATATATATCCAATCTATATTTATCTATAGCTTTGTGTTCCTAGGAATTCTGAAAGTCTAATCCATAATTTCCTGGTTTGTGCTTCCTCCTGCATCTCCTTTTACAGAGCAGTACTCCGTTTTTTCTGACTCTCCTGAAAATGTACCTGTTCTCCAAATGTTCTCATAGATAAGCGCAATACTGTTTGAGCATGTTTCAGATAGTCCTTAGGGGTTCTAGACTAAATTTTTTCGTTCAATTTAGTTTCAACAAAACTTCTACAAGGAGTCTCAAAGCAGTTCTTCTGTACTGAACTGAGTTCTTACCCTGCTGTGAATGAGGCGAGTCAGCCATCTGATCACAGTTAAAGTTTTTCTAGTGAAACTTAGAAACAAAACCTCTCATAACTCAGATCTTCCATCATTCTTACTTTCATTCCTCAATAATGCTAACTCTCCTGAAAAGCAAGTAATCTCTTCCTTCTAATGAGATGTTAACTATCTCAGCTAGGAATGAACATTTTCCTCATTGTGCATAGAAATCTCTGTGCTGATTTTTAAGACATATGACTTTAATAAGCTGATACCAAAAATCGGAGCTGCCTCTTATGCTTGCTGACTGCCAAATGTTCCAAATGTCCCCAGACAATATACCCAGCTTTCTTCTGACAGCTTGTATAATGTATGAAATATTAGCCATAGAAAGCACCACGTGACATCAAAAGTTAGTTTGCAGTATGGAAATGAACTGAATTAAAACTCAAGTTTAAAAAGGGGTATTTGAACATTGCATTCATTTCAACGTTTGTATGAGCAGCTACCCCTATTTTCTGATGTGCCTGAAGCTCTGAAAGGCTCCCTGTTCTGTTGCAGTGGAATAGCATGCAAAGTAATCAGCTGGTGTTTCAGTCAACTCACATACTCAATGAGGGACAATGCCCGAGAACATGATGGATCATGGGAATCAATCTGACTAGACGACCAGAGTTATCTTCCTTTTCCAAGATGAATAATGGACTCAAACCTCTGCTGACACAAAGCTCAGGAAACAAAGCAGCAAACTCTCTGTGAGAATGAGGGAAACATGGCCTTTCTTCTGACCAAAATATTAAGTTCACCTTTTTTAACTGTACCTTTTTGCTCTTTCTCAAAGTGCTGTCTGATCTCTACTGGACCCAGAGCCAGAGAAAACAGGCATAGTGATTATTGAAGACCATTTTGTAATACTAATTTGACCTTTCTATTTGCATTTCTTCCTGATCTCACCAGAAAGATACATTATATTAATCCAATTATTTATTCTGTCTAGTCCTTAAAAGGGGCTTAATTCAGAGGACAGAAGGGAAAAATTTTCAGTCATTTTTGGTTTATCCATACTGCTTTGTTTGCCCAAGCCTCCTCATAGAGGATGTCTTTAATTCTTTCTTTAAAAATGCAAGCAGACTTGTAGAGCCTGATTTACAAGGAAATTTTCAAACAAGAGTTCAGAAGGATGAGGTCCCACTTAGGAGGGGAATTTCATCAGAGCAATGTTCTCAGATATTAATTTTATGGCTTATTGAAAAACACTTCTTTGAAATCTGACAGTGTTTATGCAAAATTGCTTTCCCCAGTGGATGGGTCATATCTTAAATATTTAACTTCTGTCTACTTTGTATTAATGTAGGATAAACATAGTGTGTGGTACAAGTCTTGATTTTATTTAATTTTTTCTATGTTCAAAGATCTGAAGAATTCACTAAAGATTTATTTTCTGGGAGAAAAGACCTGCTTTTCATCATCTGGTTACTCAGGTCCCATAAAAAAGTTCAATGCATGACAGAATGTCAACTCCTAATCTTTGTTGGCAAGGTAGTGTCCAAATAACATAAACCACGGTTCTTTGGTGTTTTTCAATGAAAACTTAAGTGCTCTATATTAATTATAAATAAACTAGCATGCCAAGACTTCAATGATACTGAAAACTTGCTGCAGCAAGAAAGATTTCAGAGAGAAAGAGAGACTTTCAAAATTCACTGCCAGGGTTCAGCCCTCCAGAACAGATTGCAGTGATTCCATGGATATACTGTCTCAGTATATAGAAAAGGCAAGATTTGTAAGATTATTTTTCCAAAACCAATTAAACACATTGAGTTTGAAATTTGCTGACAAGTGCTGAAGTTTGATGGTCTCCATTTTTTTGGTGCACTTTAAAAAGCTGGCCATGAAAAGATTTAAATAACAGCTTCTTCAGTCCTATCTGTCCTCAGCCAGTCAATCAAATTTCAATTGGTGGCCAAGCTGTGAAGCAGGAACTGGATATTGTGTGGTATCAGCAAAATCAAGACGGAATTGATGGTATTATAAGGATATGGAGAAATAGGGATCTTGGACTTGGGGAATAAAAGCAGATAAAAGAGGAAGTAGATGTGTACTTAGACACTGTGGAATAGGAAAGGGTGTAGGAAGGCACAGAATCAGTCATGCAATGAAAGAGAGACCTGAAGGAGTGAGAAACAGAAAATATAGAAAATAATAGCTGATGAGGAAAAATAAATTAGAGGGAGAAACAGAGAAAGTTCTGGTACAATCAGGGAAAAAAGGACATAGCAGAGTCATGTAAACTGTAGTAATTCTGGTAAATATGGAGACATTATAGTCGCCTGGCACACATTCTGTGAGGTAAATTAACAATTAAATTCTTAGAAGGTATCTGCTAATACTGTTTTTTCCTCAAGATATTTCAAATTTTAAGAAGTAATCAAATACTTTTGTTCATTGAGTGCATTATCCGTCATGAAAGTTTAGTGTTTGTAAAGTTCATGGAAAATGTAATTGCAAATATGTGCAGTTCTAGATTTAAACTAAAAGCAGAATTCTAATTCAGTTGCTGAGTTATCAAGTTCAAAGGCCACCCACAAAAGGTCCTGAAGACTGAGGAAATGAAGACCATTTAAATAACTGGTAGTATGAAACTGGCATGGGGAGAAAAGTCATGCTGATGGCTCATGATTTGTGTCTGTGTCTTAGGTTACAATGTAAGATGTAACCAAAAGTATGTATTCTATTACCATCTGTTAAAACCAGGTGGGGCAATGTTCTTTATCTCTTCTGAGACATGTCTCTGGTAACTCTCTCCTGGAGGTATCTTCTATTAATGAGCCAGCTGTTAAAACCAGGTGGGGCAGTGTTCTTTATCTCTTCCATGACACATCCTTGATAACTCCCTCTGGAGAGATATCTTCTGTTAATGGGCCGCCAAGCCTCACTGCATGACTCATAAAATTAGATCATCCCATTGTGAGATGCTCCGCCCAGGGGGAGGAACCAAACATTCCTACCTGGATATAATCTGAGGGTTGGAACACCACACTCAACCTTTATCTACTGGATTCCCAGAGGACAAGAGCTACATAACCACCACTGGGACCTTCAGAGGAAGACCAGACACTTCTACAGGATCACCGCCTCAACAAAACCATATCTATCACTCCAGGAGGACTGCAGCCACCTTTTAATCGGACTGATACCACCACCCTGACCGACAGGGTGTCAGGTTCTATCCTGACTCTGTCAGTAGATTTTTTTGTTGCATTCATTGCATTTATTTTTAATTTTTCTATTAAATTGTAGTTCTAATTTCAAGTCTCTCACTGGTTTGCTTTCAAACTAGTACAGGCTGTTTGGGTGCATAGTTATAGAATAGTTTATGTGCTAGCAGTCAAGTTAAAACCAACAAGAACACACAAAGTATAACGCTTGTTTTCTGATATGAACCTAGGAGAATACTGCTCACTGGATATGTAAAATCCATCTTAATTTATCAGCATTACTTCTCATTTCGGGTTAATAATCATGTGAGGCATCAATAGATTTGACTGTTGTTTTACATACCTATAATATTTACCCAAATATTTTCAGTTGCCCTCTTACTGACTTGAGTCTTGATTTTATTTGGAGCTGTACAGAGTTCGGCTGCAACAAAGCATTTCCAATTTAATTGGAAGATAAAGGGAAAAAGAAAGATAAAGTGATCACACTGTATATTTGGGGCAGGAGCTGAAATGAGCCCAGTATCCTGATTTCACAATTGTAAACTAACGCTGCCTCTCTTTATGCTCTCTTGCATAAATCTTTGCATTGGATACGTTCTTTATTCTTTCAGCTGTTCAGTGTAAAATCCTGTCCTCCTGCACTGGTGACTCTCTAAAGGTTTTCTTCTTTCTCTGAGATGCTTCCTGGATGTCAGGAAAGGAAATTGAAGCAGCAAAAATGGTTTTGCACACATCGTTGCTGCTCAGTCATTTTAGCTCCTGACCTCACCCTACTCAATTAAGAAATCCTTAGAGCCTCAAGATAGCATCTGATTTGCGAAGTACTGGGTGCTTTCTGCTTCATTTGCTGTTCATAGTGCCTTAACAGGAAAGCATGCTTCACAAATTAAGAAGACTGTGGAGACTGTTCTTGTGTGTCTATATGCACACACACGCTCACATATCCCTGCGCATGCACACATGCGTGTACGTGTATACACATATGCTATGGCTGAATTCAGTCTGTGTCTCTGCAGTTTGATAAAGACACAAAGTTTATCAAATAGTTTATGCTATTTATTAGAACTGAAGGTAGAGGCACAATAAATTGTGTGTTTATGCACTTTTGTGTAAAAATATGTTTTAATGCACAGAGATATATCTGAATGAGTAATGTATTATCATATGTACGTGGGTGTGTGTCTAAATGCATGTGTATGCACTCCCTATACACAGCTGATGGTGTTTGGGTCCAGCAGACACTTTAAGCTTTGAAAGAATGTGACTGAGCACAGAAATAACTTAGATATAAAACTCACTTGGGGAGAGAAGAGGGATTTTGAATTTTTTTTTTTAATAGCAAAAAATGGGATCTGTTAAATGAATGCAGTTATGCTGCAAATAAGGTAACAGTGAGCTGAATATAATTCCAAGCCTCATGGCAGACAATGTGCATCCCACAGAGGAAAACAGTAACAGCTACAGCATTTTTATCCTACCTAGCAATTATCTGGTTTTGGGCGTCATGTTACTAATTTATCTTTCCACATCTCACCCCTAGTCTCACACAATGGATAAGAACTCAAAGCAAATGCTCTCTCCTTTGACCACGTAATTTTCTTCATGAGCATTACACAGGATAAAGGATAGAGTTCATCAGAGATAGTATCAGAACACTGAAAACAGAAACACCATTTTCGTGTAAGGTTTTCTTCCTTAAACAGTGTGGCAGCAACTAGGCAGAATACAGTGATGGCAGGAGGCAAGGAGGGGACTTGTGCCCCGATGTTTGCAGCGTGTTGGACTCTTGCTGGATAGGTGAGCTGCCAAAAGTTGATCACACAGAGCAGAAGTGCAAATGACTATGCAATTGCAAGCCTTTTGCACTAATGAGAACCCAAAGGCCACCTGGCCTGGAAACTTGCAATTATTGCTGCTGGATCAGGCCCCAAAAATGCTGCTGATACAACATACTTTAAATTACATGTTTATGTTCCAGGAAATGGCTCCTCTGGAGAAAACACTGAACTGACCTTCAGACCATAAACTCGTGTCCTCTTGCCCTTAGTAGTGATGGAATTGATCCCCAAAATCCTTTTTAATCTTACTGTTCATCTCACATTTTAGTCTTTCTCCTTTTGAGAGCTATGGGATAACAAAGAGGTGTTGGAGAAGATTGGAGGTGAGACTGCTAGTAAATAACTCTGATTTTTAAGAAATTAGTTTTGAAGAAAAAAAGAAAAATTCCAGTGAGAAGAGATAGCTCACCTTTGTGTTTTTCTCATCTACTGAAGGAAAACCATAGCAGTCTCAGCCTTGGACATCCTAAGACAGTAAGAATCAGCTCAGCTCTGTTGCGCGCAGTGCTGCTTCACCAGTAGAATCAGTTTTTCCTGAGCCCTGGAGTAGACAAATCCCTTCCTTATCCTTTCCTTTATTTTCCTCGTGTCTGACATGAGATTATTCTCTTATGCTTCTTTTTCTTTTGTATCTCATTGTCCTATCAAATCAACATGACAAGTGCAATATTTCAGTCACCGATATCAATTTTGCTTGTTGTGCTCAATGTTTAAGTGCTTATTTGTGTTTTTTTCCAGGCACTTCCCAAGTTTCCATTCCTATAGGTGGGTCAGGAAAAAAATAACTTGCTTATTCTTTTTCTTTATGAAGAATTTGAAATCTACTTGACTCTTAAGGGAAGCATACCTTCACATAAATATAGCACTTTTCTTCTTCTAACCTCCTATTACTTTTGGAATTATGAATTAATTCTGTCTCTCACACTGATTCTGAGCAGTAAAATCAAGAAAAGAAAGATGAGATTCTTGAATTCAGAGAACATATTTATGGTAAAACTAGGAAAAAACACCAGACATATTAAAGCTTTTTTTGTTACCCCAGTTGCTAAATCCAAGCCCATACCAGTGTTCTCTGGGAGCAAAAGTTGGTTAAATCTGAAAACTGGGAACAGCAGTGATCTACATTGAATCACCACAAGAATGGTATGCATAGTTAGTATGGAGTACTGTCCTCGCTAATTAGGCTTCCCTCTCATTTGGGCTAATTAGCTTGCACGCTAAATTGATGTCCCTAAGCTATTTCCAGCTCTAGACCTAACTTTTCAAGCCAGTTTGGAGAATTCTGCCCCATGATAGGTTGCACAGCTTAAGTACTGCTTGCAACACCAAGGTATACAGCCAGATACCACCTCCTTGCTCTTTTACTTTGGACATCAGCATACAGCCCTTTGGGGGGTTTTGAAAACCTGTACTTGGGAATGCTGCAGGAAATCATGGAACTGCCTGTTTGCCCATCTCTATGGACAGAGCCTTACACAAGGTGTGCTACTAAAATGTAAATAATAAATAAGGTTCTTTCCCTGTGGACTCAGTTGCATGATCTACTAATGTAAAAGTGGTTTTAAGGATGCCTTCGTTGTGTATGTTGTTTAAAAATTAAGAAAGGTATGTGACACACATATAAAGACTCTCTTGAAAGGCAAAGTTGCAGTTCACATTTAATCTTAGTCAATACTGGAAGTTTTTGGTTTGGACCTGAATTTAGCTTTGTGACCAAGCTAACAAGTATCTTTCAAATGCTCAAACAAAGGAAGAGCTGTATCAGAGAAGAGAAAAAAACAGACTAGAATAGGTACACAAATGTGGATATCAATAAAAGTATGTCTGTATGCATGTATATGAGCATACATATATTTACACGCGTGTGTATAAACTATAGGTAATATGTGTAAAACTGAACTACAAATTGCAATCTTGGCCTGTGTGACCTCTGTTAAGGACAGTCTGTCCAGTAGAATGAATGGTGCAGCAAAAAAAGCTGTCCTATAACTCTCCAATCACTTCTCTAATGCCTGCTTACCTACAGCCCTGAGGGAAGTGACATCTTTACAGATTGTCTATATGAGTAAAGAGGAGCTAACTTTTTCAGTTGTGCTTTTATTATTTTGTAGAAGACGTTTCTTGGACTAGCTGACACATTTTGGGAGGGTAAATGGGAAGATTCATTTAGACCAATAAAAATTTCTTTAAAGAAGACAAAAATTAAGTTCCCCTACCACAAAAAGAAAATATAGACACCAAAAAACATTAAAAAAAAGCAGAAGCAGAAACACACTCAAAAAATAAACATGACACTAAAAGACTTTCTCCTAAAAAATTACCTTTGAAAATTTCTTGCTGCTCTCACCAGAGATTAGTGTTTTTATCTCTTTTCCTGGTGCCCATGGCTGAGGTTTATCAAAGAAAAAAGCAGACTGCTCTTGACATCAGAAGGAGTCAACTCTAAATTGTTGCCTAAATCTCAGTGAAGTCTTTGAGAGGGGGAACTGTATTCAACTCATAGTACATAATCTGTACAGAATAAGTTAACTTGCAAAAGTATTTATGGGGTCCTTTTGAATTCCTGTTTCCTGCTAGTGTTCTTTAAAATTCCAGGTAATGTTGTGGAAACCAACACCACTGTTTCACTGAAGCTCTAAGCAATGTTTTATTTCTCGTCTTTTAGTTTTAATGAGAGCGTGCTGCTTGCTGCTAATAGAGCTGAGTAAACAATCTATGCACATTTTATTCAATTACTTTAGCTCTTTTTCTTGTTATGGTAATTACCTATGAGCGGACAATGATTGCTACCATTTGTTTGTTCCTCCCATCTACTTGCTGATTATTCTGCACAAGCAACTTGTAGCCTGTGTTATTGCAAACTGACTGCTTGCAAGTACTCCTTTGGGTATCGGTGTTTGGTTGCCTAAAGCCAAGTACTTGCTTCTTTTCTGTGATTGGATGATCTACTTTGTCACAAAACACACTCTATTTAATAAATTTATAGCTTCATCCTACAACATGCTCTCTAGACCTACAATGTGGAGCTACATCATGGTGATGGGAACCTAGGTATTAAATACAATCTGTCTCATGAAAAAACAAATCCTGATAAATATAGTTATTCCAAAGTTGATATATCACTCTCTGTGCAGGCGTTTATTTAATTTTGTTGTTGGCATTAACAATTAAAAGTGTTTCTTTCACTCAGGTCCCTGTCAAGACAATTTCAATTTTCATTAGGGACTGCAAATTAATTCTTAATAAGACATTTAGCATTTGGCATTGTTTCTTTACTGGATTGTAATATTTCTTTTTAGCCCCTGGGTTCACTTTACATGGAACGTGCAATGGACGAACAACTGTGATTTGCATCAAAGCAAATACATTTCTGAAAGTCTTTTCAGGGCTGCTATCATAGTAAATCTCTTCCCAGCCTTCTACTTATCGTAAACAACTTAATTTTTTTAATATCTATATGATTAACAGTTGTGCCGAGCCTTTTGTGAAACAACAGTCCCAACCATGGAAAGCTAATTTATTCCAAAATCACTGATCCATTTTTAAATTACTTTGCAACTGAGTCATATCTGAAAAAAATTTAAGGCAATCTGGAAGATTTGGATCCTTAGGAGAGCATCTTACACAGTCTGGCAGAACTGTATATCAGTTGCCACTATCAAGGTCACTTCTTTAGAGTCAGCACCATTTGAAACAGGTGGTTGTTGATCTTTTTTGATAATACAGCATATAATTCCACATAGATGTTTAACCTCATCTACCACGAAATCACAGCAGTAATTAAGCCATAGACTTGAATCTTTTCTCAAAGCTCATTTTTGCTGGTCACATCTGGTTATTGGCTGGATAAACTTATTTCAGTTCATCTCAGTTTCTTGTGTTTCTCATTATTTCATTAGCCTCCTACCTAGCATTTAGGTTCCTGTTTTGCTTTACAGTAAATTAACAGGTCTGTCCTCTTAGTAATGGACTGTGCTGACTGTCAGAAGGGAGGGCACAAAGGGAGTTTCTGAGGAGTGGCTTGTGGGGCTGTGATGCATGCAACAGAAGCAAATCTAACAAGATACAGAAATCACAAAATGAACAGACAGACTATGATGCAAGACCATGGTAACTCAAAATTCTTTTACAAGAGTCTGTCAGCTAAGCAAGACCATTTGAAATAATCTCTCCTGCCATAACATTTAAGCAAAAGACAGTAAGCTAAATAAATATCTTACAACTTTTTACATTTAGCACTTGCCATGTTTTCTACTTTTTCCACAGATATTTAAGTCCAGCTTTGGTTTTTGTTTCCAGGCCTGAACCTCTCCTACACTGTAACAGTGACTAGAGCATTTACCTTCAGACTTTAGTTTCTCCAGCTGTAAAAATTATGTTTGTCTTTATTATTTTAAGGTGCTTATAGACTAATGAATGAAACTATTCATAAGTCACTGAATTTTGTCTACTCTTTGACATCCATCTGGACATTCTGACTGTAGCATACCTCTGGAGATTGAACATATTGTCCTATTTCATTTAAGTAAATGAAAAGAGTTAGGCCAGATCTTGATATTAATTTTCTGCTTTATTATCTTGAGGTAGAAGGCATGGATTTGAAGTTTTATGGCATAGGAAATTGGATGTTTGAATTATCCATAATAGGAAGAGATTCATAGTATCTGGGATCATCTAAGTCAAAAATGAATGTGAAGTTCACCTTAAGGAGTTCTTTGTGGTTTTAAAAGCTGAACCAAATATTCCCTCCCTGGAAAGATGGCATCTTGGTCATACACTAAACACCAGCAGCAGTCCAATCAGAATATCCTTTACCTGATGGATACTAATAAAAAAGAATGAGAGGCTAATGTCGAGCCCTGCAGTGTTGTCACTGAAAGAAGCAGATATGAACAGAGGCAGCATTTCTGAAGCAACTTTTATGTTTTGGTCCCACTAGATTTTAGATGGAAACTTGGAGATTTCAGCAGCCAGACTGTCAGGGAAAATCTAAAGTTGCGTGTTCACTTTTTAAAGGTTAGTGATATGTGGAAAAAGATACTGTTACTTACACATTACCTTTGAAGTGGAGATAATGTTCAATGACACAAGACCAAAACATGTCTTATTATGCATTATGCTTTGCTGTTACGCTCATTATTGCTGTGCTAATTCTTCCCAGGAAGGTTTTGATTTTCTTTCCAGATGCTGCAAATTGAACTGGATTGTTGCAGTCAAGAGCTGATTTTTCAAGTTTGTTATTTTGTTTTTAACTCTATCAAGCACCAACTTGCCAGAAATACCAAGAGTCTCCTGAAACACAATTCAGCTGACAAATCAGATGAACCTGGGTTGTCATGTTGTAAATTAAAAATGTAAGGAATCATAATATCTTTAGAAAGATAAAAATATAAAGCTCAATAAACAAATTGTACATATTTCAATAAACATAAAGATTGACTTAAATTGTCTAATACTATAGTGGAGAGTTGTGTATGACTATCTTTTACTTCTGGCCTTTTAAGACAGTTAAGGTTAGATTGACTGTACGTGTTTATTATGCTCAGGTATTCCCTATCCTGAGACAAGGACAAAAAAGATGCTTAAGAGCTGAATGCCTATAATGCCCCTAACTCTTAGGAAACTAGCTGGACTTTTTAAAATGAATCTCAGAACTCTTTGCTGTTTAATTGCCTTCACAACTTTTAACTGAAATCAATTTGTAAACACTGTTTCCCCAAGAAAGTTTGAAGAGTTTTTTATTATATGTATTTATGTATGGTATGTATGTGGGAACATTATCTAATTTCTGCAGAAAAAGAAGACTTGAGTATGTAAGAAAAAGTTTTGGTTTATTTTTCAACCAGAACTGTTAAATATTTTCTTATAAAATACTGAAATATATCATGTGAGTTATATTTCAAGTTTATTGCAGACCTGAAGAGGTGGAATACTTAAGTAGATATAGACCATTCATGGAGTTCTTGTGATAATTGCAAAATATGCCCTTCCTCTCCAAGGAAGAGGAGAAATAGAATTATGGAGTGGAAAGTGACATGCAACTAAAAAACCTTCTAAAAAAACCCACTCACATGAATTTTCTTTATACTTTGCCAAGACATGCAAGGCACAATTCCTGTGAAGTTCTACAGCTCGTCATAATTTAAGACACAACATTTTTGATAACGTGGTAAGTCATATACTGAAAGTTCAAGGTTATAGAAGGGCTGCTTTTGAAATGCAATGGCTTTCATTTACAAGAAACACTTACACAAAGATGTATCAACTAGGCATTGTCCATGAGTATAGTGAAGATGCCAGAAAAACACAATTCTGGTTTTTTCACCTGAAGGAGTTGCATTTTTTCATTTTAACTCAAGACTGACAGCTGAATATAACATGAAACCAGAGGCACTCATCTAAAGTTTATCCAAGCCAACTTAAAGATCTATACAGATCTCAGCTGAGCTCCCCTTGAAGTCAGTAGTGAAGCTCCCAGTGGTACAGACTTGTTGTCAAATCATTTAGCTTTAAAACTAATGTGATGCAAGAGAAAAAAAGTACATTAAAAAAAAAAAAAAGGTGACAGGTGTTTTCAAAACTGAATGGGGCAGCATTGCATTGTCAGTTAAAAAGACACTAAACAGCAAGAGATTCTAGCCACTAATTTCTCTCTTCCAGGTGGTTTTAAGTATGGTGAGGTATCGGAGTCAACAACAGATTGTTTTCCTATGAACAAAACAGTTGAACAGGTTTTATAGAGGAATTCTATGGATCCAAATATTGAGCCTTAATACAGCAAAACAACTTATTCCTTTCTTGCCACCTCCCCTAATCAAACTTAAGTTAAAATTACAAAGCACAAAACACCGTTTTTAAGCTATAAAGACCTGATATAGAGCAGTAATAGCATAGCCCTGACTCTAAGTGTGGATAAAATCCTCACAGGGCACAGCTGTAGTACACTGTGGATATCTGCTGAGTCTTCATTACCTATACCTTCAGCTAATTATCTCATGAGATATATTTACTTCTCATTATTATTATTATGCATATTCCATTGCTGTTGCTTCTCCTAGCAGCATGGCTTGTGGGAATGTGTCTGGGATGAAAACTTACACTTTACTTGAACAACCAGATGGAGCCCCATTTAGTAATGCATCATAAGGCTTACTGAGCATGCCTTGTTTTTTTCTAACCAGGGCACTAAGGAAAAACTCAGACAACTTTCCTAATCTTCCATACAGAACAGTTTCCCCTAGTCTACATAGATTTTAATTGGAAAAGGGCCTAGTTAATGCTGCCTCTCTACATCTTCTGGCAAGCTGCAGGTGCTGAAGCTCAGATTGGGATTTCATTGTGTTCTGAGTTATGTTACTGAGTGCTAAAAACCCCACTCTATTTGTTTCCACCTATCAGGAGTAGAACTGATACTGCATTACTTGCCTGCCAACAGACTAATCACAAGAACTAAAGGGTGGCTGTGCCCAAGACAAAGGGCAGAAACAAGGTGCGTGAAGAGGTTTTACAGTCAGTTGTTTGAGGCGGATGAGCGCTTTCTCCTTGTCAGTTTTATTAGCTCTCCTGACAACAGTAACAACAACAATGGCTACCAAAGACATAATATTTACAGAACATCATCTCCTCTGAAGGGATACAAGACTAACCCTGACAGCAGATCACCTAAGATGTATCTCTAAGACATGGGTTGAACCACCTCCAGAAATTATCACAACAAGCTTCTGCCCCTACAGATACAGCAACAGGCAAAAGGAAAACTTCCTAATTTTCTAGGTTTTTCTAGGAAGTCGGTGAAAATGGTGTTTGGGTGCATTCAATATTCTGAATGGATTATTATTAACTTTCTTGGAGTTATTGATCAGCATACTCACTACTTTAAATCTGTGCTGCTTTTACCAGCTACACTTCTAAGTGAGATCTTTGGGTAGTATAAACTGCATAGCTCCAGTAAAATCTATGAAATTGCAATGCTTTACATGAACTGAGAGTTTGATAGCTGTGAGCTATAAAGTAAATTTAAGTTCTCTAACAGAATTGGCTTCACTCTTAGATTTCAGTTTCTGCAGTGAAAAGAGTTCCTATTATGAATTCAGGTTTGGCTCACAGCATGTATTTTCTATTGCTCATTTAAATTTGCGGTTCCAATTAATATGTCTTCTGGGTAGCTCATTTGATGGTAAATCTGTGCCCAGTTTGCACCTATATCCATAAACCAATGCAAAAAAAAATTAATACATTCCTTTTTCTGCTGCAACGGGCATTTTGTCTCCTTGTATATGCTAAGAAGTCTCATGATAACCTTGAAGTGTGTGATGGAAAGAAAAACACAAACACATTTCTAAACTCAAGGAAACTGAATTAATTCCAATTTTAGCACAACTGACCTTTGGGGTTTAAGAGAAAGAAACTCTTGATTTTTTTTTTTTTTTAACCTTTGGA
This sequence comes from Eulacestoma nigropectus, assembly GCA_013397775.1. Taxonomy (NCBI): domain Eukaryota; kingdom Metazoa; phylum Chordata; class Aves; order Passeriformes; genus Eulacestoma; species Eulacestoma nigropectus. The sequence continues at coordinate 2,662,923 of VZTE01006298.1, read as the reverse complement.
AAATGATCACTGATCCTAAGTTGGTTGAAGTAGAAGAAAAGTCCTCCATTGATTACAATAGATTTGGGTCATTCTTTAAAGACTTAAGCACTTAACTCTGAAAATTAGTACATGTATTCAGATAAATTGTCAATGCAAGTTTTGGCAAAGAAGAGCAAGATATTTCTGCAAAAATAAGTCAGCCAATGCATTGCACTTGACATCGTACTCTTTAGCTACAAAGTCCAGAGAAGTATGTAACTCCAGAAGTAGTATGAATCAGATAGGGAAAGGTGGAAACTCATGGAAAGGTTTCACTATCTGCCCCACAAGACAGATAGTTCTGCTCATTCCATCTCCTGCTCCTCATTTTAAGTGCTGTTAGAAATTGTAATCAATGTGATCGCTATATAATTTACCACACTTGACAAAATGTTTAAAACATCCTGTGCCTATTCATAAATAAACAGTTCCCAATTCACAGCTGTTTTGGCAAAGTTTTCTCCAAAATGTCCTAGATCATCTTTCTTTTTCTTCAGTGTTTCTTTCATAAAGCAGTGAAAAGTATTGCTTGTGATGAGCATGAAGTTAACTATCAGATGTCTTTAGCTCTGTGGCAAAGGAGTTGGACGTTTTCTCTGACATTTTGCTTGCCTTCAAGAGGATTTTAAAAGGTGAGTTCTTAAGGGAGTCTGAGAGTCTTTGGCGCTCATCTGCTTTTAAATTTATAATAGATAACTAAAGCCTGTAAGGTCTTCCAAGAATTCTCACTCTTAATTTTTAATACAGATTTGTCTTCAATAAGTGTAAGTATGGCCTTGTTTTATTCTTTGCTGAGTTCAATTCCAATTCTCCCCGAGAGTCTAAAGAAATAACATGTTAAAAAACAACATGAAAAAACTTAAGTGAAGCATTAAATTTTGACGTATTTGAGAACGCGATCCTAAAACTGGAAACTTAAAATATTCATTCTGATTATAAGAATAATAACAGGAACAGCTGCCAATAATTTTGTAACTTCCATGATAATCTTGAGCCACCCCTGAGCATAGTGAAAACTATTTGACCCTCCAGAGGAGTACTGATTTTCTTGATTTGGAGACAGACTAAAAAGAACAGAAAATAAATAGGTCTGAAATTTCCAATTATATAATTTAAATTTTAGACAAAACCTGACCCCTATAAACTATATGACTCATTAAATAGCTATTAATTTTCTTTGTTCTAGCACAACTCAAACCACAAGAGCAAATCTCCTTGATGTACAGTATGGGACAGACTGGTACAGACAAAATTCTGCACAACCTGGAGGAGAAAAAAGCTTGTAGAAGTGGAGAGATCTGTTTATTTTACTCATTACAATAATAAAGTAAAACACTACTCAAAGTTTATACTGTGAAAGAAGTTCACATATAACACAGTTCTTTTGTATGCTTAATATCAGTGATGTTATTCAGCTGGACACTAAGACTCACACTAAGTTTAAACAAAGCCTTTTCCTTTCCAAAATTAGCTTTTTGGTAAGCTTTCTCTCTTCTGCCCACCTGTCATCTTTTTTGCTTTTGTCTACTCTATGTTTATCCATTGTTTCTTTTTAGTCCTCTCTATCTCCTCAAAATTTTGACTTTGAGACATCTTAATCTCTGACTTTTCTTTATACAAACCCATTGAACATTACCTAAACTGGCAATGTTGCCTTTAAAGGAAATAAACTAAAATTTAAGAGTACAGAAAGTCACATGTTAAAGAAACTCAGGATTTGCAAATACTTTTCTTCATTCTCATGTACTCATGCAGTAGAAAAAGTTTACATTGCTGCATGTCACAGATATGTCCTTTGCACCACCAAATGTCTTAATTACATAATTTTATACATTTTAATTAAAAGCTGCAGAGGTAAATTTTCAAAACATCAGTTTGTAAGTCCTTCTTATTATTGAACCAAGCAGGAGTGGTGAAAAAGATCTTTCAGGACTGATGCTATCTTCCTTCATGGGAAATCAGAGATTTCTTCCATGTATCTAGAGTCTTAAATGTCTTAAATTTTGCAGTTTTATTAAGCCCCATCGTAAGGATTTGCTCCTATTAAGTTCCTTCATTTTATCCAGCTAGTAACAGTCATGTAATATGTGTGATTTCTTTTGTTATTTTGAAATCTTTCCGTATACAAAGTTGGAAATGCTCTATAAAATGCTGAAATAAAGAAAAACAGCTTCATGTCTTCTTTCTTTCTCATTCTATCATTTCAATATTAAAATTATTAAATTGGCCCTAACTTGGTGTCATTAGTAAAGACATTTAACTTCAACCTGGTAAAGCTGGAGATCCTGTTTAGGAGGCTGGGCTACAGTCATTACAGAGAATGTTCTTCTGTTGCTGTATGAGAATATTGGGTCACATGTATTTCAATTTCCCCAGAAGAAATTCCTAAAGCTTTATTTTTGCCTCAACTATAAAATACATTATTAGGTTTGTTTGTTTGCATTTTGTTGGCAATAGCTTTTCTCCTGTTTTTCTTGTAACAATAGTGGGAAACTTATGTCCTTCATCCTAGATATTCACAACGCTTCATTGCTGTTCAGCATGGTTTATGGCAGTAAAGCTAATGGCATGCCTTTAACAGACTGGAGTCACAATTGCTTTGGAGCTCATAAGAACATGTATACCAGGGAAGTAGGTAAAGCACTACTTTTCTGGAATGGTAGCATTTAGTAGACTTTTTATGTTATTCCTGGCACAAAAAAATAATATGCGAAATGCAAAGCAGTAACAAAGCAAGTCCTACATCTCTGAGTGGACATAATTGTATGAAACAAACACAATCTCTCACTCTCTTTCTCATGCACACGCGCAGCAAGGCCTCTTACAAACTGATCTACCGGTATTTACCCTCAATGGATTCCCAAGACACTCTACACCTTAGAAATTTCTCATATTGATATAAAATATACTTATCTGGAATGCAAATTTCAGCGAGCAGAAAAAAATTTAATGATGGAGCGTTTGTGCCAATGCCACTGCAGTAAGTACAGGTTTTGACTGTCTTAGAGGATAAGCAGGATGTTACCATGTGGGAAAGCCCTTACCCCGTTTTGACCTGTAACTTTCCTGCTGATTTACATCTGTGCAAAGTATGTTGCTTTTCTGAAGTTGTTATTGTTCACTGATGAAAGCAAATAAAGATTTAAAGTTAAGTTGGTGCTTATCCAACTTCGCTCCTGTAGGCAGTCTGCAGCTTCTAACTGGGTCAAGTTAAAACTTTCCTGGCAAGTCATTGACTAAACTTGGTTCAACAGATATAAATAATAATTGAATATTTTTCTTTAACATCCTTCAATAAAACTGAACAGGTGCCTAGTTTTACTATTTATGCCTGATCCCATCAGAATAAATTGAGGATAGAGAAAGGATGACAAAAAAAGTGAAATTTTATGGGATTGCCCTGCAGGGAAAGCTGTACAATGCCTTTGGTAGAGCTCCCTACTGGCCTCAGTTCTATAAACGTGAGAGTAAAATCCTGTTTTCCCAACTTTGTAGGAAAAATTTGTACCTATTTCCTCTAACTAAAGTATGATCTCTCTTTCCCTCCATCCTCCTACCCTCAAGTTATGGGTTTAAGCAAAACATAAATCATTGCTCTTATTTATCCAGATCCCAGTCAGAATTATTCCGCCGCAGTCCTATGCCATTAGGGGTGCTGTGAGAGAAGAACCAATTCCCACTTGTGTTTTCATATTTATCCAGCAAACCCTCCTGAGCTACATCCTTGCATATACTATGCAAGTCAGGCATTTGTCTTTTCCACAGGACACTTGCCTTGCTGGTGGCTAAGGACATTACAAAGCACAAGGAAGGCATTTCAAGCTGTGCTATTTCTACGTCCCTCTGGGAGCCATTTTTCTGCAGATAATCTGGTTTTTATACCTTATATTATATTCTAGCAAAGTTTACATGTATCAAAATGCTCAGAACATTATCCTTAAATAGATACAAGATGCGATTCTGTAGAGAAGCTCATTTAAGCACCTGTATTGTAGATAAAATGCTACCGAATTCTAGTCCTGGAAATAAAAATAGACTCGACAAACTTAGTAAAAAATAGCAGTGATAGTAACGATGAGTAGGTCAGATTTGCAGATTATTAACCTTAAGAGTGCTTTATTAAACAGGCAAATATTTTAGCAATTTTAATAGCTGGATTAACTCTTGAGTAGGTTGAAATTAAGGCTTCTGTTAATAGGCTTTGGAGAAGTTATTTTGAGGATATTATTGCAGGGGTTGTGAAGAAAAATATTATTATGATACATCAGGACTCTGCACCCAGATTTGAGCATTTACACTGAAGAAAAAAACATCAATAAAGCAGAGTCCCGTTCTGCAATGGGAAAACTGCACTTTAAGGACTTGCAGGCCTGAAATTAGAGAGCTGTATCTCCACATATAAAAAGAAAGCAATTTCATATGCTTCATATGCTTCTATAGTTAGAATCTATTTTTCAATTGGTAATTTAAATAAATATTAATAAATTTGGTTGTGAGTGTTTATAAAAAGTGACTCATTGCACTAGAGAAATTGAAAAATGTGCAATTTATCTGATCAGTCATAACTAACCAACACCTAAAAGTTGAATACTGCACACTCAATATCAATCTTTTAATCAGAAACCTAATGGAGACAAACAAACAAAAGCAAGAAAAATATGTTGGGCAAATTCTGATAGCAAACACAAGGGCTGTTTGAGTTGTCATGAGTATTTGTCGCTGTCTGTACCAAGAGCAGCGAAGAACGACACGATAAAATTTAGGAAAAAGTGGAATATTTAATTAATTATAAATCGGTTTATATAACTTGGTTCTCAAGAGTAGCATGGTACTATTGGTCCCTTGGTCAACCACCTCCTAGAATGATTGGTGGAGGCTGTACAACACCCATTTGAAAATATTTTCCTCAATGTACCATAACAGCACTTCACAACAAACTCCAGGTGCAAAGATAAAGAATTAGTTTACAAAACCGTCTTCACTGTTTTCGGCTAGTCTGCATGTGAAAGCAATGCCCTCACAGAATACTGAGAAAAAGCTGAAGAATTTCTCTGCTTCTAACTTTTCAGCATCCATAAGTATTCAGCAAGAAAAACCTGGCTAAAGTATTCATCTCATTCTTTTCACAGCACATTTAACTTCAGCTTTCCAGACCTGCTCAACCACAAGAAGTTTAGAGTGTGTTTAGAGAAACATTACACTGAGGTTTGATTTCATGCAGAAATTAACTCTAAGGAAAACTTCAAAACTGTGACATCTGGTATCTTATCCCTACAGGTTTTACAATAAATGAAAGGGAAAAAGAACTGTAGGGGATGCACAAAATTCTGTAAAACTAAAAATAGTAATCACTCTGCTATGATATCTTTGAATTTTTTTCCCTTAGCATATGTCTCGAGTTTGTTTTCTCAGTATTGCAGTAACAATTGCATCATCTTGATGCCTTCATTCTGATAGCTATGAGTCGTAGAGAGTAATTATTGGTGGAATGTCCTCTAATTCTTTATAGTCGTAACCTATAATCCTTTGCACACTCAGTACAAAGTCATACCAAAATGCCTGAATTTAACTATCCAGTCTTGTCCTCACAAATTTGTGAAAAAAAAAATGATAAAATAAAGTTTTCTTTACAGTTGAATCTTGACCATTTCCTTTAATGTTTTCGATTAAACCTCTAGTCCACCAGCTAATGGCTGCAAGTACCTTGGAACATACATCACTTTTTTTGTAACAGAAGTATTCCTCCCTGCACAGTGGATGGCCTGTGTACTAAACATAGCTGAGTTGTAGTTTATACAGAAAATTTTCGCAGTTCATCAGGCTTCAAGGAGATTATCTGGAAAGTCCTTTTCTTCTTTTCTTTTTTTCCTATCTATTAATATACAGTTATGCCAATCATTAAAATACTGCCCGATGAATTTGTCCTGAAAGGAAATAAAACATTGACATACTGTCTGATGAGCTTGTCCTAAAAGAAACAAAATTCAGCAAGACAGGTCTTCCTAATAAGTTGCTCAAACAGCTATCTATTCAATCTTTATCAGTGCCAGTAGAAACCAGAAATATTTTAATTTATTTTGAAGCTGTTGAAGCAAAAAGATATTAGCTGTGGGGCTGTTCTTGCAAATTGCTGAGCACCTCTGGGAGACATTCTGTATTTCAAACTCTCATCATACCACTGGGAACTGAGAATGCTGAACAGAGGAGAAAAATAATGCAAAATAGTTTCTGCAAATATTTGCCCACATTTTAAATAAAATCTGCTTTGCTTTGTTTCCACCTTATTCTATGTTCAAGCTTGATGAGCATTGGCAGTATATTGGCAAAAGTGAAGGATAGTATTCATGCTTGCAATACTAACATGATCATTCAGCCAGTGAGGGAGCAGAAAAATGATACACCCAGCCACCTAGATTTGTTGGCATAGATGATTTGCTCACAGTGCCGCTAGTAATAGTTCAAACTCTGTGCTGGATCCTTGCTAGGGATAGACCTGAGGGATTTTGGTTTTGCTCTGTGTTAAATGTTGCTTAATAGAATTCACAGAGCAAATGATCATGCAAGGGTGATAACACAAAGATGGTAATAAGCTCTCGTTTATTTATCAGCATGATTCAGTAGGGAAAATATTCAAACTTTAAAAACAGATGCTTTGATTACTGTAGCATCACTTTTTTCTGTCTTGCTTCAATTTCCCAATCTAAAAAATGAGCATTTTTCCTGTTTTTCAGTAAAGCTCTTCATGATCTTCCTATATGTATCTTCCTATATATAACAGAAGATAATATTTTAATTCTAGATTTAGAATTAAAATTTAGAAGTCTTGTGCAGCAACGACCTCCTTGGTCAGATCTACACCAGACTTTTGTATTGGGCCTAAGGATAATATGACATGAATAAAAAAAGAAATGATAGATTAAAAAAAAAAAAGGCAAAACACCAAAAAATAAACAAACAAAAAAAAACCCCACACCACTTTAGCAATGAAGTCAATAGGGAAATATAAATTGTCAAAATATAGGCATTTTGTATTCTAATTTACTAAGAAAATAAAATTAATTACAATAACAAAATAAAATACGGTTGCACTTCATATTCCTGATATATTTCTAAATATCTTTCTTTCGATCCATCAGAGAAAAAGCAGAACAATCACAAATTTGCATTATTTTTACAGCCATAAACCATAAATCAAGGTTGTTAACACAACTTGAGAATTATTCTTCCTTTGAATTTCCTGTCTTATAATTCCATTTACTACAGTTATGTTGCTCTTTATTTATTTTGACAGAATTAATTGCATGTAAAAAGCTTTTTTTTGTTTTTCCCCTTTACTTTTGCCTCCTTTCTTCAAACAGTTGGCTCATTAGGCCAGTTAGGCCAACTCACATCTCTGTCATATTTCACCTCTCCCCCAAATGCAGATATGACTGCAGGCTTGTCTTTTACCAAGCGATCCCAATTCAATTAGAAATGAAACTCCGTATGCTACATAGCAAAGTGAATGAGTATTCTTCCAAGGAAAGTAAGAGCAGATCTGTAAAACTAACATTAAGAAACTTACCCTTCTGAGATGAAGGGCTCACATTCTGCTCACTGCATGAATATCTTGCAGTTCCTTTCCTCCTCCTTCTTTCCCCCTTTTACCTATTTGGACTGTCTGCAACTTGGGACAGGACTTTTTCCACGAGATTCAAGAGGGAAGGAGGACTCATCCAAGCTGGAAATGGTAACCACCATTTCATCTGGACAGAGCACATTAGAATCAGAATGGTTTGAGTTGGAAGAGACCTTAAAGGTCAACTAGTTCCAACCTCCCTGCCACGCACAGGAATGATCCCTAACTAGTGCTACTTTATCCCTTTAAACCACATTTGCAAAAAAAATGCAGTTTAACTGCGAAATTTACACAATTTCTGTTACCTTTATTCTGGTGTGCTCCTGCCCCAGCCTACCACAACCCCGTGTCACTTGCCAGCATTCCCAAATCTTCACCACAACTTCCCTGAGATGAGTCTCCTTGCCAGGCAGTAGTTAAATTCTCTCTCAAAGACATTCATCCCAGTCAATGTAGAAATCTCACCTTACTCTAATGGAAAATTTCCTATGAAACATGTACACATTTAGTGTTCTGCCTTCTTCTCCTGAAAAGTGATAAAAGGATGTTTGAGAAGATAAGATTTTCTGTGATAATGCTTGGGCAACATTTTCTGATTTCATTTGCTCAAGACTAAGGATGCTGGTCTTCCAAGTCACCATACGCTCATTATTTAGCAAGGAACTATTAGTAACCACATGGCAGCTTTTGTTTCAAGGTTACCAAATAAACGATTAGTAGGTAAAAACAAATAAGCAGTATCTTCACTTCAGCTTTAGGGCCTACACAAAGTCTTTGATCACTTTTCAAAGGATAAGCATCTCAGCTGAGTTGATGTCCCTGCCACAGTCTTAAATGAGAAAGCAAAAATTGAAATGGTGGACTGATATTTATTCTAAAATATTAACATTACTTCTTTTGGTGGTCAAACTTGAGGACATTATACATATGATAACAGAATTTAAAAAGGCATTTACATTGAGGAGTTGGTGTTATCAGTCAGCTGGGTCCTTGTGCTGGTTTTGGCTGAAGTACAGTTAATTTTCTTCACAGTGGCTGGTATGGGGCTGTTTCAGATTTGTGCTGAACACAGGGTTCATAGTACAGAGATGGATGTTTTTGTTATTGCTGAGCAGGGCTTACATGGAGCCAAGGCCTTTTCTGCTTTTCCTGCTGCCACACTGGTGAGGAAATTGGGGGTTCTTGGGAGGCTGGGAGGAGACACAGCTGGGACAGATAACCCAAACTCACCAAAAAGATATTCCAGACCATATGACATCATACTCTTTATATAAAGTGGGGGGAAGAAGCAGGGGGGGATGTTTAGAGTGATGATTGTTTTCCCAAGTTACTGTTACACATGATGGAGCCCTGCTCTCCTGGAGATGTCTGAACACCTGCCTGACCATGGGAAGCAGGGAATTAATTCCTTGTTTTGTTCTGCTTGTGTGTGTGACTTTTGCTTTCCATATTAAATTATCTTTATCTCAACCCATGAGATAAAGTCAAAAAAGTCATCTAAACCCATGAGTTTTCTGCCTTTTATCCTTCTGATTCTCTCCCCAGTCCTGCTGGTGTGGGAATGAGTGAGTGGCTGTGTGGTGCTTGGCTGCTGGCTGGGGTGAGACTACAGTCCTGTGTTCGGTTCTATACCCAAAGTATTAAATGGTTTTCCAATAACACTCTCTGTTGAGGACATGGTAGTCTAAATTGGTTGGGTTTAAGCTGATTCCATGTGTGTAAAAAATAGTTTCTTCTTTTTTGTACCAAAAAAGATTTAGTGATCTGCCAGCTTGCAAAGAAAAACACCTAGTTCCTTCTGCCTTTCTTCAAAATATTACATAATTTGTAGAATGTGTGACAAGCTTATGCCTTCCAAGTGATTGTTAACATCTTTCATTTGCATTGCACTAATACTGAAGAATACAATGACAGGTCTAGAACCCTACTTCTGGATCTTGTAGAGATGACCAAAAAAAAAAAAAAAAAAACCAAAAAAACCACAGGCCTGGTAGATAAGAGTTGAGAGAGAATCTGCTTTTGCATCTTCCCAATTTCCTTAAATAAACTGGGTTGACAAGACTGAAATTAATCCAACTGTTCTCTTTCAGTATAAAAATAAGAAAATGGAGACTTGAAAAGCACAGTGTTGAAAGTCAGGTTGAACACATTTTTTTGCCCGCATCACACTATTTCCCTCCCACATCTTGGCCTTGGTGAAATACATCTAATATGCAACCTTCCATCTTCTCAAAAACATTTAATGGACAGAATTTAACAGTGATTATCCAGGTTAGCACTTGGGAAACATAGCTTGAAGGTAAAAATTAGGAAGAACTGCCTGAAGTTCACCACTAAAATCTGTAGAGAGTACAACGCACAGGAGGGAAAACCTACCGAGCAATTTTAAGTGTTATTTTTCAAGTTCATTAATAAATGTAGAGAATTTTAAAAAGGGAATTATGCTTCCTGAAGTCCTGAGGGATTTTACTACCAACTGTCTGAAAATTATCATTTTTATAGATAAGCCAATTAAAGGGAAATAAGGCTTTTGCATCATACCGTGAGTACTAAACAGGGAATTTAAAAGGATCGGTTTCTGCTTAATAATTTAGTAAGATTTTGTGTTTTGTATTCTCACAATGGGCAGTAGAAGAGCAAAACCTTTTATATAATTTCAATTAAAAGTGAGTTATTTATTGATATGGGTTATACGAGGACAGGGTTCTTTATTGCTGCATGTAGTTTTCCAATAACAACTGTTTTGGCTTGAAGAGAAGAAGACTCTGAAATGGTGATTCATAGTTCTGCACAAAGGTGATAAGGAGGGAACTCAAATTCAGTTCTTCAGTTATTGGCCAAGTCCTACTGGCTCTGAATGGTGCAAAAGCTCTTATTTTTCTCAGTAGGATTTGGATCTGCCTGTTAACTGTCCCTCTCTTGCTCCAGCTGGAAGTGGACTTATGATAAAGGTGTCACCTGACATTTTAGTCTTTGCAAAGGGAGAATCCTGAGTAACCTTTTTAGTCCAAAATAAATTGCATTTGGGTCTTCAGGAAGTTTCATACTAAGAGCGCTCAGCCAAAGTCCATTCCGTCAATTAAGCTCTGACTGTGAACATAGAGTGCTTTACTGCACATAAGCACATAATTTAGCTTTACAGTGAAGCACCCAAGGAAAATATACTGCTATGAACAGAGAAGGAGAGAAAAAAGAGACACAGACAGAAGCAGAGGCACTGCTCTGGGTTGTTTAGTATGCACAGAGACATTGCCAGCCAGTCGAGGGAGGTGATTGTCCTGCTCTGCCTTGTAGTGGTGTGGCCTTAGCTTGAATACTGTGCGCAGTCCTGGGCACCACAATATGGAAAGGACATTAAGCTATTACAGAGTGTCTAAAGGAGGGCCGTGAAGATGGTGAAGGAGGGGAAGGTCTGTAGGGGAAGCCTTATGATGAGCGGCTGAGGTCACTTGATTTGTTCAGCCTGAAGGAGACTGAGGGGAGACCTCTCTGTGGTCTTCAACATCCTTAAAAGGGGAAGTGGAGGGGAAGGTACCAATCTCTTCACTCTCAGGACCAGTGACAGGACCCAAGGGAATGGCATGATGCTGAATCAAGGGAGGTTTAGGTTTGACATCAGGGAAAGCTTCTTCACCCAGAGGGTGGCTGGGCACTGGAGCAGGCTCCCCAGGGAAGTGGTTACCACCCCAAACCTGAAAGAGTTCAAGAAGCATTTGTACACTCAGGCACATCATGTGATTTTTGGAGTGTTCTGTGCAGGGCCAGGAGTTGGACTTGATGATCCTGATGGGTCCCTTCTAACTCAGCATATTCTATGATTCTGTGATTCTATGTACATGCCCCTAAGCACATACCCAGACACCCAGGAGATGCTTTATCTGAGCATACCTAGGTTAGCTTTTAACACACAAGATAAAAGAGGTTTCTATGAGTCTTTGTGTAGGAATGTAACTAGTCAAAGTATTTTTGTGTGAAACTGTTTTTTTTTCTTTTTCATAGAGATGAGGTTTTGAATAAAAAGAATGTTTCAATGAAAAAGTTTTGTTAAGACCTCAAAAAAAAAACAAAACCCTAACCCAATAATTAACAGATTTTGGGGTTCCATCATTTTCTTATATAACTGGTCCCAAATTCAGTAAAAATTAAAAAAAAGAGACAGAAGTCCTACAGAAAAAAAGTCCCTCTGTTTTTCAATAAATTGTACAGGGGTATGCATGAGCAGGTAGACTACAGACACACTAAGCTTTTTAAAGTAGGTTGGAATTATGTGCATGTTGTTCTACTGCGACAACATGGTACTAATTCAAGGCTTCACAAGAGCATAAGCCAATTTACTTGGTCCTCATTTTTAGAATGACAGCAGAGCAGAATCTAGGGAAAAGAAGCTGGAGGAAGAAGGAGCATGTGCCTCTGTTCCTCCTCTCCTCTCTACGTCTCCTGCTTTCTCCACTGATCTGATTATTCTGCTCTGCCACAAGCATGACAGTGCTGTTTCTTCCACCAAAAAAAAAAAAAAAAAAAAAAAAAAACAAAAAAANGTTTTTCTTCCACCAAAAAAAAAAAAAAAAAAAAAAAAAGCAGGTCTGGATTTAAAAAATGGGAAAACCTCAGGGGGAAAGAGAAAGAAGAAAAAGAAGAGTGGGGCTAATGAGCTCATGCAAACTTCTAAGGAACCCTTCTTAACCCTCTGAAATAATTTCAGTAATTGCTTTTTGTGAAGGTGGAAGTAGAAAATTGTTCTCTGCTTTCCACTGTTCAGGCAGGAGATAGTGATGAGCCAACTGAAAAACACATTCTGCTCAAACAATTACCCTTCTCTTCTAGACAGACAAATAACACAGTTGTAATTTCTTGTGTGTTCTGGGAAGTCTTTGAGCATAAACTGATGCCAAGTTTGCCTTGGCAGAAAGGCTGGCCCTTAATACGCACCTTGAGTTCTGCTGGGCAGAGTAGGACAGAAAACAGATTTAGGGCCACATAAGCTAAGCAACTTCAAACTTTCTTCCTGTTGTGGATGGGAGAAGAGATCTTGTTTTGGGGCCTGAGTAACAGGATCTTGTATTATTTATCAGCTAATATGGTTCAGTGCAACACCCTTTTTGCTTTCTCTTTGTTCTACATACACTGGAGAAATGAAGACTGTAATCAGATTTCCAGGAAAGGAACACAATAAAGCATCTTTACACTATATACTACTTGGTGTAAAGTAGTAGCAAAAACCCCTGGCATAGTCCTATGTTATCTTACATGCTACCATCTGATAATTCTGCACTTATTTTTTACCAACATGTACAATTTTACTGCTCACAATTGAATTGTACTGCTCAGCATGAAAGTGCTGATACTTTATATCACAGCTGTATGTGTGTGTGTGCACATAGGCATGTGAGAGTGCGTGTGCAGGTGTCTACATACACTTACATTCCTTGGACTCTGTCTTTGGATTTAGTTTGATGTTCCTTGTTTCTTCCTGTGTCAGATCCGCACTGTCCGCGTGCACGGAAGCAGTCATAATAATGATTGACCTGACTTTCATGCTTGAGCTGCTCCTGACAAAAGCCTGGCTTGAAGGAAGAGAATGTGAAGCTGTTAACCTACAACAGCAGAAAATGTATATAGGAAGACCTAAGGTGACTTGAGATAGCAATAAAGTTAAGAGAAGGAGTGGAAAAAATACAAGCTGGTAGGTAGGCATTAAACCTGAAGCCAATCATCAAGTACATCATAAGATATTAGCATTGCTTTAATCAATCAAAGAGTGAGACTACTTTTTTGCCACCTAACGATCCTTTCAATAAAGCCAGAGTGCAGCTGAGTGCAGAATGTGGCTGTCTCGTGTCATTCCCCTGAATAAGGAAGGTAGGCCTAACAGTGACATGTAAAGTTGGATTTGACTCTTTCTTTTCCTTTCACTGTGAGGTATTTTCAAATGGTATTCATGAAGATGAATTTTTGGTAGTCACAATTTTGCTGTCAGGAAGCGGGGGAGGGACAGAGTGGTGGTGATTTTTGCACCATCTGATATAGTTATGTTTTTTCTAACACTATCATACATGGTCTGAATGTAGATACTGGTGGTACACAGCATTACACTGAAGCTCATGTTTTTATTTTTAAATCATTATGCTTGTTCTTATTTGCTGTTTCTTCCCTATTGTTTTTTTTGGAGACAGCTTCATTTGGAGTAATGGAGCACTGGGTATTAAATGAGTGTGCCTGTAGTCCAATGAACTCAATATGCTGCTCATCTTGTTGCTATACTTAATCTAAATAACCTTTTTTATGCTCTGCTGGAATGGCATTTTCAAAAGGCTATATAGTAGTAAATGAGTGTATATGTCAGTAAGGATTTGCTAGACAAATCAAATCTTCCTGACAAGTACATTTATTCATTGCTATTTACTACACACTCCAGTTTGAAGGACAATTTTTGTGATCGGTTCATTAACATTTAGTGTCATTTTGGCAACATTTCCCAACTTTTCTCTTTCCCTTCTCTCTTGCCTGTTGTGTGCTTAGCAGCCTCTGCCTAACAGAAGTTAGCTTTACAAGGATTATATCACCAATATGTTAAACAGATTTTTTTCCCCCCGACTAGCTGGTTTATTGCACAGAAGGCACCTAAGTGCTAAAGTACATTTTAAATACAAGGTTTCTAAGTGCAACATTAGGAATCTGCTATAGTTACGGCCCTGATAACAAGCAGAGAATATTTTCTTAAAAGATCACAGCTTCTTGACAGGCATATATACATACTAATTTTATTCAGGCCAGACCTTTAGTAGGTATAAATTAATACATTGATCCCAAACTGAAGACTTGCCTGTGACATTGAAAAATATCATGCAATAATGTGAAGCTTCAGTGTATTTTGCTCTTTTTTTTTTTTTTTATTATTGTGTCTTCATTTGAATAAAATCAATTTCAGTAAACTTTTACTTAGCATAAATTAAATGAGAGAAACACGGAGTTTTCCTGTTTGGAAGAATTTGTCCTTTATCTCATCAAGTGTTATACAGAAGTGCTGATGTGCACAAGTCCTGGAAATTGTGGGAAGAAGAACCCAGGAAAAAAAGCACTGTGCTCAGGCAGATGGGATGTCAGAAGAGAATCACCAAGATCAGACCTGTGAAGAATCCAGCTTTCTTCATCAACAAGGCAGAGCATAATAGAATTACCTCTGTGAGTTTGAGTACTTTTACCAACGCAGAAAAATATCTTGTCTCTAGGATATTTCCCAGCTAAAACCTTCCTATAACAAAGCTCACCGGTTATTTTCAAGCTAAAACCTTCCTATAACAGGGCTCACAAAACTGTGCAAGTAGCCAAAGAAGCCTCCTATAGTCAAAATTGTATCAGAAATTTCTTTCCCTTCGGAGGATGGTACCTGGCATCCCACTGAAAGTTCAAGGTAACTATTTAAATCCAGTGACACCATTTTTGAGTGACAAAAATAAGAAAGAAGTAAAATGTACCTCAGTTGTTTGCAAAATAAGTGGTGGGTCACCAGGATTTAGCTGAGGATTAAATCACTCAAAGATAGATTGCGGTATCTTGAAAAAGAACAAATTGGTAATAAAAACCCACCACCTAATTACTAGAAATAGTCTTAACACAGCAGACATCCAAAGAGCAGTCTGCATCCACTGTTGTTTCATGTCTCACCAGGCCTAACTGGAAAATACTAAAGCATCAAACACAATGATAAAAATTTGGAAGGAAGGAAGGAAATGAAGAAATTGTGGACTTTCATGAAGTGGTGAATTGCCACCTTGCTAGTAATATTCTGCTTGCCTATTAGCCATTGCTAACTAAGTCTTAGAGCAAATGAAACACAAAACAAAATTTTTACAAGAAATTTGAAATATATATTTAATGATTTTTTTTAAAAAAATCCTACTCTTTTATTTTTTTCTTATTTACATTTCTGTAGAGTTAGGAGGAAAGCCCAAACACTGACATCACATGGAAGATTTCTCTAAGCAGTCAAACATGGTTCCCCAACCAGCCCCAAAACCAGCCTGCTCACCTGTCTGGCTATAAATAAGGAAAGAACTTAGATTCACAGGCAGACTAACCCACCTGTTCTCTCCAGGAGAGCTATGGAGAGCCCTCGGGAAACTGGGTGCCCTCACTGCAGCCAGCATGAGCCTGAGTTTCTGATCACTGGAAATTACTTTCAAGACAATATATCTGCTTGAAAAATTGGTTAAAACTGTGCTGTTCCTGAGAAACATTTTAATTGTGACAAACCACTACATTCCACTGGAAAAGGAAAAGTTTCAGCTGCTGAATTTCTTAGTGATTCTCATTAGAGCTGTTTGGATTTCATATTTTCAGCTAAGGTAATAAGCAGGTCTGTTAGGAAGATCATCTTGCATTCGGTAGATCTGGTTTAGAGTCAGGCAGAGCAGATACACAAGGAACCGTGGGTTGTCTGTTTTTCAGTTTCTTTCCCTAAAATTGCATTTTGAAAGTGAAAGCTTTTGCTCCATTATCCTGAAGTATCCCCCCAAAAGTTATTAGCTTTTTTTTTTTTAATAAGCCGCTTTTGCTGCTGCACTTCGCAATGCTGTAAACTCCCCCTTTCCCCAAGATTAACCCAATAACAATACACGTGGTACTGTGAGTACTGTTGCTGTAAATACATCAGTCAGAGATTCATAAAGGAGGAAATGTGATAACTGAGCAGGTCAGAGAAGCAAATGCGGGATGCTAACTTAATTTACAGAGTGTAAAATGTCACCAATGAAATTTACAGAGCTACATGAGTTTAAACCAAAGGTAAGTAAGAAGAACTACATAGAATGCAAAAAACCCATCCAAGATAATACAATATTATATAACAAAATTTAACATAATATTCCAGATGAAAACTTAAGCATGTGTCATCTGGTAAAACTCTCCTTAAAATTATTTTACCTCAGTGAGGGCATGGTCTCCTCTTCGAATTTTTCATCCTTCATCCTGCCTTTTAGTCCTTATATTCTCTGTTTAAGAATACACTCTGCAAAGACAAATGGGAGTAATTGGTGCTGGATAAGGCTCACAAAAGAGATGCTATTTCACCCTTTACCCCCAAGCACAGGAATGTGGCATCAGAATACAGTCCTCACCAAGCTGTTGGCTCCTGACTTCTCAGTGTTAGAATTCCAGTAATCCTAGGTAGGCTGGCTCTTTTTTTTCTTGGATCCAAGTTATTTTCTCTGAACCAGAAAGGGATTTACTGTGGAGCTTTTTAAAAACAAACAAACGTAACATATTGGCAGACACATGCACAAAGGATTCATCTATACTGCATCTAGAGTGGTGCCTGGAAATTTAGTATGAATCCATCTTCATAATCTTTAGCTACACACATTTATGCATAGATATGCATGATAGACAAACGTGTGTGTTGGTCTGATCTTTGTTTCTAGGTCCACACATAATATAAATAGCCTTTGGAACTATACCACACACTAGGGTTTTATTGTGGTTTCTTTTTATCACTCCATAACAGCACAAAAATGCTAACATGAAGTCAGATATAAGCTAAAAATATATCAGTGCTTCTAAGTCTCACCTTGCTCACCTTATCTTGGAAGTGTGCAGGATGTGGGCTGTGTCATTTCTATTTAAAAGGCAAAAAGGATGGATACAGAGGCCATCCTCCTTCAGATGGTTGCGTTTTGCTCCACTGAAGAAGTGAAGAAGAGAAGAAAAAGAGAGGAGATCACATGTAAGGGAAAAACAACCTACAAGCAAACTATCTTTGACTACTCAAGGATATTATAATCTCACAGTTTCATTTTATGTTTCATGGGCTGTGATATTGTGCGGTTCCACAAATCTTGGAAATCAGAGAGATGCAGGATCTGTTGTACTTGCTTGGTTCAAGGCAGTTGCTATTTACCATCAGGGCAGGCATCTGCTGTATTCAAGCAAGGTCTTCACACACTATTTTAGATCTGTTTCATTTTCCCAGTTTCCACCACCATCAGGTTCCTTGTTCTGTCAAAGCCTGCAAGAAGAAAAAAAGAGATGCAAAATACACTTCAGGCAAAAATGTGAGATCTCATGATGTGTCTTATCTCCAGACTTTGGTGGCCTAGAGGACTACTCATAAAAGCAAAACTGTTCCCTGGAAGTGTTCCTGCATCAAAAATGGCACGTGACAGTAATGGAGACTGCAGATTGGAAAATTAAGTTGCCCAGCTTAGCAATTAGTATTTCATAAGATAATTAGGTTTTAAGTAATAGGTGGAAAAGTTTGGGAAGAAGGCACAAATAAAATCATCTTCCCAACAAAGTGCCAGAGGCAGCAAGCTGATCCAAAGTGCAATTATCCTGCAAAGGCACGTCTACCCAAGAGATAATTGGAGCTCCATACCTTTCTTTCCCCACTGTTTCTCTCACAATTTCTGTCTCTTACAGTTTCATTTTACTTTTTCTTTTAGAAAACACGACAGCAGAACATCCAGCTGCTTATGGAAAATTCAATAGCTTCTGTGATTTAAATCAATATGATTTAACAGGTGGTTGTTTTGCTATTCACATTTGAAAAATCGCTGCAATTATAATTCTGCCATAATATAGTTTTCTTCACATTCACAGCCTTTGACAACCCTTGCTCAGTCACCAACTTCCCTCACATCTCTGGTAGTACCAGATCTCTGATAATCCTCTCCTACTCATACTTAAGTTTCTTGGCTTTCCTTAAGACAGCCATTGCACCAGCTTTTCATGTACTACCATCATTAATATTTGAGGTGTTTGTGGATGCTGTAATTGGTGACAACACCACTGTTTTAACAGTCTAAAAGGCTCTCAGTGTTAAGTCGAGCCTTAGTCTTCTGTCCATATTTAAAGATAGACTTAACAAGAAGTGAGAAGCAAAAGTAACAACAAGCATTTCTCTAAAGAATTCACCACTTTTCCTAGCTGAACAAAATTCCTAATTACCAGTTATTAATTTGGTTTACATTCTGTTTCCTGTTTTATTGCCCAGCTGGAATTACGTTATGTTATTAATGCTCAGGCCTTCTTTTAAGTTAAGGATCTACAGATTGAAAAGTTATTTGGGAGGACTGTAAATTAAGAACCTTTTACAATCTGGGATAATACAAAGATCCTGAAAAGAAATGTGCTTGGATGTATACTTCTTCTGTGCTGTGCTCCCCAGTTGTATCATTTTGGCCTAATACGAAAACAGGAATTGGTCTGATTGAAACATGGTGTTCAAGGACCAGTGATTTTTTTTCCTCTCTTTCTGTGTTTCAAACATAAATTTCTAAATCATTTTGACTCATCCTAAATATCAGAAATGAAGGCTGCACATTTTGAGGTTTATTTTTGTTTGTTTTTTTTTTTTAAATTACTATAATTTGTATGTGACATGTTTTGGCAACCTTGAGCCCAAATGTAGCCAATTTTCACTGTGCCTTTAAAAAAAAATAAAGAGCCGAAAATAATGAAGATTAAAACCAAGCAGTTGTTGAAGGCCTGGCAAAGAGTTTTCTAAAAGGCAGTCAGAGTCCTACTGTGCACACACAGTATGGTGCATGGCCGGCCCCCTTTTTTTCTTTTTTTTTTTAATACATAATAGAGCCTCTCAATAAAAAGAAGAAGGTCTCAGCCTTCCTGATATGCGAAGGGTGCAGTGTCAATTGTTTGTAGACTAAACATTCCTACCCACATACACATCCAGAACACGCTTCAAGAGCCTGGAAAAATTAAATATCCTCTTATATCGACAGGGTTGCTCCAAGATCCAAGACTGTGGTAGTGTCAGTGTCATCTTTTGAATATTCTTGTTATTTTCTTCTTGATCTGCCTTATTTTCCATAATTTATAGTTGAAGAATTTTGTATTTTTCTATTTTTCTGTTCCAGGGTCTTATGAACAATAAATTCCCCCTTGAATTCAGTATAGAACAAGATTTTATCAAACAATACTAGTTTTCAGTATAATTGAAGATAATTTGACCTAAAATGCAATATTAAAATTGAGAACAAAAGTCCCTTTCAAACATAACCACTTAATAGAAGACAAAGAGGTCTGCAAATCCTTTGACTGCCTTCTTTTCAAAGAACCACAAAGTTTCTAAACTTATACAGGGGTTAATTTCTAAACCCAGTGTTACAGTAATTTTATGTACATATAAGACTTTGCTTAATAAACTAAAGAAGTGTATTTATTTTGTTTAACCTTTTCAAGGCAATTTTTTTACTCCATTCCAGTGAAGTGATTATTTATTCATTTTGACTACGTTTACCCTACCACCAAGTATTATTTTTCCTTCTATAAGGCTTATTTTAAGATTAACCTATCAGTTTGGTGTTTGGTCAGAAATCCTTCTGTCTGGGTGAGTGCAAGAGTGTCCGAGCCCTAAATGACTGGCTTAAGCCTTCCTGCTTGCCCAGGCTATAAAACAAAAATAATAAGTACTTTACAAACAGGTCTGCTGTGAGGATTCATCAGTGAAGGGTTGAAGGCAAGAATGCTGACAATTTAGCATTAACCTGTAAGAATGTGTGACGCTGGAGTTTAGGTTTCACTGCTGCATTTCTTGTCAATGGAATAACTATTCCTAGATGAAGGGATATCTCACACAAGATGTTTGTCAGGAAATGCATGCCCTCTGGAGTACATGATGCTGTTTAATGACCTACAGTTTCTTCACATCGAGAGCCCTAGCTTTGCTGCTGAAAATAATCACGCAGCACATACTTTACCTGCGCTCCAGCCCTGAGCCTCAACTCGTTCAAATGTTGAGAGGTGCAAACAAGGTTTAAAAGAACACTCCAGTAGACATTCATATGTGCAGACTAATTAAAGAGTTTGGGGTGTACCAGATGGAGACAGAAAGGCTTGTAAGTAAAGCTTTGGTGTTTGAACAAGAAATGTTATGAATTAAAAATACAATAGATACCAATTTGCATATTAGTGAGATTATTGCAACCTGTAGCTGAAGTTCACTTACCCAAAGAGTTGTGGTTAATAAACATAAAAACAAATTAGATTAATTTTTGCAAGTTGCTGCAACCAACCTTCCTTCCCGACAACTTGCAATTAATGAACGTGAGCAAGGTGAGGAGCAAAAGACCTGCCAAACACGTGGAGCAGCTCATAGCTGTAATATTGTCAAGAACCAACAGGAAAAAAGGATGGTATTACCATAAGCACTGGAGAATCCTTCTTTGTCCTCTTTCTTCTCTCATTTCTCCTTGGTTTTTAGTTGGTTGGCTTTTTCCTTACTTCCAGTTTTAACTGACCATCTAAAATCCCACAGCCAGAAGAAATGCCTGTATTCTAAGAATGCTGCAAGAATTGGTAAGGTCCTCCTTATAAAAGGTGTTACAACCAGATATTCATATTCTCTCTTCTTTCCTTAACCCTATGCTCCTCTGTGAGGCACCAATGTGCTCCCTTTTTTATCCAGATCCTATATGGTGAGCTTTACAAAAATGATTATTTTATTTTTCCCATAATTTTAAAATCTACTATTCTTTTTTTCTCCTATTCTTTTTGGTTTCTATTTTCTTCTTATGTCAGGTATTTTTCCAGCAAGAATTTTTTTTTCTTCTGACATGACTTAGGATTTGTTTTAGTGGCCTCAACTTTTGTACAATATCCCAGCATTGTTTAAATTAAATACTATCAATTGACTGTCTATTGTAAATATGTAATATTGTGTCCCAGGCTGCTAGGAAAAAAATCATAATATTAAATTCAACCAAACTTCACAAGTGGAAAACAAAGTATGAACTTTATTGATCACGTCTATGAGTATTCACACAGCAGTTATTAAATTCCTGAAATCCTATCCCAAATAGATTGTAATCAGAGCACAATCTCTGGCTGGTTTCTTGGAATATGTTTTTTTCTTTGCCTTATTCAAGATCTAGATTTGGAACTTGGCAGAAATGTTCCTTGGCAGGCTATTACTGGTAATGCTATATTGAATGACATCGGGGATGAAACAACTCAAATTTGATTACCACTACAGTGTATTATTCCCAGAATTAAGAAGGAATAGTGTATGCTCATGGACATGGTCAAAATGCAGTCAAAGTTGAATCACAAGAATCAACCAAAAATTATGTAGAATTGAGTACGTTATCCAATTAATCAAAGTATCTTTGATCTAGTGATGTGCTTCTTACACTTAATGAAAGTAAAGTTCTGATAGCCCTACATTCTGGGCTGCTAAGAAATAGAGATGTGTGGGCTGTCAAATATTTTCTGTGACAAAGATCTGATCAAGTAATTATCTGCAACAAATGCTGGGTCCAATTTCTGCTATGCAGACCCTTTTAGAATTCACCAGAGGGTGATTTTGGCAGCCTGTCAGTAAGAAAACAAGAGAATGGGTTGGGAAACATTAATAAAAGTTGAAAACAACAGCTTCTGAAACATTTGAATTGTCGTTCATATGCATGCAAAGAGGCTGCCAGATGAAAAAATAAGAAAGTGGGCTGATGGGAGATAACGAAAAACTAGAAAAGAGATATTGGAGAGTTATATTCAGAAACCTGATGTGAAATTTAAACTGTTGGTTTTTTTCTCAGCTCTTTCCAGAAGGCATCTCTTGCAAACCCAGAAAAGAAGTCCTGGTGCCCTGTACCCATACACACACACCTGCTGTGCTTAAACACCCACAGTAGAACAGATCTTCATTTTTTGTTTGCTTTAACTGAGAAAATCATTAATTCCCAACTGAGAGAGAAGGAAGGCTGTAAAAGCCATTCTGAGAAAACAAAGTCAAAATAGGAATGCAGCTACAGCCACTGTAACCAGCTAACTGGGCAAGGAGAGGGAGGAAATCCTGGTACCTCATTGGGACAAACAATGCACCTTGCATCTCATCTTCTGTGTTGCCACATGCAGAAGTAACATGCTCATAACTGTCTGCAAGTGCAAACGAGATTTGAAAAAGAAGGATCATGCTTTGCAGGAGGCTGTTGTCAATCTGCATATTGTCAAGAGTTCGGTCTCCTGTTACTGAAACATCCTGGTTTTGCAGTCTTCCTCCTCCTTATTATTTTCTTTCTCATCATTTTTTTTCCCATTTTCCACTTTCAAGGAAATAAAACATTAAAAAAACCCTACATATAAGCAAAATTGTCTTAAAAAATAAACCTAGTCTTCCCTCTACTAAAGACCTTTTTTTGCTCAATATATGTTGTTCACAAGAATATGCACAAGGTACCAGAGCAGAAGATTATCAGCCTAAAAGACACTTTTTGTCACACAGCAACTAAAAAACACTCAGAAAGTTGTTGAAGAGTTAGGAATTAAGGACTTGGGATGAAATTTGCAGAAGAAAAGGCAAAACCATTGCTTGAGGAAATCTTGGATTTAGACTCCCATTTTCTCACAGTGGCAGTCTTAAAAGTTTTTAATAACAAAACTAATGATAGTTGCAGTTCTTTTAAAGCTTGTGAAAGTACTAAAAATGTCCTTAGTCTGTGTAAAAATAGGCCTTATATATCTGAGGTAAACACTTAGATCTTCAAAACCTCACAAAGAGAAAGATTCCAGATTTTTAAACCTGTGCCCTAAATTGCTGTGGCTTGTATTTTAGTCCTAGAGTTCCTACACTGGCTGTGAGGGAGAGCATATATTTGTCCTGTCCATCTCTATTTTGGAAGCTGTGATAGCAATGATGTGCCATTCCAGAGGTCTTAAAAATCCCAGAGTCTGCTGCCTGGGAAAATTATAAAAATTCCAACTTTTATTTTCATTTTCCATTTTCCTGAGGAAATCAGCTAGCCACGTGTAGTAGCTAAATAAGAAAAAAGTCAAAAGCAGTGTTTCAAATTGGCTTTTATTTCTAAAAATTTCAGTGATAGTTTTCCTTAACCTGAAAATCCAGACAAAGGGATTTATTTGGGTGACTGCACAGGCTCTGGATCCAAGGGCAGCTCAACTTTGCCTTTCTGGCTTCAGTGCAGCTCACACCTGCTGCCAGTGTGTTACAGTGTGCAACCCATCACTGACTACTGCGAGGCTGCTGCAGCAAATGTCCGGGGAGGAGGCTGAGCTATACAAGCGGAAATGGACTTACCCACAAGCATGAGTCAGAGAATGAGTTGGAAGCATTAAAAACAAAACCTGCAGATTTTGCAAAAGCCCAGGGTCACAAAATTGTTCTAAAAACATTTTGTTTTGGCTTCCGTGATGGCCAATTTTAAATGTTAAGGAAAAAAGCGTTATCGGCATTTTAACATGGTAAGTTTCACTTTTGCTTAAACTAGTTTTGTTCCACATCCAAAAAAGAAACCCAAACCGAACAAGTGCTTTAGGGATTTCTTTCTGGTGCTGTCATCAGGACTTAATTTTGTAGCATATCCTTCAGACACCAGCCAGAAACAGCTAAGCGGAATCAAGATTACATTTCTAAATGTCATGGTTCAGTATTTTTACTTGAGTTAATGCTAATCAATTGGTGTAACATTTCAAAGTTTCATGCTCCTGAGATACACTGTCCAGAAAATTTAAAAATAAGAAAGCCTTAAATAATTAAAACCTTAAATATCAAATTCTTATCATGTACAATTTCAATCCCGGGGTTCAAGATCAAAGGAAACAATCTTTGAACGGTAATGTTTTTAGCATTAGATGCACAGTTCTTTCTTCTGCTGCAAAAATTACAGGCCTGCTGCCTTATTATTAGAAAATGCTTGCATACAGTGCCATTTGCATAAAGTTGTGTTCTGGAAAGCATATCCTCTGTACTTTACAAGACTCTGTGCTAGACTATAACTGCATCCAAATGGAGGTCTTGATCATACTGCTATGTTTTGTGACCTAATAACCTCAAAAACCTCCAAAAACCAAAGCAAAAAAAAATGTTTTAGTAATACAGCCAAAATACTTAGAATTAACTTCTCTTACTTCACTAAATCAGCATGCCACGAAAACACCACAGCCTGCTAGATAAAAACTAACATTTTCTACAATATTTTCCGTCATGTTTTCAGAAGAATTTTGGTGACTGATGGAAAATAGATAGAAATAAAGTTATCTCTGAATACTTGATAATTTCTTCCAACTTTCATAATCAAGGAGGAGAGATGATGAAGCCTATAATTACTTCTTTTTTTTTTTTCCAATTTCTTCTAAATTTTTATTGGCAGCTGTAAGAACAGAGATGTTGGAGTAGCAAAAGAAAGATGATCTTCACAATAGCTATGGTATGCCTGAAATCATGGTGGAGCATTTTGTCAAAATCCTGATAAGCAGAACGACGACTCCAGATAAGCATTTTGTGGGATTTATTCATCACTGTACAGCTAGCTCCAGGCTTATTCTAACACCATATTATTCTAATTCCATATTCCATTAAAGTTCTGTTATATTTGTGGTGTTATTGTATAGGCACTATACAGTAATTTCTCAACATACTGTTTTCTTCTTCAAACTGCGGAAGTTTCATCTTTCTAAATCAGTACCTATGACCAAATTTCTCCAGTTTTTTTTTTGCCTGTCTTGATCAACCAACTGGTTTTTGCTTGTACAAGCTGAAATGGCCAGATTTCATACTCTACTTTTAATGTAGGAAGTGAGATAGAGTTAAAAAAAATTAATATTGAGCATTAGACTCAATCCTACAGACTGCAAGTCACCTGTATTAAAAATCACTTTAGCAGGTAGGCAATGAGATAGTTCTCACAAGAGCAAGTGCTTAAACAAGACATCCAGTAAAAGCGTGTAATCATATCAGAAAAACCTAACAAGCTGTAAGTTTCTCTTAACTTTTCTAGAGGAAAAATGGTATATATTTAATTTACTTAAATGGAATTAGTTGTAGACAGTGGAATGCATCCAATGACATTAGTATTTTAACAGTACTTGAGTTGAACATTTGTAAGGCCATATTTCTAATAATTTTAAAAATTCATCTTACTCCTTTTGTTAGCAATAATCTTTTGAAGTTTGCAATCTACTTATATCAAACAATGTTCATTTTGAAATATGAAATCCAGGTATTTAGATTTAAAAGTTTACAGTAAAGACTAACTACTCTTGGTGAAGTAATCATAAAAACCATCATATTTTTGGTGAATGTAAAGCTTGTTGTTTCTTCAAATGCAGAGAAAGACAGGAAATAATAGTGAATACAAAATTAGGAATTATAAGGGAAAAATTCAGTCTTCTTGTCATATCACTTGAATTAAAAGTGCTCCTAGTTAAAAAAAAAAATTAAAACCAATAATATATCATCTGCTGTAAATCAACATAACACCAATATTTACACCAGACAATCTTAGAATAACTTGATGTCAAAAATCTATGATTTCTCAAAAACATATATTCATGACTGGGTAAATCTGAAATACTAGTGTCTTGTTGTGCTGGAAAAAGTGAGATTTCACAGAACCACAAAGATAACCATGTTTTCTCCAGATGACCAGGCCTTTTAGGCCAAATAGAGGTGAAATAATTTCTTTTGGTGACACACAAACTGTCTCACAAGCAGCAGTCCCACTTCCCAGATCTCCCAACCTCACTCTCTTCCCAGGCATGTTTGCTGGCTGATACTTCCTGTTCTATTTTAGCTTTGTTTCCCATGTTATCCCTGCTGAACTCATCAGCCCTGCTGCCAGGTAAGCTTTGTTTAAGGGCTAAAGGTGCAGTACTATGTCCACAGCAAAGATGGGAATTCCTTTCCCGTAGCTGCCAAAGTCCCCTGTTGTTACTTACTGGCAGGGACACACTTCCCATCTGGTGTTAAGGTCTGTGCAGCCCAGAGGGAGTGTCAGTGAGACCACCCAGTGTCCACTGAATTGCTAGAAAATGCATTGAGAGAACAATGGGATTTTCTTATTTTCATTTCTAATGTGGGGTGTTTGAATGCAATCAATGAAAAATTAATTGTACAATTCAGAAAAATCGGTAAAAAAAAAGAAGTTCAGAAAGCCGAGAAAGAGAAATTGAGAGGAACAGCTCATAATTGCATTCACTATAGGTAAAGAGAGATTATTTCTCTGTCAGCTTTAATCAAGTCACACTGTACTCTGTGGACAGACTGCATGACTGGATTTTGATGAAAAAACATACAGTTGAACAGAGTGCAATATAAAATATATGACCACAATCATCTGGTTTTTCAGTTACTGATAATGAGATGGTCTCACTCATTTTCATATTTTTCCTGTGTATATAATTGTACATTCCAAATAATTGTCATATAATATTTAAATATTTTTTTTTTAATAGTAGTGGAAAAAAAAATCTGCTAATATGAATTCCAGTAAAATTTGTTTGAAAGCAGCTATGGTAGAGAGTATAGGAATAAAAAAATGTTAATCTTCTTGTTAATAGCATCAAGTCTGGTTAAGATATAGGCTGAAAATAGGATAGCCAGCTCACGATCACATAACCAAGTGAAAGTCATCAAATTATAATACCACTGTACCTAAGAAATGTTTACATGACTTTTATTTTTTTTTCTAATAAAAGGCAATTATGCTGCCTTTATGGTGACTGAAACCCTTCCTTTGAATATCTCTTGCCTTGCCTTGCCTTGCCTTTTCTTGCCTTGCCTTGCCTCCCCTTCTCTTCCTTTCCCTGGATATTGTCTTTCTTATTAAGCTCTGCTAACGAAAAGGGTGTGGGATTCAGTAAAGGGAAGGAAGGACTCAAAATCTAAAAAATAAAAGGCAAAATTAAAAAATGTTTTGGATTTCATTGTTGCATTTTTCTGAAATCTATTCTTTAATTTATAAATCCATTTTGAAATTCTATATGCAAGTTATTTTAAAATGTTGCTATCAGTTCTAATATCAAATCCGTGCCTTTGGTAGTAAATAAGGCCTTTCATGTAGCAGTGCACTTGTTCTTCTGCCCACAGAATGTGTTTCGATTTGCCTCCATTTCAGTAACTGCAAGAGCTTTAGTGTAGACAACTGGAGCGCTGTGAGATTGGCCAGAAACACTAAGGCAAGGTCTAGATAACTCGTGGGTCAAAACTTAATTTTCCCTTAATTTCTGAACACTGGCCACCTTTTCTGTACTCTGTGATCACTGTGCTAGTGTTGGCTATAAAGGGGGGAAAAAAAAAACAAGGAACATTACTTAATGTGTGAGAGGCCGAGCTGCCATGGTAATGGATCCCAGTAGGACTGCAGAGCCATTTTTCTTCTCCTCTGATTTTCTGTGTTCATGAAGTTCCTGTGTTTCTACTGCCAGCTAGAGTGATCAAGTGCCAAAAGAAAGGATTCTGTAAATCTTTTAACACAGATAAAAAGCAGCATGTTATTTATAGAGATGTAGAAAGTCTGCTCTGCCCTTTTCCATCTTGAATTTTGAGATACACCAACGCAACAAGCTCTGCTCTTGTGCAGTACTTTTCTCAGTATTTCACCACAAGTATTTTTACTTTTGGGGTGGGGAAGCTTTTCTCAGCAACGTTTGTGGAAAACAAGGAAAAATTAGTACATTTTCTTTGTGACAATCTTCTGTCCTGTAGGATGAACATTACCTCTTTTCTGTTTCCTCTCCATCCTTTCCACCCTCGGTACAGAAAATCATGATCCCGAGGATCACAGCTGAGACAAAATAGATAGGGAAAAGACAGACCTACTAAAGGGCAGCTGAGAGGGTGGTTGGCTAGGAGGCAGATTTTATTCATCCTTGAACCTATCTTCTCTTTCTTTACCATAGCTGACCTTTAAAGCGAGCTCTGGAAAGCACTGCAAAATTCCAGAGGGGGAAGCACCAGTCTCCCAGTGCTCCTGTTACCAGGATTTTAAAACTTCTGATATTGTTTATTGCATAACAACAACCATGAAAAAGGTTATCTTGCTTGCCAAACAATTACTTTCTATTTATTAACAGTGCCTTTTATCAGCATCCAGAAGAGCAACTCATTTGCATACTTCCCCAAGGTTTATGGGAGCATTAGCTTAACTGCTTCAAAAAGCACATTCATCAAGTCGTTCCTTTAGCTCCGGTAGGGCTCACAGCCGCATGATATAGTAGAAAGTCAAGCTGGGGTAAAGGGTTACCATAACTTAGGATCACATTTTGGGCAATCAGCTCATCCATTCACTCCAGCATTTATGTGTAAACTTAAACCTGTCACATGTGGAGAACATTGCCACATTTCAGCAAAGGCTTATTAACTGCTATTCTTCATAAGTTTAAATTAAAAGACAGACTTACTCAAGGTTCTTTCCTCACACTTTTGAGGATGCAATTTCCTACAGTCAGGTTTGTTTATTGGCTTCACCATGACGACTCTTGGTAATGCTGCTTAAGTTTGTTATGTTCACAGCCATTTTTAATGTGGTATCTTAAATACCAAATACAGTCATTTAGTTCAGCTGAAAATTAAACACAAGGGACACAGGGTAATGATAAATGAAATTGTGTCAAGTGGAAGAGATATTTAGTCAGCACCAAAGGAATTAAGGTTTGACTCCGCATTATTTAATTAACAGTCTTCAAGAGGGGTTAATAAATGTTAATAATATTAACAGTTCATATGAGCTATTAAGATGAAGTAATCCATCCTGCGATCTGGAAAAAGGACTGGAAGGCAGAACACTCAGTGCTCTCTCACTGGCCCTTCCGGAGAATCTGTGTGCAGTTTTCAGATCTCTTTCAGTGCATCTTCTAAACTGCCCAGTCACTCAGAGGTCTATGTAAATCTGACACTGAGTTTTCAGAGGCACAGAGCATCCACAGCAACTGATGATCCAGCAAAGTCAGCTACCCCGAGCTCACAAAAGTTGTGCTGAGAAACAGCTTCTGCTTCGAATATGGTGTCAGTCCAAGATGATGCAGCCAACAGAATCACCTTTCCTTCACCATGGGGAATGAGGGTATCCAGGGTTCCTGCTGAAAACAGGTCACCTACACAAGCTGTGCACACCATTGGTGCTAAGTCACTGAGCAAGTTGGAAAGAGCATGTTTAGCTGTGTTTCCTTTAGATTATTAATGTAGCTGTGCTAAGATATTAATAACATTTCATCAGTGGTGGTCCCAAACTGCTGTGCCAGAAAGGTCAACTACATAAAGAATTTAAAGCAAAGAAGAGCAACAAAAATCTACACTCAATTCAAGGAACCAACCAAAAATCCCAGTGCTCCAAACAAATAAATACCAGTGTCAGTTAATTTTAAATGACACATATGAGAACATTAGTTTGACTGTATCTGCTTTACTATTTTTTCTGTAATTTTAGTAATGCAAAATTAGATTTTTTTTCTGTTCATATTTCACTTATTATTTGGAGGGTTCCAAAGAGATTTAAGACTGCAAAGGACATTATGGTTGGTTCAGAATTATTTTCTAAAGGATTTACGTCCCCTGTTTCTGTTCATTTCAATGAATAATTACAACAAAATCACCATGACATCTCTGATAAATTTTGAGCTGTATTTTCACAACAGTTCAAGGACAGAGTGTGTTCATATAGGCGGTTTAGTTCAGATCAGGAGTGTGCTTTTGAAGAAAATAGTTCAGTCATTCCCATATACCACATCACTCGTTTCACACTATGTAGCAGTCTAAGATTGAATGGATATCCATCCCTTCTGGATGAAATGAAACTGAAAGATGAACACCAAAAGCACAACTAACCTGGTTCAAATATTACTGGGGTTTTAGTCCACGGCCTGCACTAGGTGTAGTCTGAAATAACACACCTTCCTTAAAAAATCTGTATCCTGGACTACGAATTCTCAGCAGTAACAGGTCACCTCCAAGATGAAATGCCTTGAGATGCAGTTCAAGTCTGCTAGTACAGGCTCACAAAGCAGATAAAATTTTGTCTTCCTTCAACTTCAGGAACAAAAACTGGCAAGTTCCCCCAAAAGCGACATAGTAACTCAGTACATAAGATTTGCAGAAACATCTGCTACACAGACAAATTAACGTAAGTGCATTTTTAAAGCCACCAATCTGAATACTCTTTCACTAAGATCGTCTTGCCAAAAAAAACTTGCCTGGTTAGCACTGATTTCAAATAAATCCTCTACTAGAAAACTGTATTACCAGCTCTAAACTCATGTAACTCAGTGGAGGCCCTCCTTTTTGCCAGCTGAGTGCTGTGTATAATTGCATTCAGGTACTGAACACCACAAAAGAGGTCCAATGAAGGCAGCTTGAAGCAGCCTCAGCCACAGGGACTGGTTCTTTCTTGTGGGGGACTTTAACTACCCTGACATCTGCTGGAGAAGCATGACAGCAAAGCACAAACACTCCAGGAGGTTCCTGGAAAGCTCTGATGACTTTCTGACATGGGTAGCAGAGGATCCCACAAGGATCAACCTCATACTGACAAACATCCCCTTGTTGGGGATGTGAAAGTTGGCAATCTTGGCTATCAGTGACTGTGACTGTGTAGCTCAGCATTGGGTGAGGAGGATGCAGGGCAGCAACTATTGTTGTAACCATGGACTGCAGGAGAGTTAACTTTAGCCTCTTTGAGGATCTTCTGGGAACAATCCCATGAGAGCCGGTCCTGCAGGGAAGAGGGATCCAAAAGACTGGTTGATATTCAAGAATCGCTTCCTCCCAACTTAGGAATGTCTCTTGTCTCTCACAGCATCCTCATAGGCAAATCAGGAAACGCAGACTGCATGAGTGGACAGTGGCTTGAGAACTGGCTGAACAGCAGAAACTGGAGGGACATAATCAGTGTCACAGGATCTTGTTAGAGACCTGTTGCTAGAGGTGTTCTGCAGGATTCAATACTTTGTTTAACTTATTCATCCATGACTTGGACAAAGGGGGAGGGGCCTTCCACGCAAGTTCACTGACTGCACAAAGCTGGGAGGAGTGGCTGATACCCCAGAGGGCTGTGCAGCCCTTCAGAGGGACCTCGACAGGTTGGAGAGATGGAGATGGGCAGAGTGGAACCTTCTGAAATTCAGCAAAGGAAAATGCAGGGTCCTGCACCTGGGGAAGAATAACCCCAAGCACCAGGACAGGTTGGGGACTGACCTGCTGGAAAGCAGCTCTGCAGAGAAGGACCTGGGGGTCCTGGTGGACAGCAAGCTGTCCATGAGCCAGCAGTGTGTCCTTGTGGCCAAGAAGGCCAAAGGTATCCTGGGGTGCATTAGGAAGAGCACTGCCAGCAGGTCGAGAGAGGTGATCCTGCCCCTCTGCTCAGCCCTGGTGAGGCCACATCTGAAGAGCTGTGTCCAGTTCTGGGCTCCTCAGTACAAGAGAGACATGGAGCTCCTGGAGCAGGTCCAGCTGAGGGCTACAAAGATGATCAAGGGACTGGAGCACCTCACTTACAGGGGAAGGCTGAGGGAGCTGGGCCTGTTCAGTCTTGAGAAGGGACAACTGAGACGGGACCTAATCCATGTTTGTAAGTGTCTGAAGGGAGGGCGTCAAGAGGATGGACCTAGGCTCTTCTCGGTGGTGCCAAGAAATAGGACAAGAGACAGATGTGCAGAAACAGATGCACAGGAAATTCCACCTGAATAGGAGGAGAAGCTTCTTTACTCTGTGGGTGACCGAGCACTGAACAGATTGCCCAGGTAGGCTGTGGAGTCTCCCTCACTGGAGATACTAAAGAATCATCGCAACACAATCCTGTGTGATGTATTCTAGGATGACCCTGGTTGAGCACAGAGGTTGGACCAGGTGATCTGCTGTGGTCCCTTCCAGCTTTATCCATTCTGTGACTATATGTTTCTGTGATTCTATTTTTTAAAAGTGTAATGTCTTTCCAGGTTATCCACATTATTTCTAGAAAAGATTTAAATGGCATGTTTACTTAAAACAGAGATCTGCAGTAACAGAACAAAGACACAAACTGCTTAAAAGAAAAATAAATTTCTAAGGCTGCTGCTAACAATTCATTGTTACAAGTGTTTGAGGTTTACTAATTAGCCTCAAAAGTCTGTCTCTGATCTGGCATGCTCAGGAGAAGTATCAGACCTCTGCTTTAGCTTTCTGCCGCTGTTGACTGCAAATATTAGAGACACAGGGCAGACTCTTAGCCAACAATGGGCAGGGTCTCCTCCTACTTCAATTTCTTTTTATTTTTCTCTGCTGTGGCTGGGCAATGAAAGACCTCATGGTAGTGTGGAGGATTAAGATATCTTCCTTTGTCAGCCTTAGAATATCTTCATCAACATTTCAATCACATCTCTTAATTAGCATATTCCCAGCAGACTTCAGGCAGCTTTTCTTTTTCAAAAGCCTCTAAAGATGCATAGGTAAAATCTGAAATATGTTATATTTCATATAACATAGGGAAGAGTAAGTACAATGTTCTTCATGTGAACTTATTGCTATTTGCTCTCTGCAGACAACATATAAAGGGGAAGGTGACTGTAAAAGGTGACTTTTGGAATGGAAAGCTTATGCTAAGAAACACCTTCTTCCCTGAAAACAGATCTTTTATTTAGGATATAATTATAACAAAGATATATTCTAATAAACTAAGTGGTGCTCTTGGGAATTTTATTGCTCATATTCTTTTCATGATTGAAAAGATTTGGGCCAGCAAATGAAGCCTTTCCCAAAAATTTCTTGGGCAAAATTTGGGAGCCAGCAAAAGGCAAGGACTTTTTCTCCACTTGTCCCCTGTTGGTAGCTTAGTTATTAGCTTAGTTCTGCCTTGCAGAAAAGAGAACTCAGGAATGGCGAGGAGTCCAGACTGTGTCAGCTAACGTGGGAACAAGAAAACAAGCCCTAGCACTATCCAGTTTACTGTCATAGATGTAGCCTCAACATTCCAACATTTAATTGCAAATAGCATTAGCAGATGACAGTTATTTATCTGAACATCATCCTTTGCATGACTAAGTAGCTTTCAGCCCAGGAGACTATTTCTTTGGTTTACAGTGTGATCTCTAACACTGATTTGTTATCTCAGGTAGTTGCCTTTGTGAGCAGGGGTTATTTAAAGAGAAGATCACGGTTGGTGCACTTCTATCATCTCCTGGAGCAAAACTCAGATGCACTTGAAGCCACACGAGCACTTGAAGCATCTGGTGCTGCATGAAAACCTTACTTGTTCAACACCACTGCGCCTTGCAGTAACAAATAGCTTCTCTAGCAAAAAAACCCCAACTGGAGAGACTATTTTGGAAAGACTTAAAAGTTGCCTTTGAGCAGTTTACAGAAAGCTTGCTACAGAAAAACTTTTAATTCTGTGATATTCATCTGGAAATTGTAGGACATAATTTCTAATAACAAACAAGTTTAAAAAAACCCCAAAAATAGTAAAAAAGGAAAAACTACACTGAAGAATAGATATTTTCTTTTTATTTTCAAATATTTGTGCAAAGATTTGATTATGTATTTCCTATTAGTAGGCTTTGTGATATGCAGCTGAATCGTTGTGAGAAGCTTTACAAATACTTAAAAATGCCAAATGACTTGACATTAAATAGGAAACAAGAAACTTCCCCCACACCTTCCTCTCACCAGAAGTAGATTAAAAAAAATCTTAAGATGCTAGGAAATAAATTTATTGTATTGTTTTTGACCTTTCTTCTTTCCTTATTGTCTTATTTCTGCATCTGTAATTTAAATACAATACAGTAGAAAAGGTAGGATTATCACAACAGATCTGTGTAAAAAGGAGATTAATTTAGAATGAAAATGAAGACCACTCCTTGCTAGAACAAATTAAATGCTCGAGGCAGAGGCCTGGCGACATGTAGATACGTCTGGTACAGCAGACATGAGAAGAAAGAGCATAGCTGTTGCAGAGAGCAAGCAGGAGCAGCAAACCAACATGTATAGTGGTAAAACAACAATAGATGTACCATAAAAAAAGCAGAAGCGGACTCCTGTCCATGAACAGACGCTGAAACAGAAATGAACTTTGCAGCAAAGGCAAACAATGCCAAAACTGAAGTCCTGTGGACAAAAGGGCAGAAATCCAAATTAAATCAGCATCTCATTCTGATCCACCTACTGTGGATCCAGAGTAGCCATAAACGGGCATCACTCATCAAACTTAGTTTATAGTTTATCACGATGGACTAAAAATACAAATAATGAAGCTTAATTTATGCATTTGGACTGCCATATTCACAATCTCAGCTGCTGCACTTCAGTGTTCAGCATCCTCAGCTGATATGTACATATATATGCTGTTCTCTGGGCCATCAAGTAGATAATGCTAAATTTTCATAAGTACAGGGTAGAACAAGAGTCATGTTGTAGTAATCAACACAATTTCCACCAGCTTCAGTGATATTACATTTTGAGCTACTGTGTCTCTCAGGCCCTCTGAAAATATTGCACAACCACTGTTTTTTGCTTCAGGTTTTTTTCAAAGTTGATCTAGTATTTTTACACATAAAAGGGAGAATGCTGATCCAATTGCCTCAAACATTTTTTGGAATATAGTTTTGTTTTTTGTTTTTTTTTCCACAAGATTTTTGAAATACTTCCTTTTGACAAGGTCAAAAACCTTGTCTAAGCAATTGGTTTGGTTCGTTTTATGAACCTTTATCACATCCAATAAAAACCTCATTTTCCATAGCTGGTTAATATCAAAGTCAAGACAAGTCAAAAAGAAATTCTCTGAACTAAATTAAGCAAGTCATGGAACTACTTGGATATTTCTGAAGTGAAATTATTTGGAAATGGCATCTTGAGAGAATTTGCAACTTTTTGTCCCAGTTTGAGATGAAAGGCATTTCTGAACTAGAAGGAAGACCAGGAATACCAGGTAGCTCTTCCTCTCACGTCAAACTTCAAGGACTTTGGGAGAATCAAAAATTCCTTTCACGTTATTTCAAGTTCAATGCAATTGTCCATGGTTCATACAAGATGCTTCTTTCCAATCAGGATCCATACTGAGGAGCTGCTGTCCTCACTGTCAGTTGCAGCAATTACTCCCCTTGCAGCTTCACACCTGCCCAGTGCAAACCTTCAGATTTGTCAACGCAAAACAACACCTGTTGGAAGGGAAGCTACCAAAATATTCTAAAAAATATGCTGTCACACAATTTATAAAGCTAGTGGTAGAGGCAGTGACAGCGAAAGAAAAAATCTGCTTTCTTCTCTAAGCACTTCCAGAGCCTTACAGTTGGAATGCAAATGAGACTGCTCCAAACTTGCAGAGCTACTGTCACTGTCTAACTGCAACCATCTAATTCTGTGGCAACATTTTTATGTGGGGACATTATTCTTCATGTCTGGAAGTTGAAACAGGGAAGATCATGTGCAAAGCTCAGGGTTAACAAGTCTGACTTATAGACTATGAATACTCTGTGTTGGGTACAAACTAGCCCTTGGGCAGAAGAATTAGCTTCACATATATATATATCTTTTTCCTCATTCACAGGTGCTTCCTTTCCTTACAGCAAGAGGTTGTTCACTTTTGCAATAGAATTTGTTGATGTATTTGGTGTTCAGTCTCTTCTCTTACATCAGGCAAACCCTCCCTTGTACACAGAAGCATATTGTTAAGAACTTCTGGAATTTTTGGTGAAAGGAAAGGATAGTAAATGATGTCCTGTTACTTTTTCTCTTCCTCTAAACAGCCTATAAAGAAATAAGAACTCAGTCCTAGACAACACTGCTCTTTGTAAGTGGCAGTGGGACACTTATGCCAGCTGACAATAGAGCCCATGTACTTGAACTACAGAATGACAGGTTCTCCCAACTGTACATGGTCATCTTTTGCTAGACATGCAGATGCAAGCATGGGAACCCCTCCATTTAGCTTGATATTGTGCGAATGACAAGAATGTATAGTACTATAAGCACCAAATCTACTAATTATCTCATCACAGGAGTGATAGATTTCTGTATAGTACACAGCTCTGTGGTCTAGTATGAGTGATACTCTATCCTGACACCTCATTTCTCATGAAAGAACTGAACTTGACTTCCTGGTACCTTGGGATGGTGACAGCTGAAGGCTGTGCCATAGCAGCATTGCATGAAGATGGCTACTTGCCATCAGATGAACACAAGTCAAGCAAAACTAATGTCAGAGTCAAACGACTGCATCTCCCAAATTCAGCCTCTGCCTTACAGAGAAATTCCAGCACTCTAGGTGTGCATTTGCCCATTCAGACTCATCTAAGAAAATTTAAGTCTTAAAATTATTTTTCTACCTTTCTGTTAGAGAAAAAAAAAAAAAAAAAATTAACAAAGTAGTAGCAGCTGACCCAAACCTATCAGATGCACTTTTCTTTGCTTGTGTTGGTCTGCTCAGTTGCTCAGTTTAGAGGACTTAAATGTACACAATTTCACATATGTGGGAGATTAGGTGTATCTCCTAAGAGAAAATGAAAGCATCACTACCCACAGCAAAGCTGCTAACTCCTGCTTGTATTATGCATTAAGCTTTGTGAGAAAGTGTAATAAATCAAATAATACTTTCCAACATTTTTGTTTCCTGTCATACAAAGAAAAAGAAAAAAAAAAAATATGCTTCCTTTCTGCTGGACCAGATTCACATGTTTTGGAATTCTAGCATTTTCCTAACTTCTCTTTGTTAAGGAGTAAAGATTCTGTGTTTTGGAAAGAAAGTCCTAAAAGTAAGACTGTAATCATGCTTGTGTGCATGTGTGCTATTTCATTGACATATAAGCAAAAACACCCCACCAGGATCTGAATGTAATAAGTAGGGCTTTTTTCCTGTGAGCATTTAGTGGCATTAATGCATTTTTGTCTATATTGCTTTCTCTTTACATTTGCTCTCAGTGAACCATCTAGGAATTAAGTTTTACAAACATGAATATTCATTCTTTCTGTTACCTCTAGTGGCTCTGGATGAAGCCCAGAGCATAGCTGCAAGTGTATGTACATGAATATTTACAGGTGCCAAATTTTATATCCACATTTGCAAATGCTGCACTAGAAGTGGTTTCTTCCATTTGCAGTCACAAACATGACAGTGCCATATTTCTCTTTTGACCTATCACAACAGCTCCAGTCTGAAATGATGATTATTCATGGAAGACTGTGTGTGATCAAAACAGAGTTAAAAAGATTTGCCAAAACAAAATACAGTGAATAATTGTGAATAATAAATTCCAGGAAATTACAGTCTGAGAGCAGACTTTCCACAGGCTTAAAAGGAACATCAAATAATTTCTTTGTCAGCTCTTCTCAGTATCCACTGCATCAAATTTCTTACTGCAAAACAGTTTAAAAAATCCAGCATAATCTTTAAAGTGCATAATAAAATTCTGACATTACATCTGAAAAGGGAATAAGCAGGATAAAAGACATGGCATTTTCCCCATTGTGCTGCCTCTGCTGACCATCATTCACAATGGGCATGCAGTATTCCAGAGTTCAGTGTATTCTTATGACAGCCTGAGGTAATGCCACCAAGGCTGGAGCTGAGCTCAGATATCTTCATGACTAATAAAGTAGACGACATGAAAAAATTGTACAGACAACCACAGAGGCACTAAAAATAGCAGAGGACTGGTGGAGAAGTTACTTTTTGTCTTCTCTCTTATTGCCCATCAGCAAATATGTTGACTTTGAATATATTTTAGCACCCATGAGACTGTCAGTGTTACAAGCTTGATCTGTCTCCTGTGTGTTGTAATTTTACTGCAGTGATCCCAGTGAAGGAATTCCATGGAGTGTCTCAGATCAATGAATAAACAATTAAAATGTTATAATAAACCTTTATAATTAAAACATTAAATTACAAATAGAGTAAAACAAGAAAATTATGAAATTAAACTTGGCACATATTTTTCTTTGGGAATTCTCTTTTTCCTTTGTTTTATTTTTTTTTTTAACTATACTCTTCACAGAGTTGAGAGGGAAAAATTTGGCTTTCTGTTACAGGACAGTCAACAAACCTGCAGAACTTACATTTTCAAAGAGGATTTTCCCTACCTCATAAGCAAATGTCACACCTGCAGAAAAAGAAGCAGTTCAGCATTGCTTTTTTGCTCATGGAAAGTAGGCAGAGACCTGTCTCTTCCCTGGCTTAAATTGGTTTTATAAATCCATGGGTGATACTAGATTTTTTCTGAGCACAATCCTGATTGCAGAGTTCATCTGTCATTTAAGACAAGGACATTGGCATCTGGATTCATGCATTCAAGTCTCTGCTATGGCACTGAGAAGCTTCATGCCTTCAGGCAAGTCACTTAAACCCAGTGTTTCAATTTACTCTTTTACCAAGTAAGTATAAATAATACTGCTCTCACTGGGATGTTTTGAGGTCAAATTCTGATCTTGTTTCAGCAAAACAAGGAACAGCAGTTGATGGAATTAGGCTAAAGTAAACTCACCCCAAGTGTCTTTCATTGTAAAGTCCTTTACAAACTTCATACAATGCAAAACGATGAATTGCAACCAGCTCAGAGACAAAGGAGGTAGAGCAGCAGGTACACGGGCCTAAGCACTGTCATACGGAGGGCTGAAAAAAATCCAAGGATCCCAGCAGGAATATTTAGGTTTATTAAAATGGTACTAGCATCCTTTTTTACTGCTGTTAAGTAAAAGGCAGGCGAGATTATATCAGATATCTTTGCACATAAAACAGCAAAGGATTTGACTCAGTAAGTGTTTCTTCCCCCTTTGGAATCACTACTTTCAGTTTGGTTCTACCACATCTAAGGCTAAGAGCTGTATTTTGCTTAAAAATTTAGGCTTTTAGATGCTGCCAGCAGTCAGTCCCTAGGAATATTGCAAAATCTTGCATTTCCTCTCATCCCAGCTCCCCTTTTCACAGGCCGGCATGAAACACTCACAGGCAGCATCTCTCCCCCGACGCCCGCCAGGTCCCTGGGACTCGCCCGCCCCGTGCCCCTCTGCCCACCCGCATCCAGCTCGTTCCCCCCTTTCTCTCCTTCCCACTCAATTCTCACCCTTGCTGCTGCTCACCACGACTCTGATCTCTCACTTCCTTCTCGTTGCACATGCACACATTAAAACATCCACAGCTTTTACAGCTGTGAGCCAGGAAGAAAGGGCATGACAATTTCCCTCACTGTATCTTTTTACCATTGCAGCTTTCGGTGTTTGTGCTCAATCTGCCCCAGGCAATTCTCCCTGAGATATTAGTTGCAATTAAAGAAAAGAGCAAAGAAACTGTGAAACATGTGGGGGGAAAGCAGAAATGTAAATCACATATCAAGCACTTTTGGGAACACAGAGAAAGCAAACTGCATGTAAATCTCAGCTTGAAAGTCAGTTGCTTTACAACACAAACATAATTAAAACAAACAAGCTTTTCTATGTTGTTATTGCAGTTAATATCAATTAATCTATAAAAGACTTTGTCTCATTTCATGAAAACCTTTCTTAAAGCAGCTACTTTGCTTTAACCTTCATTTGTTCTTCCCAGCTGGAATAAATGGTTAATCTCTCAGGGAATCGTGCATGGTATTTGTTATTGATTTTATAGCTCAATAACATACCAGGGCTGTGAACAGGTTGATATCAGATTAGGAAACAACCACTTAGAAGCAGACACCAGCTGTGCACTTGTGATAAATTACATTTTTCCCTATGAATTTTATACCTAGTTATAGTTAGTTTACAGGATTTAGCACCATATGGACTGCCTGCTAGCGAGGTAACAACCCAAAACGCAAACACTTTCCTCAGTGAAAGAAGCAACCTGTAGCTGGAGACTTTTCTTTTAGAATATTGTATCATAATAATGGATCTAGAAATCATTAAAGGTTTGGCATATACCTCTGTGTTTTGGGTTTAACATAGACACTGATGTTGTGTGAAACAGCAATACACAAATGGTAAATGTGCTAACATGAATATACAGAGGACTTGGAACCAATGTAGTCTAAATACAGGGTTCTTTTGAAAAAGTGGCAATATTGTTTTCAGAGCTGTTAAAAAGAAATCTCTCTGAGGTTTGTACAAGGAAGAATATTTCCAACTATGCATTGCATTCCAAAGTTCAGTTCTACAGTGCCATATTTACCACTAAAACCTTTCCAAGAATCATTTGAATGTAATTAAAGTTGTCGCAAATTTTTTTAGAATAGAGAACCAGCTTTTCTCAGAAGAAAAGATGTTATCGTAAACAAAAAAAAATTGATAGAAATCACTTTATTTGCAGAATAATGGACCTAGAAGCATAATGGATAATGTATATTTCACTCAGGGCTTTTCACCTGCTCTTTTATTTCCCAGAACTGACCATTATTTTATATACTTGCATACCAGGCACTCTGTGCCTTTTACATATATATAT
The DNA here is from genome assembly GCA_013397775.1 of Eulacestoma nigropectus. Lineage (NCBI taxonomy): Eukaryota > Metazoa > Chordata > Aves > Passeriformes > Eulacestoma > Eulacestoma nigropectus. Next base: position 2,622,162 of record VZTE01006298.1, on the reverse strand, counting down.
ATATATATATATATATATGCAACCTTTTCTGGTTTTTCACCAGCATTAAGGACCCCAGTTATGAGATACAATCACTAAACCTAGATATGGAAAGATTTGATAAATGATCCTTTGTGTTATGCCTCTGCCACAACAAAATTATTACCTGATACACATCCAGAGATGCTGCTCCCAGTGTGATCACGTTATTTTCGCTGGAAATTTTCTAGGCCATTTGTATGCTTGTTGTTTAGGTTACACTAAATTGTCCTGATGAACTGGCAGCATACTGTAGAGACCTTACTTCTTATTCTTTTCTGCCATGGTTAGAAGTTTCCTGATGTAAATAGAATTATCTGAGCATAAAACTAATGACAAAATTCATAGACTAACGAACGGATATGTCATCATCAGGGTAATTCTGGCATCAGTGAAATGTTAAATATGAGGACTGGATTCCATTTACGTTTAAATGAGGGGGAAATGCAGCAAATAAGCCTTGTAGTTTATGAGAACGTTCTGTAAGAAAACTGAAGTTTAAATGTAAATAGGCAAAAAGATCCCAAATTTGAATTTGTTAATCTGATTAAACCACCATTTATTTGTAAAGTAACCTTGTATAGAAGAACATTTAAGGGCTGGAAAATATTCTACTAGCTTTTGGATTTAATATCAGATGTTCACAAGACCCTGCAAAAAAAGAAGTTGCCATACTATGGCTGATATTCAAGCGTCAACAGACATTCCTAGAGCTGAGTGAATAATTTTAAGAAATTGAATAACTTATCCAAAACTATGAAATTCATCAACTAAATTACTTGAATAATACATCTATGAATTATGAACTGACTATGTTGGGTGAATAATACATTAATAATTAATATGAAAAATATAATTAAATTCTTCAAATTAATTACTCAGAGAATATGAGAAACCATAATTATTCTCTATGCTGTACTCAAAGAATAGAATGCCTGAGTAGTCTGTATGCTCTTACAATTTTTCAGGGCAATACATAGGGTATATCTTTATAATTACGGAGTATCGGGGTGATATCTCAACACTTCAGGCTAAGAATGAAGCAAAATGTCATAATTAACAAAATAACATATGTTTTAATAGAAATATGCTAATATTGGGATGTGTAGCATGGCCTAGTTGGCAAAGACTGGCTCTGTCTCTGAATAAAAGCCCAGTAGAAGGAATTTTTTGACAAGCAGTGAAGTGCCAGGGCTGTGAATTTGATTTTAACCATAGGTTACTTTCAAATACCATCTTGTATGGTACCTGCATCAAGCAGTTGAGTGTGGTTCAAGTGGATCAGCCTGCCACCCACCCTCAGTGTTGGTTCCCAGGGGCTGGAGTGGGGCCAGAACTTTGGTAGGAAGCTCAAGTTGCAAGAGCTTATGCTGCAAGGACCTCTGGCATGCTTCTGGATCAAGCCACACTGCACCCATCTGTCTAGAAAGAAGGGGAATGTGCACTCTAAGGGTTTTAAGGTTTGAAATTCTGCTCCAGGACTCACATCACTGAGCCATAGTGCCCAAGTGCATGCTTAGACAGCAGCAGGCAATTTGAGCATCCATGTCCCTTTGTGTGCTCATATTTGATACTGATATCACATTACAACATCAATCCTTTTTCCTTTTGAGATACAGAGGTGTGTGGTACGTCGGGTATTGAGTGCCTCCTTTCTTACACTGACCACTTTGCAGAGAGCACAGTTTATGAGGAGCAAAAGCGAAATTGGCCTGCAAGATAAGAATGGAAAAATTACAGGGTTCTACTCAAGATCTTTCCTTGCCTGTAGTTACGCTTGTCACATTTTCATGTAAGACCATGCAATTACTTCCTGTTGGACTCTGGCACATATCATAAAAACACACTTGCATTCTCCATGCACACATAGGGTAAGGTTATGCTCAAACATACAGTGAGGTGTGGAGTGATGCCAGAGAGAGCTGTGGCTGAGGCCAGTGCTACATGTGGGCCACAGAACAGCTCGAATGAGGACTGATGTTGAAGATCCTCACTCAATGATAGATGGAGGGGGGCCGATTTTTCTTCCATTAGATATAAACAAAGTTAGCACATTCATTACACTATTACAAATGGAAAACGCAAATTAACCACATACTCCATCCTTCTGTATTCTATTGCTATCTTGAAAGCATGGTAAATTTATACGATTATTTGAGGAAATAAGAAAATCCTACATGCCCAGAAATGTTTTTGCTTTCAACTGTAAAATATTTTTAAAGACTCTGGAACAAAAAAAAACCAGCCAATCAACCAAACACAAAACATGCAGAAAAAAACAACCCTGCAGGGAATTGTTTGTCCCATTTCATAGCCTATGATACCTACAGACCTATTCCACAACTCCCCACAAACTGAGTATTCTGGTTTCAAAATATGTTTCCATAAGTTTAAGGTCTCTTTCAAGGATATTTCAAGCATCTTGCCAGTCTATGATCTGATCTGGCTGGTTAATCAGCAAACAAACACTGTCCTCTCCTTGACTATAAAGACAGACCCCATATTATTTATATCTTCTTAGGGGATCCGTTACACTATAATCTCCAATCACTGTCTTCTTAACACCTCAGGTCTGTTCCAGACCTGTCTTTAAGATTTCCCTATTAGCCCCAGTCTCAGCAACAAACTCCCAGTTTTAACTAAGCTATACTAGAGGTCCATTCTTTTGGTTTGTGAAAGATTCCAATTATGTGGAATAACTAATGAGATATCCATTTAATCTGATTAAACACAGCCATTTTTATTCCCTGTATGCCTTTCCATTTCTAGGAATCAAGAACACTAGCTAAAGAGAATATGTGTCTCTGGGAGAATAGCTGTGCTTCTTTTTCAGTGTATTATTATGGGGCAGGAGTCTTTAGAAATGAAAAAGTTCCTCTCTGAAGGGACACCTACTTCTACAAAAGCAACCGGTGATGTTTGTGTATGACTTTCTGCAGCCAGCTTGTTCCTTCCTTCCCATGTCCTGGCCTGAGACACGGTTCTGCACATAGGCTTGAAATTGGCAATTACATCCTAATTCTGCCTGGCACTGAGCATCCTCCCCAAAATGCTGAGTCTCCTGGAGTGCTAATGACATCGGTGGGAGTGAAGGAGCTCAGTTCCCTACAGGGCTGAGGCACAGCTTCTTTCACTGGGGATTTCAAGTCCTGTTTATTCCTACAGATTTTCATGCCCTATCAGTCCTTGAAGGTGACACAGGAGAAAACATGATGACAACAGGGCATGACAAATCTCAGGGAAGATTTGAATGTAAATACTCTCCCATGAAATGTAGATATTATTGGAATAACCTGAACAAATCAAGAAATTGGCTGGCAAGGGCACGGCATCATTATCACATTGCATATCTTCAAGGAGAAATTGTAAAAGGCCTTTTATAAGATTTATTACATTTCTGAAATGAAATAAAATATCAGACCTCTAAATTTTTTTAGTTAAATTTCATCAGTAACTCCCTACATTCCTTTTCCTTGCCCAATGAATTAGCCTTTATCATATTTTTGTCTGAGATAAAAATGAATGATCTGCTTTTGATTAAAAAAAAATAATACAAGAAAGAAAGAAAAAGAAACCTTCTGCCTAACTTTGAACTATGAATCAGCCTTGGCGCTCTCATTAAAAACTCCCTAACTTTTAATTGCAGAACACAGTCTCTGCTGTCCCCAGACTGTGAAGTAAGATTCTTGGCAGTTACTCAAAGGAAAAATGAGGAAAAAATAAGCATTACTATTATCATAACTTAAGACGAAGGTGTGCTGTGAGCACATTTATTCAAGTTGGAAGTTGCAAATTTCTGAACTTTGCTCCATCACTGAATCCCTCTACTGCCTTTTGACAAATGGTATTCATTCTTCACCTCATTTCACCAGTAGAAAGTTTCTACTAGACACTTTCTGTACTGGAGTATTATATTTGAAAGTAGTCCTACAGCTTTGAATTTATATTTGTAGGAGCAAACACCCTAACACAGTGCAAGACTATTTGAAGAGAAGAAATCTTCAGTCAGTGGAGCAAAATTATTTACAAGGACTTTGCCCAAGACTACCCTTTCTTGTATAACAGAAAACAGTAATGGTAGAAAGGTTCCAAATTATAAAGTAAGGCAACTTTTATGAAAATCTTTTCTACTGTTTCTTCTGATTCAAAAAATCAAATGCAGCATAGACAAGGTGAAGATTCAGACAGAAATCTCTGTGCAAAATTCCACTAGCATTACTGGATTCTTGAGCTGCTTATGGTGAGGAACCTGATGGCAATTCAGAAAGGAAAATCTTCTGAAAAACAAGAAGATGACAAACAACTCGGGAAGTTAGAGAATGAAGTGCTGTGTGGGGGAAAAGAAAAGCTCTTTGGATGAGTCATAAAATGCTCTACAGAGCAGAACTTTCACTTGTATCCTTGAAAATTAATATTATTCCATGTTTCTCAGGATGTTTCTGTCTAATCTACTTACAGTTCAGCAAGGAATACATAAATGCTGCCATCGTATTCACAGACAATGCCATCCAAAGTACTATACAGAGATTTGAGAGCACAGAAATACATGGTGAAATGAAACAGTTGGAATTCAATGGCTGCAGACATGAGGCACTGAACCTATCTATGACTCTGCTTTTGTGAGGTGGCTGTGGACTGTAGGGTAAGCTTGGCAATGGAGAGGTTCCCCTTTTATGCTGGCAAAAAGTTGAGAGTGCCTTCTTTGGCACACCTTTATGAATGACACGGATAACCTTGGGGATTCTGGTGCTATAGAAAGGACGAGGAAGCTGGCTGGTTAGACAAGTGACTCCAAGAAGGCGGCAGGAGTGGGAAAGATGATAAAAGCAGAGGTTTCTGAAACTCAGAACAAAAGAATTAGATGCCATCACATGATGTTAGAGCAGACTTCATAGAAATGTGGGGTTTTCTTGGCTCCCTGGACTTTCCTACAGCCATCCCTGAAGTATGGCACATGTAGAAACAGAAAACCAGGCAATCAAGCACTGGATACCCTAAGGAGTTTACTGTAAGCAGGTTGGCACTGGTTGAAACTGAGCAAAAAGCTCAGAAAGAAAGCTGAATATGGAGGTTCTGATGTAGCTGATGGGCTGCACTCCCCATCCAAACAGCATTTTTCCAAATGACCAGGTAGGGTTGGTTTTATCAAGCAAATTTCCCTGAATGGACAAAGAGGATGCAAATCTGTTGGAGTAAACATGAAAACAAGCATGATGGGGAAAGCTGTTTGCTGGGAACCACACATCCTTTTAGGATCTTTGAGGTCCCCTGTCTGCCTCCAACACCCCCAGGAGCTGCAGGCAGGATTTTCACATTTCATCAGCTTTAATAAAAGCACGCCATTGATGAACTTGTAACAGTTTCACCCCTAGTGATGTATAAATACTTCAAGGACTACTTCCCCTGGAAAAATGCTGGTAAGACAGAATTTGTGGTTAGCACCAACAATTATGTGGTCATACAGATAAGGAATGTTAAATGCTGGCTGTGCCCCAGACTGGCTTACTTTATTTCTGTACTTAGCTCATTTTTAGCAACCCTTCTACATCCAACTATTAACATGAATCAAAATACCATGAGCTCACAAGGCTATTCCCTAACATTTTCTGCAGTCATTTTCAACAGGCTAAGGCAGGTGTACAACCAGCTAGATTTATCCACAGGGTTCCAGCTGAAGAAGCACTTTGTGTTGTAATTAATCACATGGAGCCAACACACAAAGCCAAGCATATGTGAGTCCAGCTATCACTATAACACAGACTTACATACACCGTACCTCTAAACAGCCACCAGCTGAGCTAAGTGTAACAGCACAAATCTGGCAACAGAAGGGGATTCAAGATTAAAAATCTTTAAGAAATCCATTTTTAGCTCTAGGTTTATTTAATCATTCATTACTTTATATAACATCACCAACACACCTTATTGGCTATATTGATTCAAAGCATTTTGTTAGATATTAAAAAGTCAGTAAAAGTAGCATGAGATGGTTCAGCCACTGCTATATGGGATTGTTATTGAAACCTGGAAAACAGAGTTGCAATGTAAGCAGTCAAGTCAAATAAATACGTCTTCACTTCCAGATATTGTTTCTTAGCACTTACCCTGCACCTTGCTACCCTTACTCCCCATTCCCCAAAGGCCCTTTGTGGATACTGAAAAAATCCAGACTATGGCCCTGTTTCTTATGCACACACATAGAAAACTGGAAAAGGATATTGCATTGTGGAAGCCATTGTCACCTGTGGGACTGACAGCTTCAGGCAGCAGGTCAGTGCTTCTGTTGACTGTGAAATCAGCGGAGAGAGAAAGACCAACTCCACCCTGGAAGGAGTCAGAGCAGCAAAGCGGTGCTTCCACCTCTAGTCCCCCTCTGGAAGAATCCATTTGTCTCCATTAGCAGGCCACGGAGCCCAGGGAAGCAAACCTTTTCATTGATACAGCTCCATTACCAACTTAAAAAGTAAACGATGTGAATATACACTCTCCCCTCCTTCTGCTCACTCCATATTTTTTATTAGCAGTGTGTTACAACATTAAGGCAGATTACAGGACTCAGAAAAAGCTACGCAAATGAAGCAAAGATGCACAGTACCCAAATCCACATTTTTAAGGCTAAATTCAGCTTTCTAGTATTTAATCCCCCATGTTTCAGGAGATAATCCACCTATACAGTGGTCACTAAGAGGGAACATTTTCTGGAGCAATGTATGGCATGACTGCAAGCTTAGTTTTGCTTTCCTCCAAAGTAATTGGTATTAATGTACACAAGAGATGGGCACAGAATATCTGACATACAACAACATATATCTGACATACAACACATATTTTCTTGTGCCTGTGGCAGTGATCAAAATGTACCCATCTAACAGCATTTCTTAGCCTTGACCTAGCCAGGTATCAGATGAACTGTACCTTTGTCTACAAGTGCTTCCTTGCAAATACCATGGAGTCAGACCCCAACGCTGCAAGAACTCACTTGTATTTCAGCTGAATTTGGTACATTTGTTTCACTGACCAGAAAGAGGTTACTTCTGCTGTGGAGATAAGAGGCCTGGAGTCCAAGGAAGCAGCTTGGCATTACCACAAGAAAATCATATCTCACAGATAACAGAGTTATAGCACACCTTGTCTTGGTATGTAAGGGGAGTAAAGGATTTGTTGTGTACTTTACTCAGCCATTCTGGCATTATAGTCCTGGTATGCAATAATAAAAGTGAAGTCATCAGGGAAGTCACAGTGAGGGGCTCTGGTGGCTAATTCCAGAGTCTCCCTAGGGTACTCATTTGTCATGGGACTTGTTCACAGCTAAAAGGATGGCAAAGTAGCTCATGATCTCTTGTTTCTTTAAAGTGCACTTGCCACAGAAACGAAATAAGAGATTTTCAGTTTGTGAGAGTAGAGGAAACCTCTCAGGACTCCAGTTATTTTTTTTTTTCTCTCTCTCTCTCTCTCAATAAAAGAATTATTCGAATAATACAGGAAAAAAACAAACATTTTCTTCATCATGCTGGCAAGAGGTCATTGCTACTACTGCGTGCTTTTCATCCAATGATCTCTAATACATTTCACCCCGGAGATGGCAATGTTATTACAAGAGAGGTGTGAAAAAACCCCCAAACCACAAAATCCTATAAACTAAAACATGCTTTAGCCCATGTAGTTTTCAACTTTATCTAGTTTACTTTCTGTATTTCCGTGAAATGTTGCACTCTATCTATATTTACATGGGCCCTTCACATCAAAGATAGTAATAATCCAAAAGAAGAATTTACATATGCTGAATTTTATGTAATGAAAAAAACCTTTGCATAAAATAGTAGGCATATAAAAAAAGTGTGCAAAGAGAGTCTAGGAAATCTGGGTTTGTCCAGCTTGAAGAAGGGAAGGCTAGAGAGGTGCTTCAGTTGCTGTGTACAGCAATGTTATATGTTGGGATAGGAAAGACTAGGCCAGGTGCTTCTCAGAGGTGCACAAAAGAAGGCTCATAGGATCATAGAACCACAAAATGGTATGCAAGGCTTGGAAGGGGCCTTTAAAAACCATCTAGTCCAACCACCCTATACCATGGGCATGAACATCTTGCATGAGATCAGAGTAGCTCAAAGCCACATCCCTATATAAGGACATTCTCACCAGTGTTTTTCACATGGGAAGGACACTCTGATGTCACTGCAAAGATTCTACAGAATGATATCTGTGCTAGTGGCAGAAAGAAATGAAGCAAAACCAGGCATTATTACCCCAGCTGCAGCATATGAACCCTGTTTGTCTCTAATGGGTAAGAATAGTAGCCACTGTCAGCAAAATTGTATTGCCAGGAAAAAGTAGCTCATATAGTAAGAAAGTTTAAGGACTCAAAGAGAGATCAGAAGATTCACTATGATTGTATTTCACCAAAATGTCTCTGTAAGGAAAATCTGTGCAAGTGCTGTAAGTGCTTAAGTTTGTGGATCCTGAAAGCAGAATGGAGAATTACTACAATTTAAGTGAGCTCTTCAGTTAGGTGCTTCTCAAAGGATAAGCTTCTGATTCAAGAAGCCCATTGGCATTCATTGTCACAAGACAGAGGGAAGCATCATAAATTATACATTCACAGACTTCAAAAAGTTCTGAGAAAAAAATAAGTAAATGGCTGGATGATGAAACAGCTTCAAGCTTCAAGCCCAACTCTTCAAAGACATCTGCAGAGCAATTTTCCATGCCGAACTGGAATAAACATCAACCTTTCTGATAAAAGCCACTTCTTGCCCCTTTAGGTGTATTTTTGCTTTTTTTGAACATGTTGGACAAAGCAACACGAGGAGTTTTGCAATGGTGAAGATGGAGTGAGGATTCTTTGGCTTCAGTGGAACCATTTGGACTTTCAACAATTGAGGCAGAGGTATTGATAGCTTTGGCAAACAAGAGTAGTCACTCCATCTAAGTCTATTCCATGTAGTTAGTTAATTCAGAATTCAAGATGAAGAAATCCCTTTCTATGGAGTACATATTTCCAACCTAATTTAGATATCTGAAGTTAGACACCATGAAACTTCATTCTCTGCTTGTAATTTAGTGTTGTCTGTCATTCAGCAGCGGTGAGTATTAATGAAGACTTACTGAGGCCACGCAGAGGCCAGTCCAGACCATGTTCAAATCAGCTGGTGATTCTGACCAAAAAAGCACACTTGAAGAGTCCCACTGATCAAAGGAATACTGCTTCCAGCCCCTTCTCACAACCAAGGGACTGCCAGAGAACATACAGTGTTCTGGTTAGAACAACGAAAACTGTCACATCTCCGTCCATGTAAAAACTAGAGCAACAGACAGAAATGTGTTAGCACTAGGGAAAAGGAGTTCAATCATATTTGGCTGACAAAAAGCTACAAACATAATAGTATTTTGCATATGGAATATAAAATGGAACATTATTTTCCTGGGATCAGTTCCCTACAAGTAAGAAGCAATGAAAGCAATACTGCAGATTTGCATTTCCACCATCTCCTTCCTCGTTCCTTAATTAATAAGTCCTGTGTGTAGGAAACAAATTGTATTGTTTAACTTGGTTTCTTGGGACACAGGATTTCCAATGGCATCCAAATCATGAAATTTTCTTTGGAGAAATCATCCTCAAATTTTTTTTATAATATTATATATGTTTTTAATATATTTATATATATCAAACTTCTAAGTGATGGGGTGGTTTCTTTCCCCTTACAGGAAGTTTCCTAAAGGCTGCCATATGACCAAGGGTTATGTAGCAGCTGTTCTAAAATAGGATACGGCAAACTCTTCAAGCCTGAAGAAACCTATCATACCTTGTGTCTGCTAAGCCCTGTTGGGTTTCTGTGTGTAGGCAGTTGGATACGTGAAACTGCTGTCTGCTAAATGGTCCATTCAGCTTCTGTTAGGTCTGTATGCCCTCACCCACATTGCAGAATTTGAAACTGGAACAATATATATTTCCTGATTCAGTTAGGAAGGTGCAGGGGGGATACGATCCTTTAACAACTAGAAGGAAACAGTGAAAGTGCAGAGATTAAAGATCAGAATGCAACTCTATCTCTTAGGAACTAAAAATGAAAGGTAAGTGTGGGCACAGCTTCTGAGAACCATAGGCTTCAGTTCTAGTTTGTCCTCAGGTCACAGTCTTCTCAGCTAGGGGAAATTACTCAGAAAGGAAGCAAATATCCCATGTCACATCTGAAGGTTAAAGTGAAAAATAAGGAATGATTAAAAAAATTAGAACAATTCTTCAGAAAAGACAAATCTAATAAAGTAGGGAATTGTGACTCCTAAAAAAAATGGTAAGAATATGAATCATGTAATGAGTAAGGGCAAAATTATGCTAATAGAGACAATCGTTACTCTGGGAATGATTATGCTAAGTCTCTGAGCATGCCCTATATAAATTAGTGATTTCCTTAAACCTGAAAAATCTGAAACAAAAATAACTATTCTTGTAGTAAGAAAAATAGGTAAGTATGGGGGAGGGGAGGGCAAGGTCACACCCCTCTACCCAATCTAATATGATTATAAATATTCCAAAGCTATTGGGCATATCCTGTGCTAAGTGCCAGCCCTATTTTACCGAAGGTGAATATGAGAATCTTGCCAAACCTCCAGTCTAGAGGTAAATCTTTGATCATTATTTAGTGCTTGTGATAGAAAAACAGTACGGAAAAGGCAACAGCCCATCTCTAATTGAATTCAGCAGAAACCCTAAGGAACAGATTATGCCTCTAGGTAAAGGTCTTGCTACTATCCGACAAATATAGTTGTGAAGAAATTACTTCTCCCCTAGAACAGGAAGGCCACAATATGCTTCATCCTTGCAATGTGGGATGCATGCCACCTCCTCTGCATCAGCTTGGCTGTTAACACTTGGTAACTTCCTACTCACTGCAATCCCTTCCCGCTCACAGGGGAGGTGGGAAGCTCATGCTTTCTTCTGTGCCGTGAGCCTAAGAAAGATCTAAGGAGCGCATACAATAGCATGGGGAACTCTGTACCACATTAATTTAGATATCATGACCTCAACTTACATAAAGGGTTTAAGATTGTTCCAAGAAAATCTACATTTTTCACCTTTTTGCTTTCACTTTTATTCAAGAAAACTGTTGTCTCCCTAGCCTTGATCTAAATTCTCAAGAAGTGTAGAGAAACCCTAAAGATGGTGATTATTTTTCTTAAGAAGAAAAGGATCAAAGAAAGCTCAGATGAAATTTGAATTAAAACACCAGGTTGGCTCAGCACTTCAAACTGCAACACTGACTCCATAACTGGAATGATGTCTAAAGCAGAGCCAAGTTTGTTTTGCAGAGGCATGTTTCAAGTGAACTCAGAATCGCTGAGCAGACCATGCCTAAAAATGCCACACACCTCCAATGGCAGCTGCTTGGAGTGCATTAGCCCTCTGAGAGATGGATTCAGTGACACCACCAAGGCATCGCTGTTGTGTAGAGGCACAGACCTCTCGGAAGGGCACTCGGGCAGCCTGTTCCAGGCACTGCGCCTGCTGCAGCATCCCTCAAACCCTCAAACACACCAGGTTCCTGTGCCACAGCCCCACATGGCTGAGTCCTGGAAACGAACACAAAGAGCCTCTCTTGTTCCTCCTTTAATTGCTCCAGGGTGCTGCCTGTGTCTGAAATACATATTCCTTTCTATTGTGTGAGTAGAATAATAGCATTTACATCTGAGGTGCAGAGGCCAGGGAAAAGGAAGCTCCTCGCCCTTCTCCTCCCTCTCAGCATCTTCCATAATTTTCCTACCTGAAAAGGATTCATAAAGACAGGACAAAGGAGGTTTTGTAGCTGAAGGAAAAATAGCTGCTTTGGGCAGACTCACTAATCTTGCTCACTCCAAGTAACATTGTATTTCATGGAGCAACATCAAAATAGCCCAGTAAGACACATTCCTCAAAGAATGTGATATTCAAACATACAGGTGAGTTTTTTTTCCTAGGAGTATAATGAAGCTCTCTTAGACCTCCTTGACATCTTACAAGAGTCACAGGAGATTTTCCCACAGCACTGGATGTTCCTAGTATTTTGAAACAATGTATTTCAAAATACTTAAAAAACCACTCAACAGAACCTGAAGGGGAAGAGTTTCTCAGAAAGCAAACCAGACTATTAATTTTTAGTATGTGACATAGGGAAAAAAAAAAAAAAAAAAAAAAAAAAAAAAAAA